>CM053789.1:108464302-108489302 GCA_028749045.1 Cupressus sempervirens | reverse complement strand
CATTCTAATGTTAGAATTAAAACTCAAATAGAAATAATAGTTATATGCAAATATATAACCAATACTAAAAAATAGTAGATCACATAAAAGAGATCACAAGACACCAAGATTTAATGTAGTTCACCCAATCCTTAGGCTACATCCACCAAAAACAAGTCCAATATTATTATTATCTAGTGATTACAATCTATAATCCCTTATAACTCAATAACATTGCAAGAAGCTACAATATCACTACTATATTATGAAATCCCTAACCCTAAGCCTTTTCTTATACAAGCTTTTGTTGCTTACAAAATTAGGGTTAGAATAAGTCATCTAATAGGAAAAATAGTAGTTGATGCCTTTTACAATATAAGGGCATTTTTGGCTACTAGGGTGCTGCCCCCAAAATCCCCCACGAGGGCATTGCCCCTCGACCCCACCCTGTACTATGATAGGGAGCACACCTAGGGTTTTTCCCCTTGACCCTTTCTTGGAACCCCCATAGAAATGATACAGGGAGAAAATTGTGCCAAATAAACCTCTGCGTCTGATTAGGCTCCACATTAATAATTGAATCAGTTAAATCTCTTAACAGAGTAGTCTTAATAGGTTGTTGTAAATCCTTTAATAGGGTGCTTACTTCATTGTAAGCCAAAGTTCTTTTACTAGGTACACTTCTAACAAGGTGTTGAAATCTTTTAATAAGGTAAGATCTATCAATCTTGTAAGCCTTTAATAGGGAAAACCTTTCACAGGGTAGATCATGTTTTATGATCAAACATTGTAACCTTCATTGGATACACTTTATTACTATAGTAGTGGAGATCTATGAGTATCATCCCCACCCTAGTTTTACCTTCTCATTGAAGTGTTTCTAGGTAACCAAATATCGTGTGTCATACATGTGTTGAATGTTATTTTCTTTCATACTATGAATGAATATGTTTAGCTAGGTATTTTAGTTTACATGGAAATTGTGAGATAGGTGTGTGGTGAATGAATTTACGGTTAAAGTTTTGAAGAACTGATTCATCCTCCCCCACCCCTCAAATTTTACTTTCCCTATTTTATTTACAACATCCAGATATAGGAGTTGATTCATAGAGAGAAGAAGTTGAACATTCGAGAGAGGGAAATGAACACTAGATAGACTATATCGAGTTGTAACCAAAGATGCTTAAAGAAGATTCTTCAAAAGAAGAACTAAGTGAATTACATCAAGAATAGGGAAGACTTGAACTTTTCTTAGAAAAATATGTAAGAAGGAGCCATACACCTGAACAAATCATTGGAGACAAATTTTTAGGAATCATGACAAGAAGTAAGTTGAAGAGTGATACATGTTTATTGTGTAAAGTTGAACCCAAATCTATTAAAGATGAACTTGAGAATGAATGTTGGATTAAAGTGATGAATGAAGAAATTGATAAAATAGAGAAGAACAAGACATGGACATTGGTACCAAGACAAAAGGATAAGAATGTGATTGGAAAAAAGTGGGTATTTAGAAAAAAGCTAAATGAAAAAGGTGAAATTGTTGGATATAATTAAGTAATTGTGTATTGTCTTTGATATTAGACAAATGTCATATCATTATTAGTCAATATATGCTGAACTCACTTAGGTAGTGAAGATAGTTTTCTGTGTCTACCGAGCATTCCTTGTTTAGAAGGTAGTGTCTACCGAGTTCACTTGGGCATCAAAGGAAAGTCTACAGAAGATGAGTGTTAACAAAGATCACTCAAATAATGAAGGAAAATTGGATGAAACTAGTGTTAAATGAGCTCACTTAGTTGCCAAAGGATTGTTGCAAGTTTTCAGTATTAACTGATCTTCTATTTGTTAATACAAGAAATTGTTTTTGAGTTAGTTTCTACCAAGCTGGGTTGGCTAATGAAGAATTTTCTTGTTTTGGCTTATTAAGCTTAATTGTTTTATCAATTGGTTTTAGCTAACTGAGGTGGTTAATATTAGTTATCCTAAGTTGTATTTGAGCTAACTTGACAATATGAAAGATATAAATATAAGGTCAAGTTGAGAATTTGAAAGTGTGCAAGTGAAGATGTGATGACTATATTTACTAATGAAGTGAGGAAACAAATTTGAAAGATAAGCAAAATATCCTTGTGGAGTATAAAAGCTATATTTGATCAAGAAGGATCAAGTATGAGTTAGAATAGAGATTTGTAATTAGAAATTCAGTTGCATTCAAATCAGGTCATCTCATTGCTACTCTCTAACTATTATAGTAGTAATCTAAATCTCTTAATAGAGTTGGCTTAATAGCTGTTTGTAAATCCTCTAACAAGTTATTAGGTCTATTGATTTTGCTTAAGAATTCTAACAAGACCACTCCTAACAAGGTGATTAAATCCTTTAATAGGGTCACACCTAAAAGTGTTTTTTTTTACCTTTAATAGGGTTGGCTCCTAATAGAGCTCATTTTAGAAGAGTGAAAACAATAACTAGTTACAATTAGTGGTTTTTTCCAAATTGGGTTTTCACATTAAATCCTAGTGTCAAATGCATTCATATTATTTTCTTTTATGTGTGTGCAACTACATTAAAGTAATAGTAATCATAGATAACATCTAAATATTTGCATAATTAGCTCTTATCGAGTATTAGCATTTTATGTGTGTTTACCGAGCATCCGCAATATTAGTTTTCAAAGATTATTTTGTAATGACATCTAAGGGATCTAGGATTTATTCTAGTAGTAACTAATTCACCCCTCCCCTCTCAGTTACTCCTATTGCATTTCCAACAACTAGTATTAGAGCTTTTGGTGATTGCAAAAAAGGTTTCAAGAACATCAACTAAAGATTAGGACATCTTACAAGAGAGAGATTCCCAAGCTGAATAGAGATAATTTTGCAGCATGGCAAGGACTTATGAGGTTCTATTTCGCTACTATCAATGATTCAGGGTGCAAATATCTTGATATTGAATACAAGACTCCTCCTAGAACATTATCAGTTGAAGATATTGTTGAAAAGAAGAATCATAACATCATGATGATTAATATTGCATCTACTCTTAGTTATGTTGAATTTGATGAAGTTAAAGAGTCCAAGATAGCTCATGAGATGTGGACCAAAATAAAAGACATATATGGAGGAGATGACAATCTAAGAAGAGCTAAGTTTGAAATTCTTAGAGGTGATTTTGATTAGATAAAAATGAGAGAAGATGAGAATATTGCAAAATATTTGGAAAGAATCAAAGCAAGTGTAAGTGCAATCAAAGCATCTAAAGGAGACATTGAAAATAAAATAGTTGTAAGAAAGGTATTTAGAACTCTTCTTCCTATTTATGCAATTAGAGTATCTACTATTCAAGAAATGAGATGTGATCCAAATAATAAAATATATTTGGATGCTCTAGTTAGAAGATTGATAGCTTTTGAGTTAGATAACTTTGATAACTATGTTCCTAATTCAAAGGTTATTGAATCTACTTTTAAAGATAAACTCTCACACAAAGAAAAGGGTAAGAAATCAAAGTCCAATCAATCAATAAGTGAATAAGATGAATCAGAAGATAGTTCAAACAGTGATCTTGAAGTTGTTGAAGCCCTACTTGCAAGAAAGTATTCCAAAGATAGAGGAAAGTAAAAATGTAAAGTTCCTCTGATCTTCTTTTTCTATGAAGAAGTTGGTCACATTTCTGCAAGGTGTCTATTGGGACTCAAAATTGAAGCCCTAATTTTGAGTACCATCTTAAAAATCAAGCCCTATAAGTGATTTTTGATGCATCTGCACCCGGTTGTCTATTTTAGGCCTAAGAGATGTTTAATGTGTCTAACACCTTGCATTCAATATGTCTACTTATCCCATGAAGAAATATTTCCATTCCAAGTGATTCCCTGAAGTTCCATTTTGAGCAATGTCCAAATCTGCATTTTTGCCTAAGTGTCAAATATTGACAGGAGGCCATGGTTGTATTTGAATATCTTGCACCCAGTAATGTTTCATGACTCGCTGCTTTGGAAGTGTTTAGTGTCCATGCTAGAGAGTCTTATGTTTCATATTTTGAGTCATTTTAATATTTTATAACTAGGTTTTGATTCCCTCAAACTTGGTTATTTATTGTTGTCATACTGATGCAAATTGTCCTAAATTCTAGGAGGCTATGTTTGACTTGTTATAACTTTGACCCAATTGACCAAAATGAGAAAATTCCTTTGTAATTCATTTTAGAGGTCAAAGAATTGCTATGTTTCAATTTTGAGCTTATGATGAATCTATTTGATTAGTTTTCAAAAGTAGTTTTAAATGCAATTTGTAACCTTTTACTAGTGTCAAGAAAGGCAGATTGGTCAGTACCCTTTTTCAGGATGTCATATCTCTAAATCCATGGTAGGTGAGATCAAATTTATTATACAATTGCATTCTACTCTAAAAATTCTTTAAGTGTGCCAATTTTCAAATCTTGAAGAATCTGTCTGCAAACTTTCCTAGGTCCATTCTGTTTACAAAAATTACTTTTCTACTAGTGTTTGCAGTCCTACAAATCTGAGTAGCCTACTTTGACCGCTCATTATTTTTGTCTCATTATTCATCATTAGTCCAAATCCAAGAGTTCTATTTTCCTTTTGATAGTGAACCAATGCTCGAGTTTTCATTCCCCCAAGTATTTGTTTGCCTAGTCTTCAGAGCCAAAATAGAACACCATTTATTGTTTTCTGACATTGTTTACTATATGCAGTTATGAAAGGATAGCTTCGACGGTTAATATCTTTTGACTGGGAATTTGTCATGAGATGAGGTTTGACAGAATAAAAGTATGTAGAACAAAAAATTAGTATGTTTGATCTCAGAACCTAGTCAAGTGTTTTTGTTAGTTTTTAAAACTAGTCAAATGACTCCTTGACATGAAAGTTACAATTGGTAGAAAGTTATAAATTGAGTTAAAAAATGATGTCTCAGTGATTAAGTTTAGAATTGATCAGTATTGGATGTTCATTAGAGCATTTTAAGAAGTCAGTTGTTTGGAAACAACAATTTTTTTTAGTTGGACCCACTTTGGGGTTTGACTGATTTCATCAGATTGGTATGGCATTAGGAGAAGGTTCTTTTGAAAAAGACATTTGTGATGATAATGCTCACATATTTGTGATGAAATTAAATATAGTCTATTCATCGATTTGATTGTTTCAAATTAATGGATATATAAAGTGAATTTGATTGGAATTGTGTCTCTAATATATTAAGTAGATGCATTGGAGAGGAAGGTGCAAAATGTAGGCATGACACCAAATGTTTGGAAGTATAGTTTAATAGAATTAAGGAAGAGGAAACTTTCATAAAAGAAAGAAGTTGAAAAATAACTATCCACTAAAAGGACTTTAAAGAACAAAGAAAATCATATTTAGTCCATGGTGATCGAGGCATACATTACTAAGATGTTGATGCAAGAGGAATTTGTTAAATGATTGGAATAAGTGGTAAATTTTCAAAGGATAAGAAAGGGATAAAACAAGGATAAGTGAAACTAATTGTTCATTCACAAAAATGGAGAGAAATATCAACACACTAAGTCCTCTTTTTGTCTTACTTGATATTGAATGCAACTAGTTTACTTGAAAACATTGTAAGTTTCAAACACCCATGATAGTTTGGGACATCTTCATTTGGAGAAAGTTTGGTTTTTTTTTTTTACGGCATGAGGGACAAGGTATGCAGTAGTGTCAAACAATGAGAAAATTCATTTATTTTGGATGGATATTACCCCTTGAGTCTTCAATCAAAAGTCAATAATGGCATCATGAGCTCCCCCACAATATTCCTTTTCATGCTCTGAAAGAGGTGACTACCACCACAAGATCTAACAACTAGAGAAGCCACTAGTCTTTATTTAAGCTTGGACATTATGCCACTTCCACCTATGACCAAGGAAGGACCTGTTCTATGAGATATGCTAGCAGCCAGCATATAAAGGTGCCACCCATTGTCTTCAAGTTGAAATGTAGAAAACTTGTGGAAGCCACCATTGGAAAAGAACTTGTAAAATAGTGGCAAAGAGAAAGTTTAAAAATGAAAGAATTCGCACTTGATTGGTCTGAGCATGTTGAAAGAGGTAGTCATTTGGACTCAAACATTTTGGGCATTATTTTAACATAGCAGTAAGGAATGCATGTTGCTTATGTGTAGCAGAGGCAAGACAAACACCACCCTCTGCTACACACCAAAATCACAGGCAACCATAATATTTATGCATTCAATTTAGAAGGGAGAAGATGGAGGTAAACAAAAATAAGAAAATTTTACCTTGTACCACTGTCTCTTGTCATGGTAAGATGTGGCTGGTCCTCTAGAAAGATCCTTGCCAAGCCAAAATCTACAATTTTGGGTTGAAAATCCTTGTTGAGAAGTATATTTGTAGCTTTGATATCTAAATGAAGGATTTTTAGCTAGCATTATTAATTCAAATATGCAAGCACATGTGTCCTTCCCAATATGATATCAAATCTCTTTTCCAAGCTCAATGGTTTCATCATTATTGCTACCACAATGGTTATGAAACATATTTTAAAGGACATCTACAAATTAAACCAAAAAAAAAACCACCTAATAATATTATTGTTATGTTTCTCTAAGAAGTAGATTGACAAACCAAAGAGATGTCTGTCAAGGCTCATATTTGGCATGATTCCATCTAATGAAATAAACCAAAGAAATATTGTAAACTAGTAGGTCTGGCTTGAGCAATCTTAAGTGGCATATTTTTCAAGTTAGATTTTTATCCCACATTTCTCGTGTTAGGAAAATTTCAAGTATTTAAATACTTTTCAACACAGTAGACTTAATGTCTTAAGGATAATGCCTTTTGAAGGCAGTAGCTGCATGGTGAGGCCAATAGCTTTTGGCTCACCAAATTTCAATACTAGATTCTGGTGGTCACTATGTTGCCACCAGAAATTGGGAGAATTTTTCCAGTAGCAACATGGCGACCTCCTAGGAAATTAAAAATGCAGTGGGAGTGGGAGATATTTCAATTTTTAAAAATGAATAATGTCATGTGGGGCCTGCTTGGATGTTGGTGGCAAATTAGAAGTGGACAAGTGGCACATGAAGATTGGGGAATGGAAAAAGAATTTAAAAATTAAAATATTAGAGATATTCAATGCATAGAAATTCAAAAGTTAACAATATTTGAATAAAATTTAATGATTTTATATAGTTTTGACTATATGGACATTTAAATTTTTCATTTCAAATTATGTTCATAGCCTAGGGCTTGAAATTTTGAATGAACCTCAGGAGCATGATTTTTTCCTAAAATATGGACTCAAATATACCATTGGAATCAGCAAGAGACGAGCTATCCATTTTTGGAGCTAGTTTTTACATAGGTATTAAGGGATAGCTATTGCAAGGGGTTTTATATTTTTAGTGGGATGCTCAGTTGTAGGCAATGATTTCATTAGTGTAGTTACAAAATTTAGTTATGATACACATGATATGTTTGGATGGCTCACTATGTTCAAAATTTGGCGTATATTGATGTATTTTGCTTCTAGTATTTTACAATTTGCATGCTTTTCGATGGAACTTTTGAGAGATTTTTCTCTTTTGCAAGCAGTTATGTTTTCCATCAAATGCTAAAGATTTTTTTAACTTTGGAGAAAAAATGAGTGAGGATTTGATTTTTCAGTTGTTGGGAGAGATTAGAGAGATATTCTTAACTTTTTGGAGAAGTTTTCCAAGTGGACACATGGTGGTTGCAGAGTAGATTTGAGAATCCTTTCCTTGTCTATATCTTTCTTTCTCTTATTCATTGTAGGGGTTCAAGATTTGGAGAAAAATTACTCATTGCTATGATACCATGTGTGTTCCAATCTTGAGTTTTCTCATATTTGTGAGAACATAGGTTCCAGTTTTGATGTGTTCTCAACACTGTGATACCACATTCTTAAGCATATTTCTCTTGTATGAACAATAGTATTGAAGATAATATAAAAATTTCTAATCTATTAGGCATTTTTATGTTTTAATTTCATGCATATAAACATATAGTTTCAAGGAAATGAATACAAATGAACAAGAATCTCTTTAGTTTCATTATGATTCTCATCTCTTATCTCTATAACTTGCAATATTATGTGGTTTAGAGATAAAGAATTGAGACCCATTTGCATCCCCTTAAGGTTATATATTTGATATATTTTACTATTGGAAAAAAGGGCCAAGTAAATGCTTGATGTGTTTAACAAGGTTGCTAGTTATTTGAGAAGGATACTTCATAAGAATGAGGTATTTATGAATATTGATGTGTAATTCACAAAGTGATAAGATAGATCTGATATCTAGGTGTATGAAATATGTCATTGATATCAAAGATGTATGTGTTTGATTCATAGAATTGCCCAATATATAAGGCACTGATCAGCTATAGGATCACTTGTTCTTACTTTGGCATATTTGGGGTCTTGCTAAAATCAACATCATTAATCAAATGTTTTTCCCTTTAATGTTATAGAACTAAAATGTGATGCCCTCACTTAGCTTAGCAATTTATTGGACCATGCTATTAGCTATTTCATGTCTAAGATCTCTACATAAGTGTTAGAATGTTTAGGGTTTTTATTTTCTTTGTCAAGATTCAAGTGTATGTTTGAGCACTGGTACCATATAAGTGAATCTAAGGTATACCTGCCTAGGTTTTGCAGAGCCTGAAGTAGAAGAAGGTTCTTGTTGGATAGAATTGATTAATTGTGTGTTGTCTTTGATGTTACACAAATGTCATAATCATTATCAGTTAGTATATGCCAAGCCCACTTGGGCAGTGATGACAGTTCTCAGTGTCTACTGAGCATTCCTGTGTTTGCCCAGTTTAGAAGGTAGTGTCTACCGAGTTCACTCAGGTCTCAAAAGAAAGTTGGATGAAACCAGTGCTAACTGAGCTCACTTGGTTGCCAAATAATTTTTGTAAGTTTTTATTGTTAACTTAACTTCTATTGGTTAATGAAGGAAATCACTTCAAAGTTAGTTTTTACTGAGTAGGGTCAACCAAGCAAAGGATTTTTCTATTTTGTTGTATCTATCGACTGATCCTAGCCAACTAAGGCAATGAATATTGATTATTATAATTTGTATTTGAGCCAACTTGAAAAAGTGAAAGGTATAAGGTCAAGTTGTGATTTCAAAGCATGGTAGAGTGTGTGCAAGTGAGTGCAAGAGAATATGCAAATTGTGGTAATGTGATTAAAGATCTATTAGTAAGCAGAAGAAGCAAATTTGAAGGATACGAAAAATATCCTTGTGGTGTAGCAAAGTCATATTCAATTAGGAAGGATCACGTATAAGCCTGAATAAAGATCTAAAATTAGTAAACAAGTTGCATTCAAATCAGGTCAACTCATTGTTACTCTTTAACCATTATAACAGTGATCTAAATCTCTTAATAGAGTTAGCTTAACAACTAGTTGCAAATCCTCTAACAAGATGACAATTCCATTGAATTTTTCTCAAGACCTTTGACCAGGACACTCCTAATAGGGTGATTAAATCCTTTAACAAGGTCACACCTAATAGTGTGTTTTGTAACCTTTAACAGGGTTGGCTCCTAACAGGGCTCACTTCAAAAGAGTGAACATTAGTAACTAGTTGCTATTGGTGGTTTTTCCCAAATTGGATTTCCATGTTAAATCCTAGTGTCAAACATGTTCATGCTATTTTCTTTATGTGCTTTCAACTAAGTTAAATTAATGTTAATCACAGGTAACATATAATGGTTTATAAGTTAATCTTTTACTAAGCTAATCTAGTTACTATCGTGTTACATCATTCTATGTCTTTACCTAACTTTAGTAGTACTCAGTATTTTGTTTGCATTTTGTACTAACATCAAAAGGGATCTAAGATTTTTTTTTTAGTAACTAATTCACCCCTTCCCTCTCAATTACTCCTCTTATATTTCTAACAATTGGTATCAGATCTTTTAGTGCTTGTAGAGAAGGTTTCAAGGACCTAAGCTAAAGATCAGGATGTCTTACAAAAGAGAGATTCCCAAGCTGAACAAAGACAACTTTGTAGCATGGCAAGGACTGATGAGATTACATTTGGCTACCATCAGTGATTCAGGTTGCAAGTATCTTGATTTTAAATATAAGACTCCTAATAGAACATTATTAGTTGAAGATATTGCTGAAAAGAAGAAGCATAACATCATGATGATTGATATTGCATCTGCTCTTAGTTATGTTGAATTTGATTAGGTCAAAGATTGCAAAACTGCTTCTAATATGTGGAAAAAATTGAAAGATATCTATGGAGGAGATGACAATGTGAGAAGAGCCAAAGACGAAATTCTTAGAGGAAAATTTGATCAAATGAGAATGAAACAAGATGAAAATAATAAAAAATATGTAGAGAGAATCAAGGCCAATGTTAGTGCAATCAAAGCATCTAGAAAAGACATCAAGGAGGAAACTATTATAAGTAAAGTGCTCAAAACTCTTCTTCCTATTTATGCAATTAGAGTATTTTTTATTCAATAAATGAGATGTGGTCCAACTAATAAGATAAGATTGGATGCTCTAGTTGGAAGATTAAGAACTTTTGAGTTAGATAATTATGATAACTATGTTCCTACTTCAAAGAATATTGAATTTGCATTCAAAGCTAAACTATCACTCAAAGGAAAGGGTAAAAATTGAAAATCTAGTCAATCAGGAAGTGAAGAAGATGTATCATTAAAAGAAAGTTTAGACAGTGATCTTGAAGTTGTTGAAGCCCTCCTTGCAAGAAAATATTCCAAAGGAAGAGGGAAGTAAAAAGGTAAAGTTCCTCTTATCTTCTTTTCTTGTGAATAAATTGGTCACATTGCTGCTAGGTGTCCTAATAAGGAAATGAAGGATGAAAAAAAAACAACAAGCATAAAGGCAAGAAGGACTCCAAGAACTACAAGAACTTCAAGGACAAAGGTAAGAAATCTTGCTTCGTAGCTAAAGATTTTGATAATAGTACAGATGAAATGGTTTATATTGTTGTGAAAGATGAATTTGATGATGAAGGAGATAAGATGACACTTATCTTTCATGTTAGCAAAAATGATATATGGATTATTGATAGTGGCTGCTCACATCATATGATTGGTAAAAAAACAAAATTTGAGCATATGGAATATTATGATGGAGGTAGTGTAAGATTTGGAAACAATGAACCTTGTAATATAAAAGGAAAAGGATGTATCTTGTTAACTAAAGAACTTGTGTGTGATAATGCATATTGGGTTGAAAGACTAAAGCATAATCTACTAAGTGTGGCACAACTGAATAACATTGGACTCATGGTAGAATTCATGAATGGACAGGCCAAACTATTGGATGGGAAATAAAATTTGGTTAGTTCTGGCAAGCTAAAAAAAGGTAATTTGTTTTATCTTGATCTTAGTGGTTGTTCATGTTTTATTACTCAAGTAGAAGAAAGTTGTCTATGGCACAAAAGACTATGTCATGTGAACTTTGACAATCTGGTTAAGATAAGCAAACATAAAAGAGTAAGAGGTATTCCTAGTTTGAAGAAGCCTGACATGGGTCTATCTAAGAATTGTCAATTTGGTAAGATGGGAAAGACAAGCTTCAAAAGCAAAGACTATCAATTAGAAGAAGTCTTGGAAATTGTTCATACAAACTTATGTGAACCTACTGGAATAGAGAGTTATAGTGGAGAAAAGTTTTTCATTCTCTTTGTTGATGACTACTCTAGGATGATGAAAGTAATGTACCTAAAAGAAAAATCAGAAGCTTTTGAAAAATTCAAATGGTATCTAACAAGAGTAGAAAAAGAAACTGGAAAGAAATTGAAATGCCTAAGATTAGACAGAGGTGGTGAATTCATTTCCCATGAATTCAACAAATTTTGCATTGAAAGAGGAATCAAAAGACAAAAAACTACACCTAGTACACCATAGTAGAATGGTATAGCAGAAAGAAGAAATATATCTATCATGGATTTTACAAGAACCTTGATGATTGAAAAGAACATTTCTCTCAAATATTGGAAGGAAGCTATCAGCATTGTAGTTCATACCTTAAATAGAGTTCAGTTAAAGAAAGATTCAAACAAGGCACCTTATTAGCTATGGTATGGCTACAAACCAAATGTAAGCTACTTGAAGGTATTTGTAAACAAATGTTACATCTTGAAAGAATCCAAAAAATGAAAATTTTGATATAAAAGGTGATGAAGGCATATTTCTAGGATACTCCTACAGAAGAAAAGCATATAGATGTTTAAATTTATCCACTTATAAAATTATAGAAAGTGCACATGTCAGAATTTATGAGTATGTAGAAAAGACTGAAGAAGAAAGTAGCAAGGAACTTGAAGACTATATAAGATTCATTTATTATGAACCTGATACCATTCCTAATCTATTTGAAAGAAAAGATGCTTCAACTTGTGAGTCCGTAGAAACTCCAATAGCTACCGAGTTGTAGATAGTGCAACCCGAGCTACAAGGACCTGAGTTAAAATCAGAGGCTATCGAGCTAGTTCAAATCGAGCCTAAAAAACCTAAGTCACAAACAAAAGGACCTAAGCTTGAAACTAAAATTCAAGAAGAAGATGATGAAACTCATTCAAAGACCAAGGAGCCTATGTTAGCAAGATATGTCAGAAGGCATCATATACCTAATCAGATCATTGGAGATAAATTTAATGGAGCAATGACAAGAAGAAAATTAAAAGGTACATGTTTACTTGCTGAATTTGAATCTAGAAGTGTTAACAATGCTCTAGAAATTGAAAGTTGGAATGAAGCAATCAATGGAGAAATAGAAAAAATAGAGAAGAACATAACTTGGAATCTTTTTCCTAGACCCAAGGATAAAAATGTAATTGATACAAAATGGGTATTTAGAAATAAGCTAAATGAAGATGGAAAAGTATCAAGAAGTAAAGCAAGATTAGTATGCAAAGGCTACTCTCAAGAAGAAGGTATTGACTATGGTAAAACTTTTTCTTTTGTAGCAATACTTGAAGGTGTTAGAAATTTACTAGCATATGCAACACATAGAGGATTTAAGGTATATCAAATGGATGTTAAATCTATATTCTTGAATGTAATCCTTGATGAGGAAGTTTACATTGAAAAACCAAAAGGCTTTAGAAAAGGAGACATGGTGTGCAAACTACACAAAGCTTTATATGGTCTTGTGCAAGCTCCTAGAGCTTGGTATGAAAGACTCCATAATTACTTGGTATAGATTGGCTTTCAAAGGATTAATGATAAAAATAGTCTGTATATCAAGGAAGGACTAGATAAGAAGATTGTGTTAGCAAAAATATTTATTGATGATACTTTACTAATAGCAAATGATGATCTATGCAAAGCATTTTTAGAAAAAATGAGCAAAGAATTTGAGATGTCCATGTTTGGTATAATAAAATTCTTTGTTTGATTGCAAATACAATAGAACAAGAATGGTATCTACATCACCCAATCTCAGTATATTAAGAAGATATTGAAGAAATTTGGAATGGAAGATTCAAAACTAGCTGGAACACCTATGTCTATGAGATACAAGCTTTCCAAAAATGATGATTCCAAAGGAGTGGATAAGACTACTTACAGATCAATGATTGGAAAATTACAGTATGTAGTTCACACAAGGCCTAATATTTCTCTAGTAGTTGGAATAGTGGCAAGATTCTCAGCAAATCTCAAAGAAAATCACATGATGGCAATCAAGAGAATCATGAGGTATCTAAAACATACTAAAGAATATAGTTTATGGTACAAACTTAGAGGCAATTTGGACTTAAAAGTATTTACTGATGTTGATTGAGCAAGAAGTCTTGATGACAGAAAAAGAACTAGCGGTGGAGCAATCTGTCTTGGTAAAAGACTAGTATCTTAGACAAGTAAGAAGTAGAATTATACTTCTCAATCCACAGTAGAGGCAAAATATGTAGCAAAAGTAATCAATTTCTCTAACATTGTTTAGCTCAAACAATTGTTAGAAGGAATGAAGGTAGAAATAAAAGATCTAGTTGTTATATACTATGATAACACTAGTGTAATCAACATACCAAAGAATCTAGTAATGCATTCCAAAACAAAGCATATTGGTATAAAATATCACTTCTTAAGAGAATTAGTGCAAGATAAAGAAGTTAGAATGGAATATGTGAATACAAAGGAAGAAATTGCAAACATATTCACCAAGCCATTACCTAAGGATGCATTTATGTATCTAAGAGGTAAGCTAGGGGTCATTCCCCTATCTGAAATTCACTAAATGAAGTTTAGTGAATGCATCAACTAAACCTATTGAAGATCAATCAATTGGTACAAAATTGGCAAGGGCATATTGCAAATGAATCGGTACTTAAGGTACATTGGAATTTATAGAGTTATTGTCTTTGGCACGTGTTGTCAAAGAAGGAGAAGTTTACTGTCATATCTCTGAGAAATCTTTGAAATAAAAATAAAGCCAAAAACTAGAGAGAGATAAGTTTTGCAAAAGGTGAAGTATGTTGAGAGAGGGAGAATGTTCTGAATGAAATTGGTAACAACTATTGAAGATAAAATTAAGTGAAAGGAAAAGCTCATACAAATAAAGGGAGTTCTCAAATCCAAATTTCATTGTGCTATGACATGTTATGTTTCCATCAATGCCAAAGAGGGAGATTGTTGGATACAATTGATTAATTGTGTGTTATCTTTGATATTATACAAATGTTATAATTATTATCAATCAATATATACTGAGCTCACTTAGGGAGTGAAGACAATTCTCAGTGTCTACCAAGTATTATTGTGTTTGCCTAGTTTAGAAGACAGTGTCTACCGAGCTCACTCAGGCATCAAAGGAAAGATGGATGGAACTAGTGCTAAACAAGCTCACTTGGTTACCAAAATATTTTTGTAAGGTTGTAGTGTTAACCAAGTTTTTGTTGGTTAATGAAGGAAATTGCTTCAGAGTTAGTTTCTATCGATTAGGGTTGGCTAAGAAAAGGATTTTTCTATTTTATTGTATTAAGCTTAATTGATCTATCTATTGATCCCATCCGACTGAGGTAAAGAATATTGATTATTGTAAGTTGTATTTGAGCCGACTTGACAAAGTGAAAGGTATAAGTGCAAGGTCAAGTTGTCATTTTAAAGCATGATAGAGTGTATACAAGTGAGTACAAGAGAATATGTGAATTGTGGCAATGTGATTGAAGATCTATTAGTAATCAGAAGAAGAGAATTTGAAGGATAAGAAAAATATCCTTATGGTGCAACAAAGTCATATTCGATTAAGAAGAATCAAGTACAAGCCTGAATAGAGATCTGAAATTAGAAAACAAGTTGCATTCAAATCAGGTGAACTCATTGTTACTTTCTAACTATTGTAGCAATGATCTAAATTTCTTAACAGAGTTAACTTAATAGCTATTTGCAAATTCTCTAACAAGGTGGAAATTTCATTGAATTTTTCTCAAGACCTCTATCCAGGCCACTCCTAACAGGGTGATTAAATACTTTAACAAGGTCACACATAATAGTGTGTTTTGTATCCTTTAACAAGTTTGGCTCATAATAGGGCTCACTTTAGTAGAGTGAAAATTAGTAACTAGTTGATATTGGTGGTTTTTCCCAAATTAGGCTTTTACGTTAAATCCTAGTGTCAAATGTGTTCATGCTATTTTCTTAATGTGCTTGCAACTAAGTTAAAGTAATGTTAATAACAAATAACATCTAATGGTTTATAAGTTAATCTTTCATCGATCTAATCTAGTTACTATCGAGTTACAACATTCTGTGTGTTTACCAAACTTTAGCAATACTTAGTATTTTGTTTGCATTTTGTACTAACATCAAAAGGGATCTAGGATTTTTTTTTTAGTAATTGATTCACGCCTCCCCTCTCAATTACTCCTCTTATATTTCGAATAGGTCTAACCTTATAGTTTGCCCTGTGTCTAAAAGGGTATGTTGAAGATGGGAAGTAGCTACCCCTAGATGTATCTTGTTCTCATTAGGGTAATTTGGAACCATGTTGTTTCAAAACACCAATAGTGTCCAAACAAAGAAAATAAAGATGAAAAGAAAAATAATAAGCACAAAGGCAAGAAGTATTCCAAGAACTGCAATAACTACAAGGACAAAGGTAAGAAATCTTGTTTTATAGCTAAAGATTCTAGTAATAGTGAAGATGAAATGGTATATATTGTTGTAAAATATGAATCTGATGATGAAGGAGATAAGATGACACTTATCTCTCATGTTAGCAAAAATGATATATGGATCATTGATAGTGGTTTCTCACATCATATGACTGGGGATAAAAAAAATTTGAGCACATGGAATATTATAATGGAGGTAGTGTGAGATTTGGAAACAATGAACCTTGTAATATAAAAGGAAAAAGGATGTATTTCATTGACTAAAGAACTTGTATGTGATAATGCTTATTAGGTTGAAGGACAAAAACATAATCTACTAAGTGTGGCATAGTTGAATAACATCAGATTCAAGGTGGAATTCATGAATGGATAGGCCAAACTACTAGATGGAAAAAAAAATTGGTTGGATCTGGCAAGTAACAAAAGGTAATCTATAGTATCTTGATCTCAGTGAATGTTCATGTTTCATTTCTCAAGTAGAAGAAAGTTGGTTATGGTACAAGAGACTATGCCATGCAAACTTTGATAATCTAGTCAAGATAAGAAAACATAAAAGAGTAAGAGGTGTTCCTCATTTGAAGAAGCCTGATATAGGTTTATGCAAGAATTGCCAAATTAGTAAGATGGGAAAGACTAGTTTCAAAAGAAAAAACCATCAGTCAGAAGAAGCCTTAGAAATTATTCATACAGACTTATGTGAACCTATTAGAATGGAGAGCTATAGTGGAGAAATTTTTTTTCTTTCTTTTTGTTGATGACTACTTTAGAATGGTGACTGTAATGTATCTACAAGAAAAATCAAAAGCCATTCAAAAGTTCAAATGGTATCTAGCAAGAGTAGAAAAAGAAACTAGTATGAAATTGAAATGTTTAAGATCAAACAGAGGTGGTGAAATCATCTCCAATGAATTCAATAATTTCTATATTGAAAGAGAGCTCAAAAGACAAGTATCAGCCCTTGGTAGACCACAATAGAATGGTATAACTAAACGAAGAAATAGATCTATCATGGATTGTGCAAGAACCCTGATGATTGAAAAGAGTGTTGCTATGAAATGTTGGAAGGAAGCTATCAACACAAAAATTCATACCTTGAATAGAGTACAGTTGAAGAAAGACTCAAAAAAAACTCCTTATCAACTATGGTATGGCTACAAACCTAATGTAAGTTACTTGAAAGTATTTGGTAGCAAATGTTATATCTTGAAAGAATCTAGAAAAGAAAAATTTAATGTAAAAGGTGATGAAAGAATATTTCTAGGATACTCCTACAGAAGTAAAGCATACAAATGTTTGAATTTGTCTACTCATAAAATAATAGAAAGTGCACATGTTAGAATTGATGAGTTTGTAGAAAAGAGTGAAGAAGAAAGTAGCAAGGAGCTAGAGGATTACAGAAGATTTGTTTACTATGAACCTGATACCTTGCAAAACCTATTAGAAATAAAGGAAGCTTTATATTTCGAGTCTCCACAATCACCAAAAGTTACTGAGTTGCAGATAGTGCAACTCAAGCCACAGTTTGAAGGACCAGAGTCATAGATAGAGACTACCAAGCTAGTTCAAACTGAGTCTGATAGATCTGAGTCATCGTTTGATAATGAAGTGCATGATGAAGATAGTGGCACTCATTCAAAACCCAAAAAACCTATGTTAGCAAAATATGTCAGTAGGCATCATGCACCTGATCAAATCATTGGAGACAAATTTGATGGAAAAATAACAAGAAGTAAATTAAAATGTGCATGTTTACTTGCTGAATTTGAACCTAGAAATGTTAAAGATGCTCTAGATAATGAAAGTTAGATTGGAGTAATGAATGAAGAGACAGAATAGATAGAAAAGAATAAAACATGGACTCTTGTTCCTAGACCCAAGGATAAAAATGTAAGTAGCACAAAGGGGGTGTTCAAAAATCAACTAAATGAAGATGGAAAAGTTCCTAGAAATAAGGCAAGATTGGTATGTAAAGGTTATTCTCAAGAAGAAGGTATTGATTATGGTGAGACTTTTTACCTTGTTGCAAGATTAGAAGGTTTTATAAATTTATTAGCATATGCAACACACAAAGGATTTAAAGTATATCAAATTGATGTTAAATCTGCATTCTTGAATGGAATTCTTGATGAGAAAGTCTACATTGAACAACCATAAGGTTTTGTAGATCCTAGCAAAAGAGACATGGTTTGCAAGTTATAGAAAACATTATATGGTATCAAGAAAGCTCCCAGAGCTTGGTATGAAAGACTTCATAATTACTTGGCATAGATTGGTTTTCAAAGAACAAATGATAACAACAGTCTTTATATCAAAGGACCAGACAAGAAGATTGTATTGGCAGAAATATTTGTTGATGATACTCTATTCATAGGAAATAATTACTTGTGCAAAAGCATTCTCAGAAAAAATGAATAAAGAATTTGAGATATCCATGTTTGGTGAGATAAAACTCTTTGTTGTGTTGTAGATATAATAGAACAAGAATGGTATCTGCATCACTCAATTTAAGTATATCAAGGAGATACTGAAGAAATTTGGAATGGAAGATTCAAGACCAATTGGAACCCCTATGTCTACTGGACATAAGTTTACCAAGAATGATGATTTAAAATTAGTAGATCAAACCACATATAGATCAATGATTAGAAAATTGCAGTATGTAGTACATAGAAGGCTTGATATTGCTCAAGCAGTTGGTATGGTGGCAAGATTTTTAGCAAACCCTAGAGAAAATCACATGATGGAAATCAAAAGAATCATGAGATATTTGAAAGGTACTGAATACTATGACTTATGGTACACACTTGGAGGTAATTTGGACTTGAAGGTGTTTACTGATGATGATTGGGTAGGAAGTATTTGTAATGAAATAACTTGCACAATAGAATAAATAATATGAAATATTTATATAAATGCTTGATAATAGCTGAGAGTAATAGGCCACTTCGAGGGGGCATCCTCCAATCAATGATGAAATAAGACTCACAACCTCCTATATATATATATATATATATATATATATATATATATATATATATATATATATATATATATATATATATATATATATATATATATATATATATATAATTATGCTTAGGTTGAATAGACACAACCCTTCATAACACCTACACCAACCTACCTATCTAGATTATAATATGATAATGATAAAATGACTTAAATAATGACTAAGATAGCCACAAGTTGACTATTCATAAACCTATATACAATAATATTAAGGGCATAGCATGCCCCCTCTTTTGAAATAAGCATTGTCCTCAATGCTAACCAAGTGTGGATTCTTTTGAATGAACTTCTCATCCTCCCATGTGGCCTCTTCAACTAGTAAATTCTTAAATTGGATGAGATACTGAGTTAGGGTTTTGTTCCTCAACTTCTTTGTGCATGTTTGAAGAATGCACTTTGGTTCCAAAATTATTCTTCCTTCTTCATCAAGTTTTGGTAGTACTATTTGAGTAAGAATATTCTACCCAATTACCTTCTTCAAACAAAAAACATGAAAAACTAGATGTATCTTTGTTTTTGGTGGAAACTCAAGCTTGTAGGCAACACTACCAATCTTTTGCATTATTTGGTATGGTCCATAATATCTTGGAGACAACTTATTCTTTTTTTTTGATTCATTGAGATTTTTTAATAAGGCTGCAATCTCAAGAATACCCAGTCCCCAACTTCAAAATTTCTTTCACTGCGATGTTGGTTTGCTTATTGTTTCAATTGATTTTGTGCCATAGCTAAATTCTCCTTAGTCCTGAAAGTAGTTGTTGATGAAGCAAGTGATCATTTACTACTTGAACTCTTGGTGACACCTTTAATGATGATGTGATGGAAGGAAGATGATATCCAAAAAGTGCCAAAAATGGAGACATTTTTTATGAGCTATGAAAAAAAGTGTTGTACCACCATTCTACAAGAGGTAGCCAATCTACCCATTGATATTTCTTTCTACAGTGAAACAACATAGATATCCTTCTAAACATTTATTAACCACCTCAATTTGCCCATCTAATTATGGATGGTATAAAGAACTATGAGCCAATTGAGTACCCAAACATGAGAAAAAACTTTCCAAAAGTAACTCTAGTAAAGATAGGATCATGATCACTAACAATAACCTTAGGTGTACCATATAGCTTTTGGATATTCTCCAAGAAAAAATTTTCCACTATACTTGCTATAAAAGGATGTGATGATGCAATAAAATATGCATATTTAGTGAGGCAACTAACTACTATCATGATGACATTATGACCTTTAGATTTGGGGAGCCCTGTGATGAAGTCCATGGATACCTCTTCCTAAAATTGGCTAGGAATAGATAAAGGCTACAAGAAACTTGGTGTCTTAATTTTTTCCCCCTTATTTCTTTGACAAACCAAACATTCAGCCACAAACTTTTGAACATCACCTTTTAGCCCTTCCCAAAAAAAATCTTTCTTGACCCTATGATATGTCTTCAAAAATTCCAAATGATCACCAATTGGGGACTTGTGTAGTTCTTTGAGAATCTTGTGTTTAAGATTGGAATTCTTGTAGAGATACAAGCACTCTTTATACCAAAGAATATTCCCCTTTAAACAAAACTTATTTGAACTACTATGGTCACTTTTTATTTGCTGGATGAGATTACTTGTTGCAAAATCGTTTTTGCACTCTTCTTTGGCTTCTACCACCCAATTTTCTTGTAATATTGAAGTAGCACACAATAAGGCTTCATCTTTTTCATCCTTCCTGGAAAGTGGATTGGCCACAATATTTTCCTTCCCTTTCTTGTATACAATTTCAAAGTCATATCCCAACATCTTAGTGACTCATTTTTGTTGCTCTTCTGATGATAGTCTTTGTTCCAAAAAATATTTTAGGCTATCATGATCTGTCTTAGCCTTGAAGTGTTGACCCATTAAATAAGGTCTCCATTTTTTAATTGCATGAAGGATTGATAACATTTCCTTCTCGCAAATAGGTTTGAGTTGATTTTTACCTTTTAATTGACAACTCTCGAAAGCAATTGGTTAACCTTCTTGCATGAGAACTACTCCTATCCCATTTCTAGAAACATCATATTCCACAATGAATTCCTTGGTGAAGTTTGGAGTGGGAAGCATTGGATTTGTACACATAGCCTTCTTCAATTGCTCAAATGATACATTAGCAAATTCATTCCAATGAAAAGAATCCCTCTTCAATAGAGTTGTAACGGTTTCTACTATATGACCATAATTCTTCGCAAATCTTCTATAGTATCTTGTCAATCCTAAGAAATGCCTTAACCTCTTAATAGTTTTTGGAATAGGCCATTCCATGATAGCCTTAATTTTGTTAGGGTTCACCTTTACTCCTTCATGTGAAACTATGTGTCCCAAATACTCCACCTCCTTAAGACTAAAAGCACACTTGGATGGCTTAGCATAGAGTTGATGATCTTCAAGTAATTGTAATGCTTGGTCTACATGTTGAAAATGTTCTTCCCAAGTCTTGTTATAAATTAATATATCATCAAAAAACACTAACACAAACTTTCTCAAGAACTTCTAAAAAATGGAATTCATCAAACCTTGGAATGTAGATGGTGCATTGGTAAGACCGAATGACATCACCAAAAATTCATAATGACCTTCATGAGTTTGAAATGTTGTCTTACAAATATCTTCCTCCTTAATCTAAATTTGGTGATAACCTGATTTGAGATCTAACTTGGTAAAATACATAGCTCCATTTAATTCATCTAGAAGATCATCAATGACTGGAATAGGAAACTTATCTTTAATAGTATACTTTTTGAGCACTCCATAATATGGACACATGCACCAAGTTTCATCCTTCTTATGCACTAACACAATAGGTGAGGAGTAAGCACTTTGGCTATGCCTAATAATTCCTGCCTCTAGTATTTCCTCAATAATTTTTTCTATCTCACTTTTTTGTATATGTGGGCACCTATAAGGCCTAATGTTTTGTGGCTGACTCCCTAGAACTAGTTGTATGGCATGGTCATCATCCCTCTTAGGAGGAATTCCTTTAGGCATATCTCCAAGAATTACTGAGTGACAATCAATTATTGCTTGTAAATCTGGATGAGTAAGAGTATTAGATTGAGAGACTTCTAATGAACATAATTGGGCTACAAATCCATCTGCACCTTTCTTAAGAAGTTTTTGCATTTGATGAGAGCTTACCATCTATGGGGATTTTTCATTCAATCCCTTTAGCTCCACTACCTTTCCTTGTGATTGAAAGTGCATGAATAGTTCTTGGAAGTTCATCTCCATTGTTCCCAATGTAGTAAGCCATTGTACATGCAAAATAATATCTACTACACCCATGGATATTGCATACATTGGGGTATCAAGTTGATAATCTCCCATGGATAATTTTATGCCATGACACTTCCCTGAACAACTAATTATGCCCCCATCTACACTTAAAACCTAAAACTCTGGGTCTGGATATATAAAACAATTTAGAAGAGTTACCAACATTTTTTTGATGAAATTATGAGTACTACCTAAGTCGATCAATACTATTACTTTATGCTTCTTTAACAAACCCACTACCTTGAGAGTTTGTGGTGCATTAAAACCTGAAAATGCATGACAAGAAATGACTGGTCTAGAATCATGTGAATCCTCACCTGACTCCCTATCCTCCTCTGATATGGGCTCATCCTCTTCTTCCTCACTTGGACCTTCAATATAGAACAATTTCTTTTCACTACATGTATCTCCTCGACTATATTTGCTATCACATTTGAAACACAACCCTTATGCTCTTTTCTCCTCAATTTTTTGTTGAGTCAACCTAGTAGATTGAGAAAGATAAGGTCTTGAATATCCTTTTTCTCTTGTCATATTATCCTAAATTCCCTATCTGAAGCTCACTAAATAAGGTTTAGTGATGCATCAACCTGAGAAAGTTGAAGACTAATCAGTTGGTGCAGAATTGATAAGGGCATATTGCAAATGCATCAATACTTAAGGTACATTGACATTAACAGAGTTGTTGTCTTTGGTATGTGTTGTCAAAGTGGGAGAAGTTCACTATCCTATCTCAAAGAAATTCTTTTGTCATTTTACTGTCATATCTCAGAGAAATTTTTTTGTCATTCCAAAGAAAGAGAATTTTGTTATAAGAGGGAGAAAGTTCTATGAATGAAGTTGGAAGAAGTTGTTGTAGATAGAGGGAGAATCATAAGTCAAGAAGAGCTCATACCGATAGAGAGAATTCTCATGAATAAAACTAAGGATATGTTCCTTACTTTATTCATGTTCCAAAATTTCATTGTGTTATGACATGTGTTGTCATCAATGCCAAAGAAGAAAATTGTTGGATACAATTAAGTAATTGTGTATTGTCTTTGATGTTACACAAATGTCATATCATTATCAGTTAGTATATGTTGAGCTCACTCGAGCAGTGAAGACAATTTTCTATGTTTATCGAGCATTCCTAGTTTAGAAGGTAGTGTCTACCAAGTTCACTCGAGTGTCAAAGGAAAGTCTGTAGAAGATGAGTATTAATCAAGCTCACTTGGTTAATGAAGGAAAGTTGGATGGAACTAATGTTAACCGAGCTCACTTGGTTGCCAAAGGATCGTTGTGAGTTTGTAGTATTAACCAAGCTTTTGTTGGTTAACATAAGAAATCATTTCTAAATTAGTGTCTAGGTTTTCTTGTTTTGGCATATTAAGCTTAATTATTTTATCCATTGGTTTTAGTTGACTGAGGTGATGAATATTAGTTATTTTAAGTTGCATTTGAGTCAACTTGACAATATGAAAGATATAAGTATAAGGTCAAGTTGAGAATTTAAAAGTGTGCAAGTGAAGATGTTATGATTGTATTTACTGATGAAGAGAGGAAGTGAATTTGAAGGATAAGAATAATATCCTTGTGGAGAAGAAAAGACATATTTGATCAAGAAGGATCAAGTACAAGCCAGAATAGAGATTTGTAATCAGTAATTTAGTTTCATCCAAATCAAGTCATCTCATAGTTACTCTCTAACCATTGTAGTAGTGATCTAAATTTCTTAACAGAGTTGGCTTAGCAATGATTTGTAAATCCTCTAACAAGGTGGTAGTTCTATTGAATTATCTTAAGACATCTAACAAAGCCGCTCCTAATAGGGTGATTAAATCCTTTAACAGGGTCACATCTAACAATGTGTTTTTTAACCTTTAGCAAGGTTGGCTCCTAACAAGGCTCACTTCAAAAGAGTGAAAATAGTAACTAATTACAATTAGTGGTTTTTCCCAAATTGGGTTTCTACATTAAATCCTAGTGTCAAATGTGTTCATGCTATTTTCTTTTATGTGTTTGCAACTAAGTTAAAGTAATAGTAATCACAGATAACATCTAAAGATTTTCATAATCAGTTCTTATCGAGTTACAACATTTTATATGTGTTTACCGAGCATTAGCATATTCAATTTTTAGAGTTTATTTTGTACTAACATCTAAGAGATCTAGAATTTATTTTAGTAGTAACTAATTCACCCCTCCTCTCTCAGTTACTCCTCTTATATTCCCAATAGAAGTCACAATAAATAAAGAAAGACTACCTTGCAAGGGATATGCACAAGAGAAAGGAATTGACTATGGAGAGACATTTGCCCCAATTGCAAGTTTGGAAGGAGTGAGAAATTTGTTTGCATATACTGCTTACAAAGGTTTCAAGGTATACCAAATAAATGTTAAATTTGCATTTATGGATGGGATCTTTGAAGAAGAAGTATACATTGAACAACCTGAGGGATTTGTTGACCTAAGAAAGAAGAGCATGATATGCAAATTGCACAAAGCATTAAAAGGTTCAAAATGAGCCCCTAAAATATAGTATGAAAGGTTATATTCTTATTTGGTGAAAAT
>CM053789.1:108146802-108459302 GCA_028749045.1 Cupressus sempervirens | reverse complement strand
CTATAAATTTTTGGGTATATAAGATGTGATATGTTTGATTTTCTCTTCAACACATTGGATTTTGACTTGTCTTGTTGTGCATATGAACAGTTGCCTCCAACTATTGCCCCTATCATAATCTAGCTTTATATGAGAAATTAGTAATAATTATTTGAATTGGTTGTATGATATAGAGGAATAAGACTAGAATTAATCATATATATAAATTTACTTAATTAAAGGTGAGGGGCAAAGGTGAAGAGTTAAACTTAATCAAGGATAAGGGATAAAGGTAGAGGATGGATTAACTAAATAAATAATGACTTTTTAGTTAATGACTAAATAAGGTAAGTGAAGTGAGGTTGTGATCGACAAATTTAGTTGTCTAGATTGCACAAAACATGATGCTGCTATGAGATATACCTTGGATACAAATAGGGATGCCACCAAATAGATTGTTACTAGGCTTGACATGAGGATTCCTAGTGCTAGCTTATGTTTAGCATATTCCAATTAATAGTGAGATACATCTTTGTGGTATGCATTTTATTTCGCATGTTTTTAACATAGCACCCAAATTTTGAAAATCAAAATGCCAAACTATGCTAAAGAGAAAAAAACAATGGAATCTCTTCAAAGCTTAACTATAGTGTTCATTTCACATTCTGTAGACGTCAATATTGTTTCTAGTAAGACTTCTGAAAGATATGCTATTGAATGGATAATTGCTACTTGAATCATTTTTAGAAAATCTTTTGTAGTAAAAGTGTGCAGAATTATTAGATTTACATATCAAAATTGAAAATCCATGTTTAAAGATTTCATGGATTTCTCAAAATCCAAAAGCAACAAATACTATATCAATGCAAATTTGAAGTTCTTTAATACTTCTCAGTGTCACTTTGTAGATGCAAATTTTTGCATCTCTTCTTTCATATGACCACATAAATATCCTAGCATATTCACTCACAATAAATCTTCGTTGCAATTCAATATGTTTTATAGATACTTTTTTAAGGAATAAGCTATTATGTTATTTTTAAGTTCACAATTTTTTCAATAGATTGACATACAATATGGCCAATCATTTCCCATGCACAACAAAGAAAGAACTAACATTTCAGGTTCAAACTCACTTAAGCTTTTCTAAATGTAGATCATTAACATATAGTTTTCTATAAAGGAGATTACCCATGTGAAGAATGTTTGTATACTAAATCTTTATATATTTTAATTTTTAAAGGATTTTATTTATTCATGCAATTTTTAAAATTAATCTTCCATTTTCCAAAATGCATTATAATATTCTAAATATGTTAAAAAAGAAAATGAAAAAAAAGCATATTGTCTCTTAAACTGATTTCCAAGAGTCCTCTATACTAAGTCATAATGTTTTAACCTTCCATCTTTGCAAAATGTAGTGACTTAAGGTCTATCAGAGCTCTTCTTTAAACAATTAGAAAATACATATTTTATAGTTTTCAAAATATCTACTAAATACAAAATATTCATGGATGGCTAAACTGTACCTAGTCCACTTGTCAATCCCAGGGATTCTTGGGGTTTTAATGATCGTGATGAACCACCTCCCTTGATTGTTGACGGCCTGAGGGAGTTATTTAAATACTTTTATTGATAAATAGTTATTGTATCCAACTTCGACCTGTGTGAACTCTCGAGAGTGATCTTGTATCACCCACCCTCTATTGTAAATTTGTAACTAGTATATTAATTTTTAATAGAAAGGGACTATTCATCAAATAAATTAATTAATTAAAAATAAAATAAAATAAAATTGTAAAAGGAGATGAATTCTATCCGCGAGTTAGCCAATTCGGAAACTTAAATGCATTTACACGGCAAAAGATAGGCTAAATGCTTTTGTGCAACTTCGATAAGGCCATGTTTGGTAAGCGGAATAGGAATATGTATTCCAAAAATTTTGAATTCTTTGTTTGGATGCACCAAAACGGGATTGGAATACGAAGTAAAAATGGAATACGTATTCCATTTTTGGCCCAAAAATGGAGTTTTGCAATTCTACCAAAATAGGTGTTATTGGAATACGTATTCCTATTCTATTTTTTTTGATTTTAAAAAACATAATTTTTTGGGTCTGCAAATTCCCATCAAATATTGGCTAAACCAAACGGAGAACAGGAATACGTATTCTATTCCAGAATATGTATTCCTAGTCGGCTCACCAAACAGGCTCTAACGGTATTAAGAAGATTTTAAGAAAAACAGTATTTAATGAGTTAGTGGGGACATGACAACTCATCGGAACGTCTGGTCTGGTGAAAAAATGCCGAGTTCGGGTATTGACCAAGAAAGGCAATTGTTCAAAATTTCAGTGTTAAATTTTGACAATTCTATGAATTTCTGTGATAACAATTCTATGAATTTCTGCGATAAATTCTGCAATTTCTCTTAATTTCTGAATCCACGCCTTAAAAATTCCGTTCAGTTGAAATTCATTGGATTGATGTCAATGGTCCTTGTGTACGTGATTTTCTTACTGGTTTTGGCAAGACCATCCATGGCGGATAATACCACAAATCCTCTTCATGGCTGTAGCACTATCAACCGCCTAAATACTACACTTTTCAATACAAATCTTGACACAGTTTTGGAATCACTCAGCAAAAACATATCTACTTCTCGATTCGGAACCTTTATAGCAGGGGATTCCAGCAATCAAGTTTATGGCCTTGCGCAGTGCAGAGCTGATTTATCTCTTGCTCTCTGCGCCCAATGTTTTGAAGAGGCGCGGAGCCAGCTCGCCCAATTATGTCCCACCCAAAATGGAGGACAAATCTTTGTCAACGGCTGTTACTTGCGCTTCGAAAACTCGACTTTTTTTACCAAAGCTACAGATAGTAGCATCTTAGATTGCAACTCTTCTTCCAATAGCAGTGCGGAAAATTTTTCTCTGAAGACGCAGAAATTGCTTAGCAAGATCGTTGATACAGCCAAAAATAATAATAGCTTTGCAGTTGCGTGGACGATGGAATCGGCTTCATCCAATATATATGCTCTGGGTGAATGCTGGGAGACTATTTCAACCGTAGACTGCCAAAGCTGTCTACAGAGAGCCCAGACAGAGTTGGAAAACTGCCTTCCGTCTCTACAAGGCCAAGACCTAGAATCCGGTTGCTATTTAAGATACGCCAACTACTCTTTCGTTTCTGTCAATGGAATTTCCGGTAATTTAATTTCTAAATTTGAAAGCTCATTTACTGTTTACTTCCATTGTTTTAAGCGGTATTGAATTTCTAAATCTAAAAGCTCAGTAGCGGTTTCGGCGCATTGTTTTAAGCGATAATTTACTTTCTAAATCTGAAAACTCAGTAGCGGTTTAGTTCCATCGTTTCATGATTGAATTTTAAGGTTTGGCTTTAAAATTTCGCAGCGACGAACACAGAGAGCAATGGAGGATCGAAAGGTAAGATTGCAGGCATAATAGTTGGAGTTACTGGTGGTGTAATTCTAATGGTGGCTGCTTTCTTTGCCTTTCGGAAACGTAGACAGCCAAGATTCCAGAGGAAATGGCGAAAGAGGGATCCGCCGGGTGAGTTCCATAACAAATTTGTCTGTAGATTGTTTTTCCTTCTAATTTTCTATGCTGATAAAGCTCTCTACAGACGGAGAATTAGAATTGGGGGAAACAACCTGGCGGTTTGATTATGAAGATCTTAGAGAGGCAACTGACGATTTCGATGTCAAGAACAAGATTGGCGAAGGGGGCTTCGGCCAGGTCTTCAAGGTACACAACAATCCTCATCTCTTCAATTGGTAATGAAACCCTAGCTCGAAACCCTCGCTCAAATGTAACGGCAGAATGAAATGTTTGAGAATTTGACAGGGAAGGCTGAAAAATGGAAGAGAAATTGCCGTGAAAAGATTGTTTCCAAGTGAATCGAATAGAGTTGCTGAAGAATTCGTGACAGAAATAGAGCTTATCAGTGGGGTCTCTCACCGAAACTTGCTTACATTACTTGGATTCGCCACGCTTGAAGAGATGAGGATGCTCGTCTTCGATTACATGGAAAACGGAAGCCTCGACAAGCATCTCTTTGGTTAGGAGCCTGAACGCCCAGCCATTTTTCAAATAAATGAAATTTGTATTCATTCAGTATCACTGCCATGAAGATTGTTCATTTTGCTTATTATAATGAACTGAAATGGGCCTATTTAGTCTCCATCGCCTAAGTTTGTTTCTGTAAAAGTAGTTTGAGATTTATTTGGAATGTTCAACTACGATGCAAATATGCTAAAATATATTACAGGCAGAGGAGGAATTTTCCTAAGTTGGGAAGCACGCTTCGACATCATATTGGGAACAGCTCGAGGTCTCACTTATTTGCACGAGTATTCTCATGTTCGTATCGTGCACAGAGACATCAAACCAGCGAACATTCTCTTAGATGAGAAATTCCAGCCTAAAATTGCAGATTTTGGATTGGCAAGGCTTTTCCCTCATGACAAAACGCATCTCACCACAAGGATTGGGGGAACGCTGTAAGAATTCGGGAAACCTTTTTATTTAGTGCCTTTCAATGAGTAAAACTTCAAATTTTCAATTTGTGTGTGTCATTTCGTATTGCAGAGGTTATACTGATCCGATAAAACTCCAAAAGTTTCAATTTCTTTGTAGGTTGTACTGATCCAATATTATTTCAAAAGTTCCAATTTCTTTGTGTCACTTGTATTGCAGAGGTTATACTAATCAAATAAAGTTTCAAAGGTTTCACTTTCTCTGTATCACTTGTATTGCAGATGTTATTCTAATCTAATAAAACTTCAAAAGTTTCAATTTATCTGTCACTTGTATAGCAGAGGTTATACTAATCAAATAAGGTTTCAAAAGTTTCCCTTTCTCTGTATCACTTGTATTGCAGAAGTTATTCTAATCTAATAAAACTTCAAAAATTTTCAGTTCATCTATTTCTTGTATTGCAGGGGTTATACTGCTCCGGAATATGCAGTCCACGGTCAGTTAACTGTTAAAGCCGATGTGTACAGCTATGGAGTGGTCGTCCTAGAGATTATTAGCGGTAGAAAATCCATACAAAATAAACTTTCAAATGATATGCAGCTTCTACTGCCCTGGGTAAACACTTTGATTTCAGTTTGATCATTCACTAAAATCATGAGTTTTCCTATGCTAACTAAAGCTTGGTATTGCAGACATGGAGGCTATACCAAAAAAATGAAGAGCTGGGTATTGTGGATCAAAGACTGGGCGGAGTGTTTATCGCGGAACAGGTTTCAAGAGTGATAAACATTGCCCTTCTGTGCGTCCATGACTCAGCGTCAAAGAGACCATCCATGTCAAATGTTGTGTCAATGCTTACAGGGAATTCTCCAATACCAAGGGTGGAGGTAACAAAGGTAAAACCTGCATTCACAGGTGAGATAGGCGATACGCAGTATGTGTTCGTTGATTCCACATCGCAGTCGGCCTCTTCCTCAGCAGCAGGGCCATCCTCTTCTTCTGCAGCAGGGGCAACCACCTCTTCCTCTGCCCTCATCTCTGGCTCTTCATAACTGCCTGTCACCCTTAAACATCACACACTGAGGCAAAAATTAAGCTAGGAAATTTAACTATTTAATACTTATAGCTTAGGAATCAAGTCTCAGTGTGTGATGTTTAAGCTGTCTGATAATCATCTCGCTGAAAAAACACAAATTCAAACTGCTAATCTGTCATATATCCAAAAAGGGTTCTTGTATGCCTATTGTTTAACAGAGATGTTGAGTGCTTTCTTATATACCTTGTTTGAGGTGTTTTTGTTAATGCTAATTGTTTAGCAGAGATGCCGGGAGCATTGTGGTATACCTTGTTTAGCAGAGGTGGTGAGAGCTTTCTGGTAAGTCAAATGTCTAGCGGAGATGCTGAGAGCATGAGTGTATGCCTTGTTGTTTAATAGTGGTTCTAGGAGGTCTATGGTATGTCAATAGTTTAACAGAGATGCTAAGAGCTCTGGTATACATTGTTTAACAGGGACGCTGAGAGTTTTCTGGTCTGTCAATTGTGTATTAAAGATGCTGAGATCATTGCGGTATACCTTGTTTAACAAAAATGCTGAGACTTTTCTGGTTTGTGAATTGTGTAATGGAGATACTGAGAACATTGTGGCATACAGTGTCCAACAGAGATGCAGAGAGATTTCTGATATCTCAATTGTCTAACAGAGATGCCGAGAGCCTTGTGCTATACCTTGTTTAATAGAGATGCTGAATGGTTTCTGGTCTCCCAATTGTTTAACAGAGATGCTAGAGCATTGGGCCATCCTTAAACATCACATACTAAGGAAAACAATAAGCTAACAAAAAGTAAGAACTTTATCTATTTAACACTTGTAACTTAAGAATCAAGCTTTAATATGTGATGTATAAGCAGTCCAAGAGCATTGTGGTACATCTTTTTCGGCAGAGATGCTGAGAGCTTTCTTGTATCCCAATTGTTTAACATAAATAATGAGGGCTTTCTGGTGTGGCTGTTGTTTTACAGAGATTCTGAGAGCATTGTGGTATACATTGTTTACCAGAGATGCTGACTGCCGAGAGAGCTCTCATATGCCAAATGTTGTGCAGAGATGCTAGAGATGCTGACAGGCTTCTGGTATGCTTTTTATCAACAGAGTTGCGAGAGATTTCTGGTATGTCAATTGTTTAGAAGGGATGCAGACAGTTTTTTGCGGTATATGTTTAACAGAGATGCTGGGAGGTCTCTGGCACGCAAATTGTTTGCAGATGGTGAGAGCTCTCTTTTATACCTTGTTTAACAGAGATACTGAAGTTTCTGATACGCCAATAATTTATTTAACAGAGATGCTTGAGAGCTTTCTGGCATATCTTGTTTAGTAGAGATGCTTATAATTATGGAACTAAGTTGATTGAGAGAGCCCCTGTAACATTTAAGTTTTTCACCAATGCATAAATGTTCTGGCCATCTCATTGATTGAAAGTAGAGAGTTTCGCAAAGGGTGGAGGAAGAGTTCTGATTCCGACAAAAATAAGGTAAAACGGGGAAGTTGCCAGTCTTCTTTCTATTGGGCAGTGGTCAAATTTGTCAGACATTTTAAAAAAATTGAACAACAATTGATTTTATTTTTAACAGTGGAAGCTATTGAAAGGAAAAGGTGGACGTCAAATAACCGTGTCACAGAGGCTTCAAGTTAGGAATGGGAATAATTTCATTTCTCAATAGACTCAGCCATTGCTCTGTCACAACAACATTTTTGAGAGAAGAAAGGGTTTTTTTATTCTATTTTTTAAATGTGAATATAAGAGAATCAACCGATGTTCCAAACTGATTGGAAAATATTAGTGGAATTTCTGTCACACATGCATAAAACTATTTGTTATTTATTCAAATTGATTTGACAAGTTTGTTTTTAATATTTCAAAGTTGTATATTTAGGTTTATACTGAATTTTTTTTATTAATATACTACAAGTTATATATATATATATATGGAGGGTTAACTTCTATGATCCTGGCTTTATTTGGCCTCATTTCTTATGGTGTCAGAGTCTTCCATTCAACAAGACTTGGATCTTCGAGATGGATGATTATCACCTAAATGCATTTTGTTCAAAGTGTTCTATTTATTCTTATAAGAGATTAGTTTTTGTAATATACCCATATGAAACATTAACCAATCAATTTGACTAAACAAACTACACAATTGCAACTTACATATTTTTAAAAAAAGGATGTATATAACTTATACTAATGATTCAATTTTGTTTCAAAACTTTCTAAATATAAAAAATTGAAAAACTTAAAACATATTTTTAAAATTTAAGAGAAACAATTGATATAGCCTGCCAAATTTAATAAATTATTATAATATTATAACTAAATATGTTTATTTTAAATTTATATCATTATATTTTTTCATTTATATTAGATCAATTATTGATTTGAGATATTAAATGGAAGAAATTAGCACAATTAAATCGAATCTTTCTCATTCTTATCTTAAGCACAATGAAAAATACATATTGCTATAGACCTTTTGTAGCCAATATGGTGTTAGTGCCTAATAATATTTATGCATGACTTTCTTATTTCACATTGCAATATTTCTTTGACTTTACCACTGAAGACATATATTACTGAATACTAAGGGCAGGACCCCATGCGAGTGCTAGGCTTATTTTGGCTAGCAACTACTGCTCAACATTTCTACTCAACATTTCTAGCAGCAATTTGTGGAGTGGGTTGGCCCATGCTTATTGATTTTTGTTGCTGCTTATTTTTTGGCAGGCATAAATAGAATGTATTAATAAAATTTTGATAATAAATATTGCAGAAAAATGTATTGGTAAACAAGAGGAGAAATTAATGAGAGGGAAAATATTTTGTGGTGCCATTTGTCATTTTTTTCAATAAGAGTCACTGCTTATTCCAACCCCCCATTTTTTCAATGCTTATTTTTAAAATTTAAGCAGTGGTTGCTCCACGAAAGTAGGAATAGATTCTAAATTATCATTTTCTTGTGATTAGAAAATGCCATGAAAACACTCCGACTACTTAAATTTAAGCACAAAGCACACTTAAGTAGCCACATGGGGACATGGCGTAAGGGTTGTAGACAATTAAAATCTTTCATTTTTCCACCATTAAAGCCTATCAATTCATATCTTTATCATTAGCATGTCTTTGTTGAATGTCTTAATAGACTCTAATAATTATTTTTTCAATTGAAAATACTCATATCTTGATAAATAAAAAAATAAAAGTAAGTGTCACATAGTGACATGTATTTGCCATAATTTATAATAGCTTGAATGGATAGAATAGTAAAGTTAACAATTTGATAAAATTTAATAATTTTTTAATAATTTTTAATTAATATTATAAAATTAGATTATTATTTTTTAATTATAGTTTTACATTAAAAAATCTAATTAAATATAAATGTCTTGTATCTTAAAGTATTACAATTTATTTAAACTAAAAAAAATTATATAAAATATTATTCATAAAATTTAATCACAAGTTATTAGAAAAGAGAAACATATTATTAAAATAATTGTATGATAAAGTAATTTATTATTGATTTAATGGTTTTACGTAACAAAATATCTTTACAATTCTAAAATATTGGGTAGTGCTTCCTCAAAATCCATTCCTATAGGACCCAGATTTATAAGCCAATGAAATTTAAATAAAATAAAATTTTGAATTTAAAAAATTAAAAATCTCATAAATAAACATTACAAAAATTAAAAGTTTAAATTAAAATGAAAATTACTTATATCTAATTGGTTGAGAAAGAAAATATTAATAATTAGTTAAGTACAACTATTGCAATAGTATAGCATACAACAAATACAATAATAGATTGTATTTTTAGTTCATGGGAAATTAATGCACTTTTACTTTTTAATTTGTTTGTCCAATTAGAACACCTTATTATTCAATTACTTTTTGAGCTATAAAATTTTCATATTTATTATATTTAAAATAATTCAACACAATATATTTATTGACAAATTGAGTGGTTGTTTGTGAGTGCAACTTTTTCCTTTATTTGTTTGTTCAATAAAAAAAAATTATTATTCAATTACTTTTTGCAAATATAAAGTTTTCATCTATATTATATTTAAAATAATTCATAAAAATAAAAATACAACAAACTATTTTAGAAACTTGATACATTTTATCATTGCATAAAATTCATATTATTTTCTTTTATCCGCCGAAATGTTAAAAATCAGCGACAACAAGACATTATAAAATAAATAAATTGAACAAAAATCGATAATCATACATTAACTCTCAAATGTGCATTTTAAAAAATATTAAAGCACTCAAAAATTAAAACAACTAGTTAGATACAACAACAAAAATAAAGATTGTTTTATAGATAATGTGAGGCTTCTCGCTCATTGTAAACAATGATACCCACTCTGCAACTTTGCCCACTCTTTCCATGTTTTAAATTTTGAATTGCCATGGCCCTAGAGGGTCTAGGCATGCTGTAGGCCCCAGTGTTCCCAGACTTGCTTATGGTGCTAGATCTTTAACGGGAAGATTCTCCCACTTTGTTAGGTTTGGAGTTGGGTCTGTCCAACACTTTTGAACCCCCTTTGTCGGGTTTCGATGTTGACTCTGCGCATGAGGTTGGGCCCACTACTCCCCCCCCCCAAGGGAGGGTGGAAAAATGTTCTCATTGGTGAAAAGGGGGGAAACAACAAGCTTTAGGAGCCCAAGGTCACCCATAGTATCACAGGACTAAAAATTTCTTTCCCTCACAATGTTGTGGACAACATTGTTGCCTTCCTCAAACACTGTGTATTAGGTCATTTCATTTCCTTCAGGCCCTCAATTGAGATGACTAGGAAGTGGATGGCACAAAAAAGGTCCGTAAAGGGAAGTGTTAGTGTCTCGACCATGCCTAGTGGCCTCTTCTGCTTATGCTTCACAACCATTGCAGATCTGGTGACTATCCTCTTAAGGACCTGGTACTATGGAAAACACTACCTAGCCTTTGTGAAATGACATCCTAGCTTTGATGCCAGTTTGGAACTCCAAAGCCTGGCCCTGGTGTGGGTCTACTTGCTTGGACTACTACTGGAATTCTAGGATGAGAAGATATTGAGATGCATTAAAAACACCTTTGGTCATTTTGTTGTGGTAGACTAGGTAACCCTGCTTAAATCTGGATTTGTCTTTTCTAGATTTTCTATGAATGTTACCATTAATAGGACTCTCCCAACCATAGTCATGTTATCCTCTAAGTGGGGTAAGTGGGTCTAGTCGATTGAATGAGAATGTCGACATGTACTGTCAAAAGTGTGGGTGCTTTAACCAGGTTGTAATGTTGTGCAATGCTCTAAAGGACAAACAAAAGGTGGATGTAGTTCATGTGGTATTGTTAATTAACTCTACTATGCTAGGGGAACCTTTGGCTACTCCTTTGGGAGTAGTTACTGAACGTACGATGGACATATCAAGTGGGAAGTCAATAATGGCATGCCTCATGCATGGAAAAGTTGAGGTTGCTGATAAGTTGATTAAAGTATTGAGTGAGGAAGTGAAGAAAGGAACAGATATGGAGGAATACCCATTTAGGAAGGAGATAGTTGATTTACTAAATTCCCCCATTGTGGGAGAGGGTACTGCCGACCATACCCTAGAGGAAGGTGAAATCAGAACCCCTGGTGGTGACATTATGGTGTTTGTTGAGGACTACAAGGAGGTGGTCCCAACTAGAAATGCTTTGTTTGGGGGTCATGTTAGCCTAGTTAGAGCCTGTGGGGACCTTGGATCCCCTGGCAACGGTTCAAAACATAGTGTTGGTGACTCCTACCAAGAGTTCCCTACCAATTATGGTGGGGAAGGGGGCCTAATAATGGGGATCCTAATATGATGGGCCATTGAGGAATCTTCACCCTAAAAAGACTCAAATTGGTGTCTCCTGAGGTAGCAGAGGCTAAAGGCAAGAGAAACATTAAGGTGGCTAAGGGAAAGATGGCTCTCTCAGCCCCATCCTCTCCCTAAACAAGTGTTGTGGGTGAGTGGGAATTCCCAAAAAAGAAAACCAGGGGTGGCAAGAAACTAGATGTGGGGGTCCCTATCCTAGTGGGTCATCCTAATAGTAGAATGACTCATATGAAGCAAGTTGCAAGGGAGGTGGCCAGTGGAAGACACCTTACACTAGAGACAATTAGAAAAAGTAAGAAGTGAAATTCCTCTCATCAAATATTAGGGGCTTCAACAATGCGCATAAATAGTATGCTCTTAAACAATGTATCCTCTCAGAAAGGATTGAGTGTATCCTCATTTAGGAAACTAAGATGACCAATAAAAACTTTTATAAGTTGGCTAATAAGATATGGCCTAGGGTGGCTTTCTTCCATTCAAAAGTGGAAGGGGCTTCGAGGGGCCTAGCTACTATGTGGAATCCCAATGTCATGAAGGGTAGTGAGATCCATGATAAATAAAAAAACTACATGATTATTGAGTTCAACAACAACAAAATGGTGTGGAATTTGGTAAACATTTATGTCCTGAATACTAGGGTTAGTAGAAGTGAAATCTAGGAAAAGGTTGGAAGAAAGGTGCAGAACTTGAAGGAAAAAAGCTTGATGTTTGTGGGGGACTTCAACTCCCCACTTTACCCTCTGAAAAATCTTTGGGGGGATCATTGACTTCTCTTAAAGTATGCATGATCTTTTGGATTTAATTAACAACTACGACCTTGTGGATGTGGACCTATATGAAAACCCTTTTACTTGGTCCAACAATAGGAAAGGAAATGACTTCATCCGAGTAAGGATGGATTGACTCCTAGTTTTTGGAGACTGGCCCCATATCATCCTCTCATCCCTGATCAACCTCTTAAGAACTGTTTTTGACCACTCCCTAATTTTGTTCATTTGGGAGGATGTGATTGTGAGTGGCCTAAACCCTTTATATATGAAATCATGTGGCACTCCCATCCTGATTTTAGGAATATAGTGGAAGAATGTGGAACATCAGAGTAGATGGGACTGCTATGTTCTAATAGAATAAAAAATTGGATAATTTTAGAAGGAATGTTAAGGATTGGGCCAAAATATCCTTTGGGGATGTGTTTAAAATAAAAAAGGAGCTTAAAAGGCTACAATACGCCATGGTAGTGGGAGATGTCGCTAAGGCTACCACTCTTGAGGAGGAGAACTACATGAAGAAGTGTAAGGATACTGTTAGTAGCGAGTAGATCTTTTGGAAACAAAGGTCCCACATTTCCTAGCTAATTGAAGGTGACAGGAATACTTCCTTCTTCCATATATCTTCTTCAAATCATAAAAAGAAAAACACCATTACCTCTTTGTAATGCCCCACCAAGGGATCCAAAAGAACTAATCTAAAGTTTTACTAAGTTTGCCAAACATTTTTTTTTTAAGATAACATATAACAAGAATCCTAAAGTAGTGGAAGAAAGAACATACAATCATACATAAGAAAACATAACATATTACATTCCTTAAGGATCCTAAGATGTTGAATCAAATTTAAAATTTAAATAATATGAAGTACAATAAATAAAAGATCGACATAAAAGAATAATTACAAGTCCAAGTCTATTCAAATAATATACATTTGTTTTGAATGCCACTTGGCAATAAATTTGAAATGCATAATCATCCACTGTACAGGGTATGAAAGGTTGAAAGAATATACATTTATAAAATAGATTACATCATCTCTTTTGGATCCATGAAAAAAGATACAATACAATAAGTAAAATCATCCATCGAATAGATACAACCATCCACCATAATACACAGAGATAGAATGAAAAGAAATACATAACAAGGAACTCCAACCATGGCATCTACATATGAATCTTAATGGTAAAAGTAAAAAGCACTACCACTTGACCTCATGGTAACCCAAAAAGGTCCACTCCCACTGTGCTGAGGAGATAGTCTCAAGTCCCAAACATGATATCAATCCCAAAAATCAAATTAATATCTAGGTCAAGGAAACCCTAAAAGTACTTTGACTCAAGGTTACAAGATAGATTGACATCTAAACCCAGAGGCAAACAAAGACACGTAGTGAATCTACTATGAAAGCAAACAAGTGTCATCACATGAATCAAACCTAGAAGTTACCCTGGTAGTCTAAATTGACCCCAACCCCCTAGTGACTCTATGTGGTACTAGTATCCTTTCACATTGACAAGCAATACCAACGATGCATGGTCACAACCACGTGTCCTCTCTACTCCCATCCTAGTCTGTACTAGCACTCAAGGCATCAGTGAGAAAAAATAAAGACTAAATTATTAGGTTCATTTTACTCTCATTCAGTGTAGTGTTTTCATTTATTAAATAACCTACAATGGGTTACCTTGGAAGCCACTTTGGGCCTCGACCTCCATTGCAAGCCACTTCCCAACATTACATATAGATAACCTACCCTAAGCTCATAAAAGTTCAAATCAAAGAATCATAGTTTTTCATCTTAGTCCTATACAAGTGACTAGAAAGCATCAAAAGATAATTCACAATAACACTTCAGTTCTTTACAAGAAACTAGAAAGCATCTAAAAAATAACTAATTAAAGACTCAAAGGTCAAGACAATTATGTCATACCATTCCTCATGTTATCACACAAGAACATTGGAAGCAACAACAAACAATAGATCCAAACTCATCATAAAGCATACCAGACACATTACCATGGTTGAGTTTAAAAGATTAAGATCAAATCATCATAATATCACAAATGCAAAACTCCCAAGCCTATGGTAGATGTCTTAAGACTGGTCAATGTATGCACCCTAAAATGGTGGCCTAGACTATGGGCTCCCATTATTCAATTTATCAATTTATCACATTTTCTGAATCAATGGTGTGTAATATTTTATTAAATCAATTTAAATCAATTTCCTTAACCAAATTCAATTATTCTATTTTTCTAAGGTTGATCATTTTATCCTAAGTCTTATTTAATTCAAAGAAAATCTCCTCTTTTAATTAAATAAAATAAGTCCCCATTTAATTAAAAAGAAAACCTCTCTTTTAATTAAATAATTCATCCACATTTAATTAATTAAAGAAAAACCCCTCTTTTAATTTAATTAAATATCTCCTATTTAATTAAAAGAACTTGCTCCTTTTTAATTAAATAAAAATCCCACTTAAATATCTCTTTTTGATGAAAAAGGAAATAAAATAAATTCTTTTATTTAATTTCTCTACACTTAAATGCACATATTTCTAAGTGGGACTTATCTTTCTACTTTCTTCTCAACCACTCCTTTTTTTCTCATTGGTGGATCCTTATTTCACATGGATCATTATTTTTCCACCCTTGATTAAATCTTTTTCCTCTCAATCTAGATCGTCCAATCTTCTTTATAAGTGAGAGCCCTCTCCTCATTCTGAATACCCATGATTATGCTATTGTTATGTTGCAGGATTGGAGAGCAAATTTTGAAGGAGGAGTTTTGAATGCTAAAGCTTTTTTGGAGAACTTCTATCTTCTTGTCTTATTCTCTCTTGCACCCATGGCTTTCATCATGGGCTTTTATCGTTGCATTTGCATATTAGTTTAGAGTCATATTTTCTTTCATAGATTAGATCTTGCTTTCATAGATTAGATTTTGATTTGTTTTGCATTGTTATCATTTAGATTAGCTTGCATCTTCATTTTCATAAATATTTGATGATCATGGAGACTAGAACTCTTTCTTTTCCTCTTTGAATCTCTCATTTCATGGTGTATTTGCATGGGCATGAACTAGGTCAAACTGAGGGCCTCCATTGCAAACCCTTGCACTCCATGAATAGAGAGCTACGAGTCACCATTCGAGACCTCAATTTTGAGAAATCTTTGATGAATGACCCATAGTAGTGTGCCCACATTTTAGGCATAAGTTTTTGGCACCCACTGTGGGGCAACCCACCTTTGCTTCCTAGTTTTTATGCAGATCTATTTGTAGACTCAAAGAAACCCTAGATTTGAAAGATTTGATCATATCTTTCAAACGGCTAGGTATTTTGATTTCAAAATTCTTTTGTAGGGTGGTGATATATCCAAAATGCTTTGGTCCAATTTTTAGATTTTTTTCAAAATATTTTCAATTTTTCCTTGATTTTTCATAAAAAATTATTGTTGGGATTAAAGCAACACATTTTCTGGAACAATTTATAGTTTTTTAAAGCTCTCTAAATTTTAAATAGAGTTGGTTCTTTGTGTTTTGATTTTAAAGGTCATATTAGTGGTCAATAATTTGATTTATAAAAACTGGTGTGTTTTGATAAAATGACTCCCTAGCACACATATTAAAAGATCTTTTCAAACTTCTTGCATTTTTGGAAAGCCCTCTAATTTTTGATAGGGGTTACTTTTGTGTATTTTGAGTTTTGGATCCGAATTCATATCATGTAGATCCAATCTTTATGACTAGGTCAAAAATCAATTGAAAAAAAAAGGCATTTAATGAATAGTTTGCATTTCATTTTTACAATGAATCAATGCATGATGCGGGCTTTTATTTGGGTTACTTTCTGATTATTATCCCTCTTAAAAATTAGATTTTTAGATTTGACCCTAGTTTTGCATGAGTTGGACATATATTGCATATCTTGTATTTGCTTGTTTTGTTTGTGGCTTTGTTAGTTGCAAGTGAGCGTTCAAGCGTAAACAAAAGGTAAAATAAAGAAAAGATCCTTTGCAAGGATTACTAGGCATTTTATTTGAACTCTAAAACATTTAGATTTGGAGCTAAAATGAACATCTCATGTGTTTGGCTTGAGTGTTTTTACATGCTTTCATAGATTCACACTTCAATTGGGGCTTTAAAATTGAATCTAGATTTTCTTTCACATAGTAATTAGGCCCTATGAACACTATTTGAGAGATCTTGAGAGATTGAGCTTCATTCGCTTGCTTTACATGTGAAGCTCCTCTTGATGATAGATCCCCTTGTAGGTAGGGAAGGATATTTGTTATTATTTCACTATTCTTCTTGAATTTTCCAAATAGTTGGTGAGGTGATTTCAAATTAGCATGTCAAAGAATCTTGTTTGCTATGTTTGGGTAAGGTGAAGAGGCTAGAGGATTATGCTCTATTTCCTTTTGGGCACATCAGAAACTTGGAACCCTTGAATCCAAACCAAGTCGCCATGTGGTACAACTTTGTGAGTCTACCTTGATTAAAGAGGGTTAAACTAGAGTGGACATTCCCTTTATTGAGTCAACCATGTTGACGGTACCTCAAGCGGTAATAGCCATTTTGGACGTGGTAGTAGCAACTGCTATATAAATGTCCTTGTGGGGGAAATCCTCACAGGTGTAGTCTTTTGTTGGGCTATCAGATCTCCTCAGTATCTTTGATTGATTAAATTCTTAGAATATGTCAAAACCTTGGTGCATTGGGATTGGATTTCACCCACTCTACATTGAAAAAGTTGTAGAGTTGAACATGACTAAGAACCATAGTGCTAGCAAATTTTCTTTTCTAGGACTATGTGCATGATTGAAAAATATTTTGAGAACATACACGGTAGTGATTTTAGGGATTAGATTGATATTATGACACTATTTTGATTCATGTGCAAGTTTTCTTTGTCCCTTGCTCATTGTTTTAAGATATTTTCTTGAAATCCTTGATTGTTGTCTTGTGTGCTTGGTTTATGATTAAAAATCTATTGATACATCTAGTTGGACATTTAAAATGAACAAAATCTGAGTTCTCGAGTCAAGACTTTATGATCAAATTTCTTTGTTGTCATATTATTTTCAATCTACCTAGGTTGATCCAGTTTGAATTAGGCTACTTATCCTATGGTTAGAAGCCTACTTGCACCTTGGGTTTTCATGCTTTGACCTCTTGAATTAGTAATCATTGATTTCACGAGAGACCTTGTTTGGAGTTGGTGAGTTAGAGACCATCCTGGTTGAGAAAGATATACCTTTGGATCCTTTGATATTACACTTGGAGAGTCTTAGTAATCTCTTGTCCATTCACTTTCATCAAAATTCAATTTTAATTATTTATAATTAGGGTAAATCATCCTCCTAGTCCATATGTGCTAGGGTATTCACCCAAAGTTGTGGGCACCTCTATGGCAGTATTGGTTTATGCCTATTGCAATATTTTATTTTATCATTTCTCTTTTGGAGAAGTTAGTGCTTTTACTATCCTAGTTTGGTACCAACATTTCTTAGGGTTATCCTATCAACTAGTACCTTTTCTTTCATTTTGATTACAAGTGCTATTACATGTTGCTCAACATTCAAATGATCTCAAATGTTATCAAATTTCTCAAAATGACTCTTGGTCTTCTTTCTTCTTCATCTTCCATGTCTTTCTAATCTTTTATTTTCATTCTTCCTCTTCTTCATGTCTTCTTGATTCTTTTCCTCCTATTATCATATAGTCAACCTTCTTCTATTCATTCTTTCTCTTCTTTCATGCTTGATTCTTCTTCTTCTAGAACCATGGACCTTGGATATCTTTTTAGGGATCCTCATTTGAGGTCAGATGAAATCCACCTCCTTCTTGAATTTGAAAAGTGTTGTCACTCCAACAGATACATGTATGCTAACATTGTGACAAAAATGATTAAAAAAATGGATAAATCAGACACCTTTGCTAGGATCATGTGCAAGATTAGATCACAATATCCTTCTTCCAAATATTCCTTATCTTCCAAGTTTCACTATAATTCTTCTAAATATCATTTAGATTCTTCATCTTCTAAGTCTTATGATGATTCTTGTAAATGTCGTTCATATTCTCCATCTTCTAAGTCTTATCATGGTTCTTCTAAATATTGGTCAAATTCTTCATCTTCTAAGTCTTATCATGATTCTTCTAAATATCATTCACATTCTTCATCTTCTAAGTCTTATCATGATTCTTCTAAATATCATTCTCATTCTTCATATTCCAAGTATTATGACGATTCTTCTAAATATCATTCATGTAGGTCTTCACCTAGCTCTTCTTCATGATATCATTCTTCTTCTACTTCTACCAAGAGTCTTATTCCTCTTATTGAGATAGACCATAATGAACAACATGAAAAGTCTTGTGATATGCCTATCTATAATGCCTATAGCGACAATGATTATGATGATGATGACTATTATATTCCTATGCATCCTAAAAGTCCTCCTAGTCCTATGCTTGTGCTTAAAGGGGATGAATCACATATAGATATTGATGGTAATCCATATGACTCAAATATTGAAAACAACATTGATAAATTTTGTGAAAAATACCTAAATGATAAATCTACATTTTTTGAAGAAGAGAAAGCATTTTTTTCAGCTGAAATAAAACATCAATGCCACAAGAGTTTCTCTTCTCAAAATCCTCATGTTGAAAATAAAGATTACACTCTTGAGCAAGATCATGTCAATATTGAACCTTTGTCTTGTGATGGTTTTCTTCCATCTTCTACTTCCTCCACTATCCATACATCCCCTAAAGATTCTGAGTCTCTCAAATCTTCTAGAAATCCTTCATCCAACAAAGATCCTAATGTTTTTCATGCAGTTCCCTATAGTTATCATCAAAGGCTACCTCTTAAAGAAACTCAAGGTAACCTTCACTTGGCTGCAAATACTTTTGATAATGCTAAACCTAAAGAGCTTAAGCCTTCATGCACTATAATTCCTACTTTAGCTAGTCCTTCATCATCTATTCCAAAGTCTTCCATACAATTCCAACATGCTTCCTTCTCCTTAGCAGTGGCTTCATGTCAAGAGGACTCTAAAAATGATAAAGAAAAGAATATAATGAAAGATCAAGATCAAGAACCCTGAATGTCATCCAATTATTTTCATGATGTCTCTGATACATTTCATGGTTCTTTTGATCCCTTACACCCTTTTTCTTTTAGTCCACCATGTCTTAAGTCTTCTCCTAAGCAAGATCAAGATACTACTTGCACCACTGAGCTTATTGATAATAAAAATGACCTTTGTACAGTTGCTCCTTCCAAAGATGATACTTCCAATAAGTTTATTAAAAATGATGTTGTTACTTCCAATGTTGAGCCTATTGAAAATCAAGAGAAAAACTTTACACTTATGCTATCCAAAGATCCTTGTCAAGATCAAAGTGTTCCCTCTTCTTGTTCTACCACTCCATGTTCCCTTCCACTTTCTACTCTTCCTAAGTCTTCTTAAGCTTCAAGTACTCATATCAAAGAAGTTGCTCCTATTCAAGATGTTCATGATCCTATTGAAAATCCTAATGCTAACTCTAAAGATGCTAATGTCCTTGATTGTCATATAGATGTTGATGAACTTATTGATTACCCTTTTGCATCTTCTACATCCATCCTTGGACCTCCCCCACCGATACTAAATGCTTCACGTCTTCCTTCCATCTGGGGTCCTTATGTCCCTTCAATTTCCCCTCCCAACTCTCCTAATTCATCATCCATCTTGGGTCCTTATGTCCCTCCCTCTCCTATCTTTCCTCAAGATCAACGTAGATGCATATCCTTAAATCCTTTTCATCCACCCACTCACCTAAACCAATCATATCATCCTTCTTCTTTCACAAGTCTGAAGTCTTTGGAAGTAACTTGAATGTTCAATACAAGAAAAATAAGCAATTCAAGAATCCATATAAAAAAGAAGACCACCATGTCTTCTCTAATCGACATGGGGGCATAAAGTCAAAAGAGATATCTGAGAAAAAATTTATAAGACAAGTATGGGTTCCAAAATCCATCATTGAAGATATTATCTCTAAATCATAAAAAAGAAATGAAAAGAAGCCTATGGCTATATGGATTTCAAAATCTCTCTTGAGAGAGTCTAATGTTGAACAAAAATTGAATTTGACATTCAAGCTTCCAAAGAATTCCACTTTATCTTCTTCCAAAAGCATTCTTCCATTCCATGTGCTTAAACCACAACCTTTTCTATCCACTCACCATATTCCTTCACATATTCCTTCATGCATGTTTTCTCTATCCTCTCGCCACCCTTCAAGGTGTGTGTTGACGTTGATCTTGCCTACATTTCCATCTTCCAGTCTCCCTCACTTGCATAAAGCCATATCCTCCATGTTTGTCTTGCATCTTCCTTTCCCTATCAACATCTTTGAGCATATTGTTTCAACTCCTTTGCATGTCATGGTTTTAAAATTTTAAGGAACATTATCTTAAAAGCTTGACTTCTTCCAAAAAATTCAAAAAAAATAAAAAAATAAAAAAAAAATAGAAAAAAAAAAAGAAAAAAAAAAGAAAAAAAAGAAAATTTTGAAAATGTGCCTTGGTGAAAACCTGGTAATCAGGCACCTTGGTAGCAAAAGTAAACATAAATAAATTCATCCTATGGTGAAAACCACTTCCTTGTGGCACCTTGGATAAGTACCACGACGAAAACCTGACAATCAAGCATCATGCGTAGTTCTTCTACATCTTCATCTATTCTATCTTCTCTCTTTGATCTTGACAAGGTTGACCTATACACAAACACTTGGCTATCTTTTGAGCTATCTTATGATTATCTTGTTTTCATTCCTTTCATGTTTAGCCTTCACATCTATTTCCCTCCATTCATTCTAGTCTTTCGCTACCTTTTTCCCATTTACCCCTTTGGTCTTGATCTAATAAAATAGAGTAAAATACGATGCTATGAAGTCTCTTGACATGTCTACTCCTTTGGATTGCATCTTTCCCACTTTTACATTATGCTTTCTTGAATTATCCTATACTGGCCTTTCATTTCTTGTCCAAATTTTCTTTACATGACAATTTTTTCCTAGCTTGGGTACTCTTAAGGAGTCAGTCCTTGAAGATCACTTTCACTTGCTTCATACACTCCTTCCTTATCCATCATATTTATCAGCTTGTTGCTTCATCATCTTCTCTACCTTGCTAAACATTGGGAATACACGATGTGATCATGCTTGAGAGTTTGGTCCTTGTTTTTGTTTGGGGGCATTGTATATTATTTGTACATATTTATTGATCTTGAAAAAATCCAAAACAATGATATATTTCAAAATATACAAAAAAATGATATATTTTAAAAAATTCAAAAAAAATTGATATATTTCAAAAATTCAAAAAATGATATATTGCGAAAAATCTAAAAATTGAAAAATGTCCTGAAAAAATGATCTTCTTAGTGACAACCTAGCAATAGGCACTTTGATATATCTCCAAAACAATTATATATTCCAAAAATACAAAATAATAAAAAAATAAAATTTAGAAGTTCAAAAAAAAAAAAGTGCCTTGATAAAAACTTGGAAATAGGCGCCTTGGTAGCAAAAAATACAAAAAAAATATAAAAAGTCCCGAAAAATAAAAAAATAAAAAAATCCAAGTGGTGAAAACTTGGAAACGGGCGCTACTTGAGGCCTTTACACCTCTATTTCTTAGTGCATGTCCTCAACACTTAGCCTTTCTCCATCATGCCTTCTCCTTGTTGCCTTAGTTTGGAATTGGTCTTTGTCTAGGGGGCATAACTATATTAGCTTTGGTCTCTTGGATGTGTTAGTCTTTAAGACACCTTGTAAATGGTGTTTTTCAACACCACTCCAATTGTCTTTTTCAATACAACCGTTGACATTGAGTGTTTTTCAACACTTATTGGTTTGGTCTTACCCAGTATCATCATGTGATCTTCCCTTCCTACAAGCATTTGATCCTTATCCTCGAAACTTAGTATCAATTAACACACTTAAATTTTAAATGCAACACTTAATGCTTGACTTATGTCATGATTTTTTCTTTGTGTGCTGACTATTATTGATTTTTGTGAAGTGTCCTTGTATGATAATCTCTCCATGATGCATTGCTAGAGGACTTGGGGCTTGGGACATGTTTTCATTTGTTTTTTTTCTTGCGGGTGTGGTCTTGAAACTCTAGAGTGTCTCTTGTTGTCCCCTTGAAACACTTAATCCTTGATTGTTTTTGCACAACTGTTCTTATGGTCATCTTGGCATCTATGCCTTGATGCGAGCATGATTTTGCTACATTAAATTGGGTAAGCTGACATTGAAGTCATATTGATCTTTATGTCTTTGATGCTTATGTTAGAATCTTTCCACATTCTAATCCAATATAAATTACATCCATATCTTCATAGTTGCACTTGTGACTAGTGATGAATGTGTGATTTTTTTATATCTGTTAATAATGGCCCAGTGACAAAAATAAATTTTTTTACATTCTCTAATGAATGATGAACACAAAATCCTATGTTACAGTTGCTCTTTTACAAGTACACCATTGCATTTTCATGTAGCTTGCATTTTTAGGCCTCATGTTAGTTTTCATTTTTAGGCTGCATTATGAGTTTGAGAGGGTTCTCCCTTCATCTTTATTGTGGAATTTTAATCAACTATGGTCATGTTTTGATCTTAATGTCCTTATCTTCCTTCATGATCTCAATCAAAATTTCTATCTTAAACAATTGATTGATTTTGGGGCATTTTCTTTTCTTCTTTCTATTTCTTTCTATATCTTTCAAACTTCTATCTTCCATTTTTTTTTCCCCACTTCTTTTCTTCTAAATCACCTTTGGGCAATAATATTTCATGGTAGATGATCTACCTTGTTTCTATGATTCTTATATCTTTCATCTTACATAGAGAACCTTATCTTTTGTTCGATTTGATCAAATATATCAATTTGTTGTTTCTCCTCTATCTCATTTTGATTTCGATCATGAGGGGGCAATAATTATCAAATTCAATCTTTGATAAATTTAGTTTTATCAATTTTATCCTTGACTTTTTCAAGTTAAAATTTATTTGCATTCTTTGTCCTAATGTGTTCCTGATTCGACCACACATCTGGGTTGTTTTGTGATCCCAAATCGACCTCAGACTTCAATTTCTTTTTTTGACTACATGTGTTCTCAAATTGATCACACATTAGTCAAAGAGGGGCAAATGTATGCACCATAAAATGGTTGCCTAGACTATGGGCCCCCATTATTCAATTTATCAAATTTCTTAAATCAATGGTATGTAATATTTTGTTAAATCAATTTAAATTAATTTCTTTGATCAAATTCAATTATTCTATTTTTCTAAGGTTGATCATTTTATCCTAAGTCTTATTTAATTAAAATAAAATCTCCTCTTTTAATTAAATAAAATAAGTCCCCATTTAATTAAAAGAAAACCTCTCTTTTAATTAAATAATTCATCCACATTTAATTAATTAAGAGAAAAACTCCTCTTTTAATTTAATTAAATATCTCCTATTTAATTAAAAGAACTTGCTTCTTTTTAATTAAATGAAAATCCCACTTAAATATCTTTTTTTTATGAAAAAAGAAATAAAATAAATTCTTTTATTTAATTTCTCTACACTTAAATGCACATATTTCTAAGTGGGACTTATCTTTCCACTTTCTTCTCAACGACTCCTCTTTTCTCATTGGTGGAGCCTTATTTCACATGGATCATTACTTCTCCACCCTTGATTAAATCTTTTTCCTCTCAATCTAGATCGTCCAATCTTCTTTATAAGGGAGAGCCCTCTCCTCATTTTGGATATCCATGATTTTGCTATTGTTATGCTACAGGATTGGAGAGCAAATTTTGAAGGAGTTTTGAATGTTAAAGCTTTTGTGGAGAACTTCTATCTTCTTCTCTTATTCTCTCTTGCACCCATGGCTTTCATCATGGGCTTTTATCATTGCATTTGCATATTAGTTTAGAGTCATATTTGCTTTCATAGATTAGATCTTTCTTTGTTTTGTATTGTTATCATTTAGATTAGCCTGCATCTTCATTTTCATAAATATTTGATGATCATGGAGACTAGCACTGTTGCTTTTCCTCTTTGAATCTCTCATTTCATGGTGTACTTGCTTGGGCATGAACTAGGTCAAACTAAGAGCCTCATTGCAAACCCTTGCACTCCATGAATAGAGAGCTATGAGTCGCCATTCAAGACCTCACTTTTGAGAAATCTTGGATATAATGACCCATAGTAGTGTGGCCACATTTTGGGCATATAGTCAACACTCTAGTCAACCCAAACCCAAAACATAAGACAACATACAATTAGCATTGTAGTTTCATAATTTGGTTTGATTTTGAAAACACATAGTTTGAGTTAATAGTAAGGTTTAAATTTTCATTCAATCTAAGTTTTCGAATATATGAGGTTTAAATTTTACCCTTACAACTTAACCCATTTCCCATATTTGAACATAAGGTAGAATTTCCCTTATCTAATTACAATTACATATTCTAAAATAATGTAAAGATAATTATTTATTAAATTATTAAAATAATAATTATTTATTATTTAATAAAATAATTACAATCTTATTAAAAATCAAAATTAATAATAATAATAAAATAAATTTAATACTTTGTTAGATAATATATATTATTAATTAAACTTAATTTAACTTGATTTAATTAAGTTAATTAATAATTATTAAAATAAACTATATTAATATTAATTAATCATTAATTAAATTAATAATTAATAATAAAAACTATTAATAAAATTATTCATAAATAATAATTAAAATAAAATTTAATTTAATATAATAAAATGAATAAACAATTAAAAAAAAATCACATATTATAATTGTGTTTAAGGCTTGCACAGCTAGCCTTCAAAGGCTATTTTCATGTGGCTATAGACTAGCTGCTACCATAGGCAAAAATATTAACTATCGATGCGTGCAATAGTACATTTTATGCACATAGATAATAGTAAGGTCGTGGGCAGAAAAAATAAAGGAGGGAGGTGGGGTTTGGTGGCCCTGCCTCCTCCAAATTATATATATTTAAAATTTTGTTTTATATATATATTAGACTAGCCAAATTTATATTTTAAAATTTCCATTTCTTTCAAAACCCTTCCCGATTTAAATAAGAACTTTTAAATCTATAGAATGAGGGTTTATCAATTTTCAATCCTCATATATATAGAAGAAAATGATATGAATAACAGTAAATTCAAATGAAAGATTGAAAGGTTCATCACAACAAAATTGGGAAAAATAATTCAACAATCATAATGAAGATAGGAATTTTGAAGAAATACAACTCATTGGGTGAATAAAATGTGAGGCTCTACTTGGTTTTGATGCTAATTCAGAATCACCCAAAGATTGTTAGAGAAATCTCTTCTCTCAAAACCTTCTCTCTAAAAATTCCTTTCTCTAAAATTATCGGTCCCTACAAAAAGAACTCTCAATCTTTGGTATGAAGTTCTCCTCTAAAATCAAGGCATTGATTGTGCAATCATGCAAGGGAACTTGTTGTTCACAATCTTTTAACACTTTATTAACTTTTTCGAATATCCATGCATACTTTGTGTAATTTAGAATATCTTTAATAAATTAACCCCTCTTTCACTTTTTATTTAATTTTTGAAGCATTATTTGATAAAATATTTATTAAGTAATAATAATATTTAGCATATATTAAAAAATGATCTCCTCAATATATTATTATCAAATTAAATAAATATTATTACACTCTCAAACTAGACTATAAATTTCTTTTTAAATTTAATTCTTTTTATTTAATTAATTTCTCAATTAATTGAATATAATTAAATATTGAAATTATTTTATAATTTCCATTAAATTAAATCATTACTTATTCTTTTAATTTGACTTGATTAACAGAAAAATCACTAAAGACCTACAAGTTGAAATATGAAAACCCATAATAAAAGACCACATACAAGATCAAACTCAAGGGTTATAATCATGAACTTATGTCATATGACACATTTGGAAGGGTAATCATTTTAAATACTTGTCCTAATTTTCTAGGACAATTGGTTTAAAGGTTAGGATTTGCACTCAATAATTTATCTCCCCTCTCTTACCTTTAAGATATTGCAATAGGGTACACTCATCTTGGGAATTCAGGGAAGTCAATGCTTGATACTTACAATCTGCATTAAATCCATGCATGTACAAATACATATATTCTAAACTGAATAGGAAATGACAGGCAATGATGCATCATGTAGATCTTGACTAGTAGGTGACCATGACTCCCTTTCTTAACCATATCAATAACATCATACATAAAGAAAACACACACACACACATACACATGTAGTATGGGGTAAGTATCCATATAAAACACATACAAATAATCCATCTACTAACATCATCAAATATCTGAAATCATTGTAAATAATCATCATCAAAGTATAATCATGCATTCATAAAGTAACTAGTACCAAAGTAGTCTCATCATAAAATTGAGTATGAAAGCAATATCTAACAATCTAAAAAATAATGCTACTAATCATCAAGCATAAACTGGCCTAAAAGAGTTCGACAGTAATAACTGAATGTAAACTAGAGGTAGGCACTACATCCACCCCCCTAGAATTTTTCTTACTCTTGGAAGCCTAAAACAAGTAGGGATATAAATCTCATAAACCAGATGCATCCTCCCATGTAACTGATGACTCATTAGTAATGTCCCATTGGACTTTTACCTGCTCTATGGTTCAACCCTTGAGGGTCAACTCTCGCTATCGCAAAATGCAAACCAACTCCAAAGCCAATTGCCCATCGTCTACCTATAATGCATTCTAATTAAGAAGATGTATTACATTAGGAATATATTGTCTAATTATAGAAACAGGGAAAACATCATGAACACAAGCTAGGATAGGTGGTAATGCAAGATGATAGGCAACTAGACCTATCCTCTTATGAATCTCAAATGGTCTCACAAAGTGAGATGCTAGCTTTGAACCCTTTCCATAATGGATCAAACTCTTCCATGGACACACTCTCAAGAAAACTTTCTCTCTTACTAAAAATTGCTTATCTATCCTATGAGCATTGCCATACTTCTTCTGTCTATCCTATGTGGTAGACACATGTTCATAGATGTACACTACCTATTGCTCCATAGTTCAAAGAATCTCAAGACCCAATAAGATGTGATCCTCAAGACTATCCCAACTCAATGGTGTATGGCAAGGATGACCATAAAAGCATGAAAAAGTGCCATCCCAATAGAACTGTGATATCCATTGTTATAAACAAACTCTACTAGGTAAAGATAATCCTCCCAAAGAGTCTGTCTTTCCATGACATACATCCTCAACATATCCTCCAAAACCTGATTCACTCTCTTAGTCTAGCCATCTATCTCTAGGTGATAAGGTGAGCTAAAGTTCAACTGCGCTCCAAGGTCATGTTGCAGTGATGTCCAAAATATAGAAGTGAATAGAGAATCCCTATCCAAAATGATCTTCTAGGGAATACCATGTAATCTCACAATATCACGCATAAAGACATTAAATACAAAAGTTGTAGTTTAGGATGAACTCATAAGTGAAAAATGTGCCACCTTAGTCAACTGATCAATGGCGACCATGATAGTGTCATGTTGACAAGCAGTCATAGGTAATCCTACAATGAAATCCATAGATCTATGATATACCACTTCCATGAAGGAATGAGATTTGGCTGTAAAAGCCCTATTGGATGTTGGTGATATGTTTTGACTCTCTAAAACTCAAGATACAGGTAGCCATAAAATTAATGATATCATGCTTCATCCATGTCCAATAGTATATATCGCAAGTCTGCATGCATCTTCTTCACACCTAGATGTGTCGAATAAGGTGCACGATGAGCCTCTGATAGCATATATGTACAAAGCTCATCTAGTAGTGGTACATAGATCCTACCTAACTATTGCAAAAGGCCATCTAACTCCAAAACATAACCTGAGAACCTTCCCTCCAATGGTCTCCTTGAATCTATCTCTTTGATCACCTCCTGATACCAAATATTAGTAGGAAGTGCTTGAAGTATATGACTCCTCAAATTCACACCAAGAGTCAAAGATAGTGTCACATGTCTCCTATGAATCAAAGTGTTAGCTTTCACATTCTCCATTCCTTGAATATACTTCACTTCAAAGTCATACTCACAAAGAAACTCCATCCAACGCCTTTACCTAGCATTCAAATTAGGCTATGTGAATATGTATTGTAGACTACGATGATCATTATGAAGTTCAAATCTATGTCTGACCAAGAAGTGTCTCCATCTTACTAGGGCATGAACTACCATAGCTAACTCAAGATCATGTGTAGGATAATTTAGCTCATGATCCTTGAGTTTGTGTGATTCATATGCAATCACCCATCCATCTTGCACCAATACTGTTGCAATCCCCTCTAAGGAAGCATTGATACACACCATGAAGTCACCTACTGGATCAGGTATTGATAAAATAGGTGTACTTTTCAAAAGCTCCTTGAGCTTCTAAAATGCTTCCTTGCATTTCTCCATCTATTAAAACTTATTTCCTTTCCTCTGAAGGAAAGTGATAGGATGTGCTATTCTAGAGAAGGTTTGGACTAACTTGCAATAATAACCAACTAAACCCATGAAGCTATGAATTTTTGACATGGTAGTGGGTGTGGGCCAATCTACCATTGCTTGAATATTTGTAGGGTCTACAAAGATACCTTCACCTAATATGGTATGTCCTAAATACTATATCTCTGATTTAAAGAAATCACAGGTCTCTCAGTTGGCATAAAGTTGATTATCTTTCAAGCACTAAAAAACCAATCATAGATGTACCTCATGCTCCTTTTGGGATCTATAATATATCAATATATCATCTAGGAACATGAGTAGAAATCGACCAAGATATGAACAAAACACTCCATTCATTAGACACATAAAAATTGGTGGAGCAATCGTCAGCCCAAATGGGACTATTGTGAACTCGTAGTACCCATAGCAAGTTTAGAAGGTAGTCTTATGAATATCAGCATCCCAAGTGTGAAGATGATGACATCCCAACTTAATATCAATTTTGGAGAACACTATAACTCCCTTAATTTGATCAAATAAATTGTCAATCCTTGGTAAAGGATACCTATTCTTTATTGTCACCTTGTTCAACTATCTATTATTAATATATAGGTGCAAAGAACTATCCTTCTTTTTCATAAAGAGCACTAGAGCTCCACATGGTGATACACTCAATTGGATGCTACCATTGGCCAAAAGGTCCTCAAGTTGTAGGCACAACTCACCCAATTCTTGAGTGGTCATACAATAAGGAGCTCTAGAAATAGGCTTTGCTCCTAGAATGAGATCAATGCTGAAATCAATATCTATCTTTGAGGTCATGCCTACAATCTCACTAGGAATGACATCCACATATTCTTGATCCCACAATAATGGGTTCCACTTTTTGACCAATTTTGACATTGAAATCAATATTTTTGCAACAAATGTCATGTTCAACTAACTATTTCTTGAAAACTATAAATAATTTCAAGATGACATAAACTAATGATTTTGAGTACTCTATTCCTATTTTGTAACCATATCTTTTAATCTAAAAAAAATAAATTATTTAGGTCAATTTTTTCATCTCCTTCGAAAAGTGGTACATAATAAAATTCAATATTTTTAAAGAGTGATAGTCCGTTTGACACACATAACTTTTTTTCTAGAAATGATAATGACATAATTCTTTTGGTGTTAGATTTTTAACATCAATATCTAGAGGATGCATTTGGTTTGATTCATTTTGGTTGAATATTGTATAGTTTATGAAGTTTTGAAGTGACACAAATCGTAATTCAGACATACGTTCCATTTGACACAGATAATTTGAAGTCAATTTATTGGAAACCTTTTTTTTTTGAATAGAAATGTATCTCAATAAGCTAGTTCCAACATATTTTTCAAATTTTTTCTTTTACCTAATTTACTAATTTTCCCAAGGTGTGAAAGTCGGTTGATGCTGAATTTGTAATGAACCTATAATGAGTTAAACTCATATTTGAAAGTCTTAATGAACGTAATATGTATTACAATTATAGTTGTTGGAAAGCTTGCTCCAAGTAGCACAAATTGGGATTTTAAAATTTAGAGTAGGAGATCATTCAATATAAATTTTAGAGGTCAAAAGAGCCAATTTCATTTTTTCTCCTGAAAACAACACCAAAAATTTGTAATTTGAGATGTTCGCATGAACACTATGTTCGTGCAAACTTGTCTAATATGTTCGTGCAAACAGATGCTCACATGAATGTATGAGAAAATAATCTGGTAGCGAAAAATTTAATTTAATGTGTTCGCGTGAACATGTATAAAATTTGTGTTCACATGAACATAAAAAAAGGGAAATTTGATCAAGATTCTTAACGGAAAAGTGGAATTTTCATCACAAAATCGCCATTACAAATATGTTCGCATGAACATTTTAATAAGGTATGTTTGTGCAAACATACCTTGTTAAAAGTCAATATGTTCATGCAAACATATAATTGATTTATGTTCGCGCGAACATTGTTAATACGTTTGGGCAAACATACGTAAAATTCTAAATGCGAATTTTTCATCATTTTGCAATTTGCTTCATCCCCCAAAAGTGGTACCCAGTATTGTGGGTTCACCCCCTATAGAATAGGGTGGTCTATAGTCTTTCCTATAGGGTCTTCTTCTTCCAGCTTCCTTACCATAATAGAAAATACTTGACATCCCTTATGAAAGCAAAGCTTTGCTTTAATTGCATAATGGATATCATCCATAGAGATATAGGTCTCTGTATCCCCAAAATCTCTACATCCTTCCCTTGATCATCCTAACACACAATGGTCTTTTTCCTATACTCTATACTAGCTCTATGAGAGCCAAGCCAATCCATACCTAAGAACACATCATAAGAACCAAGAGGAATTATCCAAAGGTTAGTTGACATCACAAATTGGGCTCCTAAGTTTAGTTCACTCTTCTGTACTATAGAATCTATGAAAATCCTAAAGCCTAAGGTTAGTTCCAATTGCTAACCCAAATCTTGTTTAACTACTTCTAGCTTACACTTAGCAACTAATGATGGTGAAATAAAAGAGTTTGTGGCACTTGAATCAAACAATATAGAGAGAGAGGTGTACCTCAGATAGCTCCCATAGTTTCAACCATGGTCCCTTGATAGTCTGCCTAATGGTGGTCCACCACCACAAATACCTTGTGAGCTCTATCTACATCTTTGACTGTGGGCTTAGATGCTGCTAGTCTAGAACTTGAATACTGAGATGCACGCTATGGGTAGTGGGCTATAATGTGTCCAAACTACCCACATGAATAACATCCAGTGCCTTTGCAAAATCCTCTCCCTACTGGAGGTGCACTCAACTGCTAGTAGCTATCCCTACTAGTGAAAGATTAGTTGCTTTGTGTAGGTTGAGTGTTTTGATTTCACCTATTGTGCTATGCTTTACGATAGTTCTTAGAGTTAGAACCATTGCCACCACTCTGTGCCTGAGGGTGTGATCCCTTCTATTGGGGTGAACCCACAATAATGGGTTCCACTTTAGTGGGATGAACAAAAATGAAAAAAATTGCAAAATGGGAATTTGAGTTTACCATATGTTTGTGCGAACATATTTTGTATGTTCGCTTGGACATATGTTCGCGCAAACATTTTTCGTATGTTTTCCTGAAAATAATGTTCGTGCGAACATACAAAATTACATTTTTTTGGGCCGTTTTAATTTTTAATTTTTTTTAGCTCTTTCAACACCCATAATTGCAGATAAATGATCTCCTACTATAAAATAAAAAATTCCAAAATGTGCTTCTCGGAGCAAGCTTTCTAATGACTATAATTGTAATACATATTTTAATCATTAAGGCTTTCAAATATGAGTTTAACTCATCATAGGTTCATTACCAATTGAACATCAACCGACTTCAACATCTCAAAAAAATTAGTAAAATAGGTCAAAAAAAATTAAAAAATATGTAGGAACTAACTTACTAAGGTACCTTTTTATTAAAAAAAAAGGTTTTTGATAAATTGAGTTCAAATTATCTGTGTCAAATGGAACATATGGCTGAATTACGATTCGTGTCACTTCAAAACTTCATAAACTATACAATATTCAACCAAAATGAATCAAACCAAATGCATCCTCTAGATATTGATGTTACGAATCTAACACCGAAAGAATTACTTCATTATCATTTTCAAAAAAAATGTTATGTGTGTCAAACAGACTGCCACTCTTTTAAAATATTGAATTTTATTATGTACCACTTTTCGAAGGAGATGAAAAATTGACATAAATAATTTTTTTTTAGATTAAAAAATATGGTTACAAAGTAGGAACAGAGTACTCAAAATCATTAGTTCATATCATCTTGAAATTATTTATAGTTTTCGAGATACAGTGACTTGAACGTGATGTTTGTTGCAAAAATATTGATTTCAGTGTCAAAATTGGTCAAAAAGTGGAACCCATTATTGTGGGATCACCCATTGATTTTGTTGGTAAGGTTGCTATTGGTTCTAATTCCCCTTAGGAAAAGGAGGTTTCTTGTTCCCATCTGAGTTGAGATTACCCTTAGATTCTGATACTACAGGTGCTCACACAAAACCCCCATGTCCTAGGTTAACACTTTTCTCTACAAGTATGGCTCGATGTAGCACATCTTTGAGGGTTTTAGATTCAAACACCTTAACAACCCCAACTAGATGGTTGTTCAAGCCTTTGATGAAATGTTGTGTCAACTGTGCTAGGTTATCACTAATTCTCACATAGGGCATGAGCTCATAGAAATTGTGCTTATACTCTGATGTGGTCATTGTGAACTATCTCAGGTTGTGGAATTCATCTACTCTCTATTGATTCCATTCCTCTGGTAGAAATCACTCATAGAATTTTTCCTAGAATAACTCCCATGTGACATTGTTCATGTTTATACCCAACTTAATAGCAAAAACCCTATCAAGAGTAATAAGCCACTACTCAGCTACATAACCTGAACCCATCCCATTAAAGAGTTTGACCTTGGACCTCTAAAGGTCCTTCATCTAAGTAGCTATAATTGATCTTTGTCAATCCCTTTGAGGGCTCCTAGACCTAGGTCTATACTCATTCCTTGCTTGATGAGCTCCATCCTGACCATGAAGAGGAGGTATGCGATCCATGATGGTCTTTATCATTTGCCTTAGGTCAACCTCCTTTGAGTCAACCTGTTGTTCTTTATGGTTCTCTTCCTAATGCTCACTAACATGCTCTCCCCTATCCTCTTCCTAATTAAGGCCTTCATGGATAAAATCATGTACATTGATTTTTCTACCTTGTCCACGACCTCTACCACAACCAAGGCTATGTCCTCTAACATAACATCTCATCCTAGATACCATCCTACAACTATATCCAAGATACACGATGCTATAATAACCATGAAAAATACTATTGTAAAGCATACATACAAGATGTGTTTTGAAAATAGCATAAGCTCAATTTTTCATTTTTTCCTAATTTTCGATTTAAGTATATTTCATTTTTGATGTTTAAATGTTCAAGTTTGAGAATATACAACTAAAAGTTTAAGTTCAGTTCAGTTCAACTACTTCAAGATTTCAGTTTGTAATAGATATTCATAACAGTTTAAATCTCATTTTAGTTCAACTAGTTAACAACTAGTGGCATTCCAATATGCCCAGAGTTCCCAATGTAGAACTCGAGCTCTGATACTATATATAATGCCATGCCAAGAGATTTAAAATAACTAACCTAAAGTCTTACTAAGTTTGCTAAAGTTTTTTGAAAGATGACATATAACAACAAACATAAAGTAATGGAAGAAATAACATACAATCATACATAAGAAAACATAACAAATTACATTTTTTAAGGATCCCAAGATGTTGAGTCAGATTTAAAATCTAAATAATACTAAGTCCAATAAATAACACATCCACATAAACAAATAACTATAAGTTCAAGTCCATTTAAATAATATTAATTTCTCCTGAATGCCACTTGGAAATAAATTCAAAATGCATAATCATCCACTATACATGTCACATGTATGAAAGGCTAAAAGAATATGCATTTATAAAATAGATTGCATCATCCCTTTTGGATCCATAAAAAAGATACAATACAATAAGTAAAATCGTCCATCAAATAGATACAACCATGCATCAACTATATGCAACATTAGTATCCTTTCGCACTAACAAGGCATACTAATGATGCATGGTCACAACCAAGCATCCTCTCTACTCCCATCTAGGTAGTCTATACTAGCACTTAAGGCATGGGTGAGGAAAGACAAAGACTCTTATTAGGTTCATTTTACTCTCATTTAGTGTAGTATTTTCACTTATTAAATAACCTACAATAAGTTACCTTGGTAGCCACTTTGGGTCCCCACCTCCATTGCAAGCCACTTCCCAACTACATATAGATAAATTACCTAAGCTCAATAAAGTACAAATCAAAGAATCATGGTTTTTCACCTTAGTCCTATACAAGTGACTAGAAAGCATCAAAAGATAATTCATAATAATGCCTCAATTCTTTACAAGCAATAGGAAAACAACCCAAGAATAACTGATTGAAGACTCAAAGATCAAGACTATTATATCATACCATTCCTCATGTTATCGGACAAGAACACTAAAAGAATTAATGAACAATAGATCCAAACTCATCATAAAACATACCAAACACATTACCATGGTTTAGTTTAAAAGATCAAGATCAAATCATCATAATATCACAAACACAGAACTCCCAAGCCTTTGGTAGATGTCCTAAAATTGGTCAACACTCTAGTCAACCCAAACCCAAAACATAAGACAACATACAGTTAACAGTGTAGTTTCATAGTTTGGTTTGATTTTGAAAACACATAGTTTGAGTTAACAGTAAGGTTTAAATTTTTCGTTCAATCTAAGTTTCCAAATATATGAGGTTTACATTTTACACTTACAACTTAACCCATTTCCCATATTTGAACATAAGGCACAATTGCCCTTATCTGATTGTAATTACATATTCTAAAATAATGGAAAGATAATTACTTATTAAATTATTAAAATAATAATTATTAATTATTTAATAAAATAATTACAAACTTATTAAAAATTAAAGTTAATAATAATAAAAATTTAATACTTTATTTGATAATATATATTATTAATTAAACTTAATTAAACTAAATTTAATTAAGTTAATTAATATTTGTTAAAACAAACTATATTAATATTAATTAATCATTAATTGAATTAATAATTAGTAATAAATACTATTAATAAAATTATTAACAAGTAATAATAAAAATAAAATAAAATTTACAAACATTTTTTGTTAAAAATAAACATCGCATATTATAATAGCATTTAAGGCCTGCATGGCCAATCTTGAAAGGCTGCTGCCATGCAACTGTAGATTGGCTACAGCCACAAGCAACACTGTTAACTACTACTGTGTATAGTAGTACAATCTATGCATGTAGACAACAATAAGGTCATGGGTAGGGAAAATAAAGGAGGGAGGTGGGGGCTTGGTGGCCCCGCTTCCTCCAAATTTTATATATATTTTTAAAATTTTTGTTTTATATATAAATATTTTATATAAAAACGTTTTCCAAAAATAAGCCCCCCCATAATATAATTTATTTTATGTATGTATGTACCCACACACACACACACACACACAAACATTCTATCAATACTCATAGGAAAAATACGACAAACCAACCAAATTTATATTCTAAAATAGCCATTTCTTTCAAAACCATTTTTGGTTTAAATAACAACTTTTAAATCTACAGAATGAGGGTTTTGCCAATTTTTAGTCCTCACATATACAGAAGAAATTGATATGAAGACCAAGAAATTCAAATGAAAGATTGAAAGGTTTATCACAGCAAAATTTGGAAAAATAATTCAAAAATCATGATGAAAATAGGAAATTTGAAGAAACATAATTCACTGGGTGAATAAAACATGAGGCTCTACCTGGTACTGATGCTAATTCACAATCACCCAAATTGCGAGAGAAAAGTCTTCACTCAAAACTCTCTTTGAAAATTCCCTTCTCCAAAATTCCCAATCCTTGTAAAAAGAACTCTCAATCTCTAATATAGAGTTCTTCCCTAAAATCGGGGCATTTCTTGTGTGATCATGAGAGGGAACTCGTTTATCACAATCTTTTAACTCTTTATTAACTTTTTTGAATACTCATGTGCATACTTTATGCAATTTAGAATATCTTTAATAAATTAACTCCTCATTCACTTTTTGTTTAATTTTCAAAGCATTATTTGATAAAATATTTATTAACTTAAGTAATAATAATATTTAGCATTTATCTAAAAATGATTTCCTAAATATATTATTATTAAATTAAATTAATATTATTATGCTCTCAAACTAGACTATAATTTTCTTTTTAAATTTAATTTATTTAATTTAATTAATTTATCAATTAATTAAAGATAATTAAATATTGAAATTATCTTAATAATTTTCCATAAATGAAATCATTAATTATTCTTTTAATTTGACTTAATTAACAGAAAAATTACCAAAGGCCTACAAGACGAAATATGGAAACCCATAATAAAAGACCACATACAAGATCAAACTCAAGGGTTATAATCACAAATTTATGTCATACGGCACATTAAGAAGGGTAATAATTTTAGATACTTTTCCTAATTTTCTAGGACAATTGCTTTAAAGGTTAGGATTTGGACTAAAGAATTTATCTCCCCTCTCTTACCATTGATATATTGCGATAGGGTACGCTCATCTTGTTAATTTAGAGAAGTCAATACCTGGTACCTACAATCTACATAAAATCCATGCATGTAAAAACACATATATTCTAAACTAATTAGAGAATTATAGCAAGTGGTCCATCGTGTAGATCCCAACTAGCAGGTGACTACAACTCCCTTCCTTAACCACATTAGAAATGTCATACATAAAGATAACATAGACACACACACACACCATACACATGCATTATTGGGTAAGTATTTGTATAAAACATGTACAAATAGTCCATCTACTAACATCATCAAAGTATAATCATGCATACATGAAGTAACTAGTACCAAAGTAGTCTCATCATAAAATAAACTGAGTATGAAAGCAATATCCCATAATTTGGAAAATAATGCTACTAATCATCATACAAAAATTGGCCTAAAAGAGTTCAACAATAATAAGTAAATGTAAACTAGAGGTAGGCACTACACTCTCTAGAGAAGGAAGGAGGGAGGACCCTGAAGGAACAAGAAGATATGGGAAGACATGTGGTGGAGTTCTTCACAAATGCTTATAAAAGGGAAGATGAGTAGAGCAACAATTTAATCAAGAGAATTATGCTCAATAATAAACCAACTATCCTAGGGGGTGGAAAAAATGATAAGCTCAAGGAGAAAGCCTCAGAAGATGAGGTTAAGAATGCTATGTTCTCCATGAAAGCCTATAAGGTTTCGAGCCTAGATGGCTTCCCGCCTACCTTCTTCTAGCACTTCTGGGATGTGATAAACAATGAAATTATTTGGGCCACTAGGGATATGATCAAAATTGGGATGATGCTAAGGAGGATCAATAAAACCTTTATTATCCTTGCGCCTAAAATCTAGACACTAAGAACTATAAAAGATTTTAGGCCAATTAGCCTTTGTAATACCATCTACAAGGCCTTCTCTAATGTGTTAGTTAATAGGATCAAACATTTTGTGGACATGGTTATTGGGAGCCCTCAAAAGGGGTTTGTCTTAGGACATCAAATCCTAGATGCTGTGATTACCACACATGAATTCATCCACTCTATGGGCAAAAGTGGAAGACTGGGTATGGCCCTCAAACTAGATATCTCCAAGGCCTATGATAGAATCAATTGGTCTTTCCTCTATGATGCCTTAGAACAAGTGGTGTTTAGTAAGAGCAGATGAATATCATAAAATCTATGGTGGAAACCACCCAATTTGAGGTGTTTCTTTATGGGACTCCCTAGGGTAACTTTGAAGCTAGAAGAGGCTTGAGAAAGGGTGATCCTCTTTCGCCTTACCTTTTCATTATGGTAGTTGAAGTGTTAGGAAGGTCAATTACTATGTTGCTTGGTTCAAGCAGCTTGAAAGCTATAAAGCTAGCTACTACTTTGACACTTGAGGTTATCCAACAATTTTTGGATGACACTTTTCTTTTTAGAGAGTCCTCTATCCAAGAAGCTAGTGCTTGGAGGACCCTCCTCATCAATTATGAGAATTTATTAGGTCAGAAAATTAACCTAGTTATAAGTAAGATTTTTTTTTTAATACACATAAGGTTTTGTAGGTGAAAGTTAAAAATATTCTTGATTTCTAGTTGGACAACCTCCCGCATATCTACCTTGGCCTTCCTCTGACTACCAAGGAAGTTTCTACCACCTTTTGGAACTCTATTCTTGAGAGAATCCAAAATTAGTTGGTTGGGTGGAAAGGAAAATTATTAAGTAATGAAAGTAAACTTCAATTCTTGGTGGAAGATTTTCAAGGAATACCAATATACGTCCTCTGAATTTTCAAGATAAACCAAAATATGGCAGATAAACTTGAAATTTTTTAAAGGAACTTCCTTTAGTCTAGCACAGAGAAAAGAAACAAATGGAGCCTCATTAATTGGGAGATTGTGTGCAAACCTAAAGATAAGAGGGGTTGGGAATTAGAATAATTGTTGATATAAATAAGGCTCTACTCACTAAGGTCGGGTGGAGAATGATTGGAAATAAGACCAGTTGGGTAAGGACCATGAGGGTAAATACCTAGCCAACATTCTCTTTAGATATAACCTCTTTAATAATGACCTCGCTAAGGTCTCAAATATTTGGAACAACATCCTCAATTGTAGGCCCCTCATAGGGAAGGGTGTGAAATGGCTGGTTGGGAACAGTAAAAGTATAAGATTTTGGGAGGACAATTGGATAGGGGGGAAACCACTCATATGCATCAAGTTCAATGGGCTATAGGAACCCTTAAAAAGTAATGTGAGAACAAAGGTGGAAGATTATATTGATAATCAAAGGAAATGGAAGGGGTTTTCCACCTTGGATATTCCTAATAGAGAGAATCCCCTTGTTAAAGAGTTGGAGGAAATGATGTGCCACCACACTCTCCCTATACATGCCCAGTGGGATGAAGTGATTTGGGATAGGAGGACTAGTGGTTGGTTCTTGGTTGGCTCTACTTACAAGCTTATTTTATAGAATACTTAGACCTCGATTATTTGGAACAAGGTTTGGAGTAAACAGTTACTACTAAAATTCATTTGTTTCTAGTGGATAATCATGCATGGTAAGATCCTTACTATTGACAACCTCTGAAAGAGAGGTATTCAGATAACTAACGGATGCTACCTCTGCAAGGAGGAGGAGGAAAGTATTGTTCACCTCTTTTTTGAGTGCCCCTATTCTTTAAAAGTTTGGTCCTACATCTAGAATAAATTCTTGATAGCTTGGGTCACCAATAGAGGTTTGGAACAACTTGTGGAGAACTGGGATTGCCCCTTCATCCACCCATGCCTCAGAGTCCTTTAGAATGTCCTCCCCCAACATGTTTATTGGGGTATTTGGAAGGAGAGAAAGAATAAGTTTTTTAGGGAGGAGGAAAGGGGTGAGGAAGTGGTGGGAGAAATTTTGAGTAAGCTCATCATGGAGAATGTTAAGGTAGAGAAATTTAAAGTGCCACAGAAATCCCCAAGCAAGAAGAAGGTGGATATTGCTAGGACATGGAATATTCTCCCCAACTTCTAGAATTTTTACAATTCAAAATTGGTTGCTAGAAAAAGTACTCATTGGTTTCCTCCCACTATGTCCATGATCAAACTAAATTTTGATGGTGCTATGTGGGGCGGGGGCGGGGGCAGGGGGGGGGTGGGGGGGTGGTTGTGGGGGAGGTGATGGGGGGCAAGCAACAACTGGAGGAGTACTAAGGAATGAAAAGGGTGATGTGTTGGTTACCTACTCGGGACATTTGGGTCAAGGAACCAATAATGTGGCAGAGGCTACTGCCTTCCTTTGGGGGATAAAATTTGCTGTAGAATTAAAAGTGAAAAGAATAACCATAGAAGGGGACTCTAAACTCATCATTGACTCTGTTGAAGGAGGTACTTAGCTCAGGTGGGCCTTGTGTTACATATTGGGTGACATATGGCAATACCTCACAACCCTAGAGTATTATGACTTATAGCACACCTATAGGGAAGGAAATGTGGTGGTAGAAACCTTGGCTAGTTTGGGATTTGATTTGGAGAACATAAAATATTGGAAGAGTGTTGAGTTGTTGCTCAACCTTATAAATTCCCTAATTAATAGGGAAAAGAATGCTCTAAATTAGGTTGGATGACCTTCCAATTTTGGAGAAGGGGACATTTTGGTAGAATTGCTATCATTATGATAGTTAAGTTTGTCTTGAGTTTGACAAGATAGTTTGTAGGGTTTGATTATGTGGATCAATTTATGAATGGGCATGGAGAAGGAGATGCAATTAATAATATTGGCTTCAAAACTTGTGCCATCAATTTTCAGCATTATGGAAAGATTACAGAAAGAAATCACATTATGACTAAGCCTAGATCTTTAAGGTATTTCATGTGGTTTTCTTACACTCCCTGTAATGATACTTTAAAATGGTTAGTGCATTTTGGCATTCATAGTCTTGTGAAGCATAAGAAAGATAGTTCTTTTACTGATGGTTATTGCTTTTCTAGCCCTGCCTTTGTGATTTTCTAGGTGCAAATGAGAAATATTGAGATTGGGGAGGGGGATATCATTAAGGAAGTTGTTCACATGGGTGGGGATTTGAATAGGTTGGAGCCCACTAAATTGGAGGACTTCTCCAAAAGATAGGCCACTTGGATTCTGTTGAAGGAGGGAGGGTTTGTTCCCTACATGTAGGCTATGGCTGGTTACGATGAGAACTATTCACAACAATTTGTTGCTAGCTAGAAGGATAGGCATATGATCATTAATGGCATTGCATTTTAGGTAAATGAGGAGTCTATTGCTGTGGTGACAAGACTGGACATTACTAGGTAGAAATGATAGAAATTTACGAAGGTGGCGAATGAGGCAAGTATGACTAGTTTCTTCAGAGGCAATGAGGTCCCAAACCATTATCATAGTGGTTTTAGGAGGGACAAACTGCTATAAACCTAGGATTAAGTTTGTCTAATGATCATGAAATACTTGACGTTAGAAGGAAGGCACAATATGTATTACTTTCATCACTTCCCGCTTCTTAATCATTTTCATAACAGGGAGCTTGTTTGCATTCCTTTATTTTTAATGCAAGTGCTTGAAGAAACCATGATGGATGTTAGAAAAAAAAAGGAAGGGGCCAACTTCAACATCCTTCACCAAGGGCTCATGTTTCACCTTTTCCAATTTCACTTAGCCCTTTGTTCGCCTCATGTGATTGCACTTGAAAATGTCCTCCCCTTGTGGGCTTCCCTACACTTGGAATTTTCAGGTAGTAGTTATGCCCCCACCCCTCAACCTTCCCCTAGCCAAACCCATAACTTAAGGGTGGGAAGAATAAGTTAGCTCTAGAATAGACTACTAATAAGAGAATTAAAATGGAAAAAGGGGTGGAGATGGAAATTGGGGATTTGGAAGAGGAAGTTGGTTGGGGTAGAAGAAGGTCGAGAAGAATTGCTAAAACCCATGGAAGATTTAAGCAACTAGCTTGTCACTTTTAAGAGGATGAAGAGGATGGTGCTAACTCTGAGGAGAGTGACAAGAACTCAGGGGATGACCAAGAGAAGGGGAAAGATGAAACAAAGAAAGAGGTGGAGAAATGGGATGATACCCTACATGGAACTTGGGATTTTGAGGTAAGAAACCCCATCAAGGACCCCTTCCTTGACCCTAGCCATGTCTCTATCACCATCATCTAGCCTCCAATTAACAACTAGGAGAACTCCAAAACCATGATTGACTCCCTTGACACTGTATTTTCCTCAGCCAAAAATGTGGGTTTGGTTAACCTAAACGCCTCCATTGAAAATCTTGTGGTGCAAGATAGTAGTAGAACTCTTGTGAATAGCAAGGCATTGAAGTTGGGAGTAAAGGAGAAAGGGGAGGTTACCCAGAAGGATCTCGAGGAGCTCAAAGATAGGTGCAATGTGGTGGAGGAGGGCTTCTCCTTGTTCTCAAAGTTCACCTAAGGTGAATCACGTGGCTTCTATTACTCTCTAGTTGTTGGCTAATGCGTTGGAAGAGGATAGCCTAGGGAAGGAGGAATCAGAGCTTCTCTATGGTTTCCTTGCTAAAGATTGGGCTAAGGTTCTCCTAGCTAGAAAAGGAAAGAAAAAAGATACCATGTTGTGACCTTTCGTTTTCTGTTGTGTTTCGTTTTCTGCTGGTTCTCACTCTCCATCCTTTGCTAATGGTTTTGTTTTTTAGTTAAACTTTGTTGTGGGCTATAGGTGGTACGATGCTATGATCACTTATATGCTTTTTAATCTATTAAACTCCGCTGGTCCTAAGGGTTGGATCCTTAGTAATTTTAATTACCATTATTCTATTACTTTTGTTTTTGATGTAAATTGTTAAGGGTGTTGTGTGTGGTTGTCTATTGGTTATTGACTAACTTTTTGCTGGTTGTGTCACCATTATTATAATGGATCAGCCCCCCACTTTTGACTACTTTTATATCAAAAATAATAAAAATAAAATAAAATTATGATTATAACAATAAAACAGAAAACTTTACTTGAAAATGAAGTAATTACATGTATAATTCAACGAGCAACCTTGGTCAAAGTGGAGCTGCACTTGATTGCAGCCAATTTCTCTTACCCCTATTTGTCATTTGTTGACCTTCCTTTTCAACCGTTATGATTTTTTTTGTCCAAATAATAACGTAGCGGGTTCAGGGCTTTTTCTTGGGATAAGAATGCTCATCCACATCATTGCTGATTAATTTTGCTGGTGACGAAATATTGTTTTGGATCTTTTTAGGTTATCCGATTATTCATGGCAATAGCGACCGTCCTTTGTAAGATTATTTTTAAAATTTTTTTTATTCTTTATTAATTACTTTTTATTAAAATTATTATATAAAATTTTTTATTAGTAATTGAATTTTTAATTAAGGAAACATTACTTTAAAAAATAATAAGATTATCTAAACACAATAGTAAATATAATCTATTTATATTTAATTATAAATATTCTTTATTAATATATTAATTATTAAAAATTAGTTCTTTTATAGTGTATTTATTTTAATAATTTTTTTAACACATCATATATAATTTATTGATTATAAAAAAAAAATCTTATTTTAATATATCTAATAACAAAACTTTAATCTATTTTTAAATATTTATTATGGTTTTTTGATATATAATATTTATTACTCGGTGCGAGGTTGTTACTTGTCCCTTTCATTATAAAGTTGTTTGTTTTTGCTTCTATTCCTTGTTTACCACTCGTTGACAAATTTTTGTTTTGTTAGATAAAAGAATCTACTAGCCAGTCCAGGAATCTTTTTGTTCTAATTTTATGAGTAATTTATTAGGGCAACAAGGTATTCAAGTTCAGAGTCAGAGTCTTTTGTTTAATGATAAATCATCGCTGGTCAGTTTTGCTAGCACACAAATGTTGTTAGGCATATTTATTTGCAATATGATTGGTTAAAATAAGTCTCAATTCCTTATTAGTTCCTATCTGATACTATTCTTTTCATTCATCGATCAACTTATGGAATTTAAAAGATTAAAATAAACTTTTTCAAGGACAAAATTCAACAAAAAAAATACAAATATTTTCTAACAAGTCTATCATGCATTAATATGAATGCATTAATTACAACTTTATCCTTTCTACATTTGTGACAAGTTGATTACATTTTTTTTAAAATAATCATTTTAATTTCAAAATTTTAATGTTTATTTATGAAAATTTTAATTTTTTAATTTTTTAAATTTATTTTAGTTGAATTTCATTGGCTTATAATTTGGGTAAAAATATTTTGTTATGTAAAACTATTAAATCAATAATATGTTACTATACCATACAATTATTTTAATAACATGCTTTTCTTTTATAACAACTTGTGATTACATTTTATAAATAATATTTTATATAATATTAAATTGATTTTGTGATGTTAAGATGCAATTACATTGTTATTGTATTTGTCGTAGGGTGTACTATTGCAATCAGTTGTCTTAATGTAGTGCCTGCCCCTAGTTCACATTCTATTATCATTGTCAAATTCTTTTAAGCTAATTTTATGCATTGATTAGTTTTAGAGATACTAGATTTACATTATTATGATATTATTTCATGACTTTGATTACAAATGCATCGGTTATTATTGCTTAGTTGATTTCATTCATGTGTTGTTAATGGTATTTTGATGATCCTAGTTAGTAAATGTGGTTTCTTTCATAAAAATGTTAACATGATGTCTTTAATGATGATTATGTTGTATTGATAGAGATGCATTATTATATGTACACATTTGATCTTAGATTTGTGATTATTATACTTACCCCATACTTGCATGTGTATGGTGTGTGTGTTTATTTTATCTTTCTGTCTGACGTGTTTGATGTGGTTAAGGGAGGGAGTCGTAGTCACCTGCTAGTCAGGATCTACACGATGAACCACTCCCCACCATTGTCTGTTTAGTTTAGATATATTATATACATGTACATGCTCGTCTTTTATGCAGGATGTAGGTACCGGGCATCGACTTCCCTGAATTGCCAGGATGAGCACGCCCTATTACAAATACTCAAATGGTGAGAATGGGAAGATAATGATCAGGTCCAATCCTAGCCATAAGCCTATAATACTTGTCCTGCAAGGAGGACTCGTAACAGACTATCTACCCTTTTTAAAACCCGTGAGTATTTTTGTGTGTATGTTGTTTTGTGAGTGTTTGATGTATTTTCTATTAATTAAGTCTAATTAATAGATTAAATTAATAATTTAATTTAATGGAAAATTATTATGATATTATGAATATTTAATTATATTTAATTAATTGAGAAATTAATTAAATATAAAGAATTAAATTGAAGATAAAAGTTTTAAGATTAAATTTAGAACGTAATAATATTTATTAATTTAATAATAATATATTTAAAGTTCATTTTTAAATAAATGCTAAATATTATTGTTATTTAAGTTAATAAATATTTATCAAATTAAAACGTTCAAAAATATATTAAAAAGGAAAAAAAAGAAAGATATTAATTTATGGAAAAGATTTAAGTTCGCATGAATGAGTTTTAAATATAAGAGATTAATTTAAAAGATAAAAACATGTGAACTTGAATAAAGGTATTTTAATAAAGTATGCATGAGATTAAAATTATAAATTAACTTTAAAAGCAAAGTCAAAGTGGAAAGTTAAATAAAGTAATTTAACAATTCACTTAAAGTGCATGAAGGATTAATAAAAGAATATCTTAATTAAAAAGAAAATTAATTGTGCATGAATGAATTAATTAAATAAGAGAGAATTAAATATTGGAGATAAAAGTTAAAGTTTAAATTTAGAACGTGATTATATTTATTTAATTTAATAATAATATATTTAGAGTGCATTTTTAAATAAATGCTAAATATTATTGTTATTTAAGTTAATAAATATTTTATCAATTAAGTTTCTAAAAATGAAATTAAAAGTGAAAAGATATTTAATTATCATAAAGATTATAGTTCGCATGAATTATGCATGAGTTAAAAATAAAATTAATTAAAAGATAAAAATGTGAACTTGAATAAAGATATTTTAATAATGTGCACATGAGATTTAAAAAGTTATAAATTTATTAAAGTAAAGTGGAAAGTTAAATAAAGTAATTTAACAATTCACTTAACGTGCATGAAAGGAATAATAAAATAATAATTTTAATTAAAAGGGAAATTAATTGTGCATGAATGAATTAATTAAATAAAGTAATTATTATTTTAGAGTTGTGGGGACAGAAGCCCTAAAAGGTAATGAGATTCTATATTAGAGGGTTTTTGGGTCATTATTGCACACACAGGTTTTTAGGGAACACACTTTTGGAAAGGGGAGCAAAGAAATCTTTGGAAGCTTGGAAGGGTTTGGATTAGCAAGGGTTTCACCAGATTGTTAGCATCAGATCAAGGTAGGGTTTGTGAACCATTCTAGAAACACTTTCGGATCTTTGTCTTCTTCGTGCTTGTTGGAAATTGCTTTCTCAAATTTTATTGAATGAATCTTGCTACCTTTCTTCTGAATCTTTTGCGATTTAATTTCTTCTAGGAATCGGGATTGAAAAACTATTTAGAAAACCTTGTTTTACTTCTAAAAGAAATTTAGTATTAAATTGAAATTTGGGTTTTGAATTAAAATGGAATTAAGAAATTTAAATTTGGAAGGGGTTTGTCATTTGGAAATGAAAATCTTAGGATTGAAAATTCGAAGGGTTCAATTTATTTTTCCTATCAGTTTAATATCGTAAATGTTATTAAAATATGTATATATTAAAATAATATTGTTATGAAGTTCGTTGAGAAAAATATTATAAAATAAAGAATATAGAATTATAATACAATTCTTAAAATTTTCATATATAATAATTTATCTAAATTTATTAGAAGGGTTGTTCTTCTAATAAACAAAATTATTGAAATTTGACTTAGTTAAAAAAAAAAAATAATAATAAAATAATAAAATAATAATAATAATAATAATAATAATAATTTAAAAAAAAAAAAAAGGAAATTTTTTTATAACCCCTACCGGCGCCGTACGCTGCTGACGCAGGCTACGACAGCAGTGGTATGGTTAATAATATTTACTATTTAACCATTTGAATTATTAATGGAATTGGGAAATATTTCTATTTAGTAATCGAATAATTTAATAAATGATTAATATTACTTCTAAGTCTTGATATGTTATTATATGAACAAGAATGAGTTTAATTGCAAGGGTTAATTATGAAGGTTAACTGGAAAACTTACTTACTTGAAAACATGTATTAAACTGGAAACTTAAAACCTTAATTCAAACAAATACACGGGTGTATTGTATGAGTAATACTGAGAATCGTATACACTTGAACATACATTGAAACGCAAATTGAAACTTATACTGAAAACGAAAATTGAAGCCTTACATTAATTCAACAATATATTATCAATCAAATCCAACTGTGAGACTATGATGTTTTCTATATACTGTCTATATTTCTTTTTGGATTTTGGTGTTGTTTAGATGTCGACCAGTCTAGGATGTACACCAGAGGTTTTGTGAGATTTCTTGGATACTATTATGTGGCTAGATGTTATGATGATTCTTGTGATTCAAATTGGAGTTTATACTTATGAGATTTGTTTTGTGAGCATTTATGTGTATTTGGATTTAGTTTGATCCATCTTGTTATCAGGTTGCCTGTTAAGGAACCAAGTTTGATCTTTATGGGTGTTGTGGTATGGGACACAACTATGTTTTTATGTGCTTAGGAGAGGTTGTCTAGGTATGTGACTTGGGAGTGGCTTGCATAGGGGTCCGGGACCCAAAGTGGTCAGTACCAGGGTAACCTAATGCAAGTTATATAATAAGTGATAATCTAGTAATTAAAATTTATGGGGGGAAACGCACTAAAAAGATAAGTTAGAGATATTTGATCCACCCATGCCTTGAGTGCTTGTATAGACTAAGGATGGGAATGAGATGAGTGCCTCGTCTTCTTGTGAGGGCTTTCTAGTTTCCACATGTGTGATGTTGAGGGTCCGGGGTTCAGAGTAACCAGTCCAGGGTAACTCAACGCTTGAGGGTCCGGGGTCTATTTAGAGATCAGTCCAGGGTAACTCAAGCAGCCATGTGATGACACTCCCTAGTATGTAGCCTGAGTCTCCTCTGTAGATTTGTGTATCTCTGGTGGTGTATTTATTGTTGGATGTGTTTATTTTGGTTACTTACTTTCATTGATGATGATTGGTGTTTCATTATGTTGTACCTTTGACATGTGGCTTTTGACTTGAGTAGGATTATCTTTTGTTGACTTTATCTTGTGATCTTGGTATTTGGTTTATACTTGGTTTGTGTATGATGTTTGGTTATGTGATGTCAGTATTGGATTGAGTGTTCTTTCTTTCTGGTTTATTTTATCTTCTTGAGTAGTATGTGTTACCTTTGAGATAGTTTTGGCTAGTAGGTATACCTTGCCTAGGAATGTTTTATGTTTGATAGTCATTTGTGGATCGTTCATTATCTTTCCTGCACGGTGGGAGTGGAAGCCTGACTAGGTAACCACGCGGTCGGGAGGTAGTGCCTTCTTACCATTTGGGTTCCCCTTCACATTGCCAGCTGTTGGATGTTCGTTACAGAAGATGTACCTTTATCATTCTTATTTCTTATCTCAAAGACTTCTTTTCAGATGATGTATATATGTTATCATGTATTCTGATTTATTGTATCTATTTTCACATACCCTGTGACATGTGCAATGGATGTTATTGATTGGATGTACTTTCATTGTATGGTTTATACTTATGCATTTGCTTATGCGACTATGTATCTGTTATTCCTTTATGATCTTGAGACATTGTACTTAAAACTTAAACTAATTAATTTAAAATTATTAAATGTGACTCAATGTAAAGGAACTCTTGAGGAATTGAAACTATACCTATATTTGCATATGTGTATGTGTTGTGTATGTTCATATTGCTTCCGCATTAATGTTATCTTGATGTTGTTTAAACTTCAAAAAAAATAAAAATAGTTCAGTAAACATTGTAACATGTTAGGTTTATTTCTCTTGGGTTCCCGAGCGGGGCGTTACACTTAACTAGTTACTAAACTTTTCTATCTCAACCAATTAGATGTAAATAGTTTTCATTTTAATTTTAACTTTTAATTTTTGTAATGTTTATTTATGAGATTTTTAAATTTTAAATTTTTAAAATTTATTTTACTTGAATTTCATTGGCTTATAAATTTGGGTCTTATAGGAGTGGATTTTGAGGAAGCACTACCCGATATTTTAGAATGTAAAAATATTTTGTTATGTAAAACTATTAAATCAATAATCTGTTACCATATCGTACAATTATTTTAATAACATGTTTTTCTTTTATAATAACTTGTGATTAAATTTTATAAATAATATTTTATATAATTTTTTTAGTTTAAATAAAATATTAATACTTTAAGATACAAATTTATTAGTTATAATAGTACAATGACATTTAGATTTAATTATATATTTCTTAATAAAAATATTATTTTTCTAAATAAAAAAGTAGATTTTTAATATAAATGTATAATTTAATTTTTTTAAAAATTAATCAAATTTTATAATATTAATTAAGTAATAATAAATTTTTATCAAAGTTTATCAAATTTTAAACTTTACTACTTTCTAAGTAAGCTATTATAAATTATGAAAAATACATCCATTATGTATTAAATATATTTGTTAGATATATTTCTTAGTTTTACATTGATGTTTATTTTTTCAATTGTAAAATGTTATTTCTTTAAGTTTACACTATGTTTTACTAGCTACTATTTTACAATCTTGCTCTAATACAAGGTGCCTATTTTTCATCAAATCCTAACTCACACAAAAAAAATTTAGGATTTGATGAAAAAATAGACGCTTCAAGAAGGATTACTCCCAGCATCTCTCTCTCTCTCTCTCTCTCTCTCTCACACACACACACACACACACACACACACACACACACAAGCTAGTAGCAGTTGTCAGACACCATGGAAGACATTTTTGAAGATTTTGGATGATAATAATATTTTTTTCCTATTTTTTCAAATTTTAAATTTTAAAAAATTTGTTCTTTTTTTAAAATAAAAATAAATCATTTCTATAACTCTATTATGGATATGGTTGCAGTTAGGCTTAGGGTTCAGAGTGCAATTATTAGTTCTATTTTTGTAAGGTTAGTATCAAAGTAAATCTTGAAGTTTTAGGAAAAAGGATCATTAATATTATGTCTAATTTTATTTTTATTTTTAATTGAAATGATTTTAGGCCTATTATTTTGGCCCTATTTTTCTAGGCATGTTATTTATTATTGCCTCCTACTTTTCAGGCCTATAATGTCAGGTCCATTCTTATAAAATAATAAAAGACATTTCATATGTAACTGCTTTCCATTCTTTTTTCTTTACACAGAAGATTCCTTGACATATTCCCATTGCTACTAAGATTGTATATGCCTCTCAACATAACTAGATATTTTGGTAGTTTGAATTAAGTAATCAACAATTTTTTTTTTAATTAAATATTTGAACTTATAATTGAATCGGTAGAAATAAGTAGTTCATTCATATAATATAATAATAATAATAATTTATATATTTCTTAAAATAATATAACTATTAATATTTTTAAAATTCCCTTCAACTCTTTTTATCATTCTACCTTTACTTGTCCTTATAATAACATATCATTCTCTCTTTTAACTCTCTCATCATATCCTTCCTTTCTATCTATAGATCTTTGGTTGAATTGCTCGGGTTTAGTTATAACCAAGTATGAAATATTAATTGGTTGTTCATGCCAGTGTTTAAAATGGTTAGTACAGATTTGGTGTGTTTATGTCAACTTGTAATTTTAAGTTTGGCAAAAGTTAATTGAAGATTTGTTAGTGGATTCAGAGATTTATGAATTGCAAGTTGATAGAAATGGTACATTATGTGGATGAATATGGGAGTTTGAGATCAGTATTCAAAAGGTGGCTTTTCATATGTGTGTTCATTAATTGCTTGCGTGATGAAACATGCTAAAAATGTAGTTTTGTCTTTAGTTTCTCTAGTGTTTTCTAAATTTGGGATCATGGTTATTTAGGAAAGTGAGCATAGATATTTTAGAGTGTTCATCTTGGGGAGAGAATGTGAACTCCCATGGTTTGGTAGTGTGCCAGTAAATGAGTTAAAGGAAGTTTTGCATATAAATTGTGATGTTTGCATGCATTTTTTTAGAGAAATTATGGGTTCAATTCCTCTTTTTTCAATGTAGCCACAAGTCTTTTTCCCATCTCATATCTTATCTTACTTCTTTACTTATGTTACTAACCTCCTCCAAGATTTGAGATGGTGGAGGGTGTTGCAGATAAGCTTGGTTTTCGTACTCTGCTTGGAATGGAAGGTCTTAGGAGTGCTCTTCATGAGTATGTCTTAATAGTGGGTGTCTTACCTTATGTAGGGGTGAGTGGTTTTTTGCAAGTTAAGGGAAATTCAGACTTCTTAGATTTTGTGGCACCCTTTTCCAAAGCTTTGGGTGGTGGTAATTTAGGAAAAGTGGGGTATTTAATCGGGTGCTATAGAGGTTATTTATCCCAACAGGCTTGTGAAGAGTTAAAAGGCAAGGCTAGAGCAGTTGATGAACTTATAATGCATGATCATGATGTATTGGCACAAAGTGAAATGGTGGGGTCTTCAACTAGGTAGCTTATCAGTATTATGCAAATTGATAATCCATTGGGCAGGTCGAACCTCCTAGTAGATTTGGCACCTTCTCAAATGGAGTGGGAACCATATTAAGGAGTATTGACTGACTCCATACTTGTACAATTAGTTTTATGGTTAGAATAATATTGGATAAAACATGCCTCCTACTAGTTTGTGGTTTTATGGTCTCATGCTAGTATAGTTAGGGAGATTCTTTTTGCTTTTTATTTGGATATATAATTCTTTTTTCGCATACCAATTCGTGACCAAGGCTGTTGGGGTATAAAGTTGTCAATTTCATAGTAATGTTCTTAGTATGAATTTAGTGCTTTTTGTAAATGTGTGAATTTTATCATTCACAAATGTAACTTTTAGTGAAGGTATCAGTATTGTAGAATTGTTTAGCTATACTCTAGGCAAGTATTGTAATTTGGGTAAAGACTGAACGGTTTCTTGCTGAGTTCTTCTCTTCATGAGCCTTTGAACTAGCTTTATTAATATAACTATATTTCGAGTGGCTTGTCACCTTTCGCCAAAAAAAAAAAAAATTCATTTTTTATTTATTATAGTTTAGAATATAAGGTTAGAGATTCTTGATATTACAATTTCTATTTTATTTTCAATGCATGGATTCTAATTAAGAGCTTAACTTGTAGACTATTGTATATATTGTAAAATATTTGGCAACATGTCTAATTAAATTTAGGTTCATGAAGATTTTATATTATTTTTCAATTTTAATTTAAAAATATTATTTGTATCTATTAGATGGAAATATATTCAATGATGTTCTTGAAGGGAAATCAGAGCACCCCAAAAAGTCATCTAAGATCATTATGCACATCTCATATCCAATAGTTCCTTGAACAACTTCTAATAAGCAAATACAAGTGCATGCTACTATGCCATAAAAGTTGAAACAAACATAGTTGATTTCTCACAATTAATAATTAAAGGAAAGTGATTGCAATTTACTGATCTAACTAAATTTCAATAGCATTAGGACATTCAAATTATTATTCTACAATCATAAAACTAGAAGAATGAGATAGACTAGAGAATACAAATATATGTGGGGAAAATCTTTCCAAGTAAAAAACCCCACCCTCCAAACCATCAAGTTAATGTATTATTCAACAATAAGTTACAATACATTTTCAACCTTCACATGAAGATTTACATCTTGCTCCATTCTAGAGAAAATGTGGTAGCATAACCTTATGAAAATAACTTTTCATCTCTCTCTCAATTCTCTACAACAATGCTTTGTACTTATAGAGTTTTCATATAAGAGGAAACAATTTATAAAGCGTCTACATTCAATGCATCTACAAATTATTTTAGAAACTTCCTTATGCACAACCCTTTGCATAAAAATAAAACATAAGAGAATAAATCACCAGAAAACAAAAGCTTTTTCTTTTTCTACTCCAAATCTTTTCTTGTGAAAAAATCCAACTTCATTTAGCAACTTTCCAAGAAAGCACTATAAATAATGCAATAAATCATGGTAAGACTGAGTCACCTTATCTCAAAAATCTCCCACTTGACAAAGACTTTACAAGATTCAAATTGATGAAACTATATCACAACTATACATGAAACCACATAAATCTTAACAAATGCTCTCATGCTCCAACTAGACACCTGTGTAAATAACACAAGCATAAGATCCTAGTGATAACAAAGGCTACCCAAGACCACCACCAATCCATTATGCTCATGAGCTACACAAAAGCATAAAAAACAACAACTTCTTAGCCCAAAAAAATTGCAAAGTCATCCTCCAGAAAACAAGATAAAACATTAGCCAAAAAAACAACCAAACTAATTGGTCCAATCTAATTGATAAACCCATAAGATTAAAAATAGCACCCATTATAAATTCTAACCCATCCAATCACCCATACCTCAAAGGTATCCAACACCAGAAAACTCATGCTAGCAACATAACCAACCCATAAAATGCAACCTCAAGCTCTATGTGCAAACCATTCAATGAAGACCAAAGACATACAAGAACTCCAACTACATGGGTAATGTCAAATTTGAAACTTGAAAAGAATATTGAGTCTATTGATAAAAACAAAAAGAAAGTGCAAGCATGTAGCACCAAGGACCATCCAAAAAGACATGCAAATTATTTAGTAAAAACACTACAAGAAACATCTCTCTCATCTAGTCTCCACAACTCTCTTGTGTTCTCCATATCCAAAAAAGAAAAGAGATAAATGAACCACCTCATCATAAAAAGAAATGAAGTAGAAGTGATGACAAATGACCAAAAAAGAGTGACCACATAGCTCCAACATATCTGAAAAATAATGTTATGTGAACCAAAATATCCAAGAAGATGACCAAGACCAAAGAAAGAAACTGCAAATCATAAGCATGTAGCATGTCCTTCTACAAACACTTCTAAAAGTCAACTGTATCAAGTATGATCTCCTTTACAACCCCAAGAGAAAAGTGACAACAACATCTAAAATTGTTCAACCTCAAGAGATCAAACATAACATGATATCATGAATCTAAATGGATGTAAGCCTTTCAAAGAAGATCAAACAAATCCATTTGCATTTTTGGAAATCAGCCCACTACCATCTCCTATTATTATCATGATGTATCAACTTTTAGGACTCATAACTCTTGACTTGGATATGGGTTTTGGCTAAAATTTTATAGGAAACCGTGTCAAGAAGAGTTATTTGTATTGCTGATGGAGATCCTCTTGATAGGTGGCTATTTTGACATTTTTCTGGGAGCCTAAAATTTCATCTTGATCTCTAAAATTGAGTTTTTGTATTTTTTTTCCCAATTTTTTAGAAAGTTGTTTTTTAAATAAATCCAAAATCATATTCTTGATTTTGTAGATTAGTTGCCAATTCATCTTGCCTTAGTTGGAGGCTTTTCTTAGGAAAAATCAAGATTTGTAGGATGGATTTTGGAAATTACTAGAAATGGAAAGTACTATTTTTTCTAAAAAAATTTAGAATTGTAATAAGTAGGTGTTTTCCTTCATTGTAAGGTAGAATAGAGTTGGAGAAGTTGAATGAAGAATTTCGTGTTTTGAAAATCTATGTTGTCTTATTATTTCTAAGTATTGTTTTGAAAGGGGTTTCAACTACACCAAAAGTAAATAACCATGTTATCCATGAAGTGATGCCCTTTGAAAGGCCAAACCTATTAAAGGTTACAATGCACACTATTAAAGGTGACCTGGTTAAGGGATTTCAATCACCCTGTTAGAAGTGAGCCTTGTTAAAGGACTTTATGCCATTCACTTGAAATGCCACCACATTAAAGGATTTACAAATGATTGTTAGGTCAACCTTAATCCAAAGGATTTACCCTAGACTGATACAATTGTTAGAGAGTAAAAATAGAGCTTTGATCTGATACAACTTACAACTTCTCTTGCATATTACAGATCTCTATCTAGTCCTCAATTCTAGTTGGCCTTCATACTTTGCAACTCAGATAGCTTGTTCACCCTTTAAGCATTCATCTCTTAAAGCCTTCTTTCTTAACATGACATTTCAAACTCTTCTCTTAGTTCACTTGATGAAGTGAAAACCCTTGACTCTTTTTGTCCCTTAGGTTCTCAAACATGATAACATTTGCTTCATGACTAGACATTCCTATAAGTAGGAAATTAAGATATTTTCCTGCTCACTAGCCATCTTCTAAATTTAAGGTTTTGGATGGATTAGGTAGAATACAATGTATCTACCCCATATCTCATATCTCTTCTAGAAACTTCTCTAGAATCCATTTGAATTTTCCTAAAAAATGGTTTACCTCAAATTTTGTGCCACCAGCTCATCAACCTTATCTTCCACCTAGTTCACAAAATCCAAGAAAAAAAATTTGTTGGTTTAGATTCATTTGAATCTTCAATCTTTTAAATAATGTAGTAGCTCAACATTATCATCTTTCTAATGCTCGATACATACTTTGTTGCTTAGCATCCATTATAAAATTACTCGGCACCTATTAAATTTTAGTGAAGCTCAACATCAACTAAACTTTACTCGGCATCAATTGATTTGCTCAACATACACTAGAATGAACTTTCATTCAGCTCCAACTAATTTTCTACTTGGCTTGCACTAAATTTTCTTGGCACCTACTATATACTCAGTCAAGCTTGGCAGACAAACTTTGTGTAACTTATTTTTCTAAACATTTTAAGTGTAACTAGCCTTTGTAACCTTAAGTAGATTACTAGTACATCATGTCATCACTGTCTTAACTAATCTTGGTACTTCATGACATAATCATAACTCAACCTTTCCTCTAGGTGTTTTTGTTACATCCTTTGATCAAATCCTCTTTATAAATCAAATAAGTGATAGTACTTGAATCTTATAAGCAATTGTCTTACTAGAAAATAGAAGGTTTGACATTAGTGAGAAAACAATGATTGAAACACATAGTCTTCTTCAATAATCTCCTTCTTCTAATCATCTTTCTCAACAATGATATTTTCAATTAGATCTCAATAATCTCCCTCTTTGGCATTGATGGCAAACCAAATTGATCAACTAAATCAACCAAACTGACTAGGTTAAAATAGTAAGACTATACCAAAATAAAAACTCATATTGATATTTCTCCCTCTATCAACAACTTTTATCTTCTGATTAGGTTACAAAATTAACTCTTTCTTATAACTCCCTCTTACTAGGTACATTAGGATTTCTCTCTCTTTCTTAAATTGTTCTCTATCTCTCTAATCAACAATCTCTTGATATCTCTGTTATATCTCTCTCTTTCTTATTAATCATATTGATATTGGCTTGATCTGTCTCCTTCTTTGATTAGTAAAGTATCTCTCCTTATGCATTCTGGTTCCTGATCAGTAGAATATCTCTCCTTATACATTCTAGTTCTTGATCAGTAGAATATCTCCCTCTTTGATAACAATGCCAAAAAAACTTGTCATCTTAAACATGCAGCTATGGGCTTTTACAGTTTCTTCAATTTCTCCCTCTATCACCTTACTTGTGACTAATTTGAAGTTTTAGTTTTTTAATTACTTTAGGCAGCTCCTAAAGTAAGATCCTCTACATCAATGTGTTACATATGAATATCAACTTGTTTTATGTAGGGCACCCCTCGTATTATTTAGATAGCCTTTGATAGGGGTATCACCCCTAATTTGCCTCTTAGATACTCATGAGCATCCTTAGGTAATTATTTTGTGAAGATATCAACAATTTTCTCCTTTGTGTTAACATATTCCATCTTCACCTCTTTATCTTGAACTAACTCTCTCAAGTAATGATACTTGATTGCAATGTACTTTGTCTTTGTGTGCATTGTTGGATTCTTTGATATATTGATAGCACTTGTATTATCACAATAAAGTATCACTGGTTCTGTGATTTCTTCCTTCATTCCTTTGAGTAGCTATTTGATTAATACAATGTTTATGCAATTTACAACAACAACAACATATTCAGCTTTAGTAGTGGATTGTGAAGTACAACTTTGTTTCTTGCTAGTCCATGTAACTAGTCTCTTGCCTAAGAAAAATGCTTCTCCACTGGTGCTCTATCTGTCATCAATATTTACAACCCAATCAACATTAGTGTAGGCTCTCAATTCAAATTGTTCATTCTTCTCATAGTACAGACCAAACTCTTCTGTTCCTTTTAGATATCTCATTATTCTCTTCACAACCATTAAATAATTTTCCCTTGGTTTAGCAGAGAATCTTGCAACTATTCCTATAGCTAATGCAATATCAGGTCTGCTATGTACTACATATTGCAATTTTCCAATAATAGACCTATACATTGTTTGGTTCACCTCAATGGAATCATCATTTTTTGACAATTTGTGTCCTGTCACCATAGCTGTACTTACTAGTTTGGAATCCTCTAATCCAAAAGTTTTCAATATTTCCTTGACATACTTTGACTGAGTGATGAATATACCATATTTCATCTGATATACTTGCAAACCCACAAATTTTTTATCTCTTCAAACATAGGCATTTCAAACTCTTGCTTCACCTGATTTGCAAAATCCATACCTAAAGCATCTTGACCTCCAAATATGATATCATAAACAAAATTTTTAGATAACATAGTACCTTCACTTTTCTCTATCTTTATGTATAGAATTCTATTATCATCAGTCATTTCAAATCCAATTTTTATAAGATAAGTATGAAGTCTCTCACACCATTTCACTGCAACATGTACCACCTCATCATCATGTTCATCAGAATCATTCTCTTTAGCAATGTGGCAAGACTTCTTGTCTTTGTCTTTGTGATCTTTGCTATCTTCATCTCTTCTACTCTTGTATTTGTCACCACCTCTATAGTTCTTCTTCTCTAGGCTCTAGTAGCAATATGACCAATCTCATTGCAATTGAAACAAATGATGTGTAACTTACTTTTACCTTTGTGGAATCTTTTTGCCAGTAGTGCTTCAAGTTGTTCAACATCCTCCTCATTTGTATCAATGTAACTAGACACATAATTTTTATTTTTCTTCTTCTTCTTCTTCTCATCAAGTTCCTTTAATGACACCTTTTCTTTGAAAGCAGATTCAATCTTTTTAGGTTTGTAATTATTAAAGTTAGATAGCTCAAAAGCAGTGAGTCTACCTACTAGACCTTCAAATGATATCTTATTCCCTGGAATGCATCTTGATTCTTGAATTACAGAAACTCTAATAGCATATATAGGTAGTAGTGTTCTAAAATCTTTTCTTAAAATAGTTTCATCATATATATTACCAGTAGCTCCTCTTATTTCATTCATAACTTCTTTTATCCTTTAAATATATTGAACAATATTCTCACCTTCTTCCATTCTCATATCATCAAACTTACCTTTGAGGCTTTCAACTTTAGCTCTTAGAACATTTGCATCTCCTCCATAGATGGTAGCTAGAGCATCCCACATTTTCTTTCCACTATCAAGTCCTTTGATATCATTAAACTCAACATAACTTAGGCCAGAGGCAATATCCAACATTGCCTATTGTGTTCTTTCTTCTTCCTCATACTTTAGTAGTTGGGGCACCAAAAAGATCAACATGTTCTACAAAAATGGTAGATTGTGCATGATCTATAAGTTCTCCAAGGTGTAGCTTCATCAAACTTTTCCATGCAGAAAAGTTATCTCTATTGAGCTTGGGTACTTCTCTTTTAGACATCTTGATCTTTGTGCTTCTAGTACTTTCGAACTAGTTCTCTTAAGCAGATGGCTTTGATACCAATTGTTGGAATAATTTAGAATTAGTGAGAGAGGGAGTAAATTAGTTATTCAAGGTCCAGATGTATAAATAATTTTTTTTATAGCTTAGTGAAACCATAAAATATTCATACTCATACATGCATCCATAAGATTATGCAATCACTAAAAACTTGTAGGTTGTTGTCAAATCAACTTGCAGAAATGTAAAGCATGAAACATAATAGATTCATCAACACACTTGACACAATGATTTATGTGGAAACCCAATTTGGAAAAACCACCAGTAACATACTACTTTTCATTCTTTTGAAGTGATGCCCTATGAAAGGCCAACCCTATTAAAGGTTACAATACACACTGTTAAATGTAACTCATTTAAGGGATTTCAATCACCCTGTTAGAAGTGAGCCTTGTTAGATGACTTTAGGCCATTCACTTGGAATGCCACCCAGTTAAAGGATTTACAAATGACTGTTAGGTCAACCTTAATCCAAAGGATTTACTATAGACTGATACAATTGTTAGAGAGTAACAGTAGAGCTTTGATCTGATACAACTTACAACTTCTCTTGTAGATTATAGATCTCTATTCAACCCTCAATTTTGCTTGGCCTTTATACTTTGTAGCTCTGATAGCTTGTTCACCCTTCAAGCATTCATCTCTTTAAGCCTTCTTGCTTAAAATGTCATTGCATACTCTTCTCTTACATCACTTGATGAAGCAATTCAACCCTTGACTCTTTTTCTTCCTTAGTTTCTTGAACATGATAAAATTTTCTTAATGACCATACATTCCTATAAGTAGGAAATTAAGATATTTTCTTTCTCATTATCCATCTTCCAAATTTAGAGTTCGAATGGATTAGGTAGGATATAATGTATCTTGCCCATATCTCATATCTCTTCTATAAAATTCTCCTAAAATCCATTTGAATTCACATAAAAATGGTTTATCTCAAATTCCATGCCACCAGCTCATCAACCTTATCTTCCACCTAGTTCACAAAATCCAAGAAAAAAAACTTCTTGACTTAGATTGGTGGAATCTTTGATCTTTTGAATAATGTAGCAGCTCGAAATTATCATCATTCTAATGCTCAACACATACTGCATTGCTCGGCTGTCATGTCCCCTTTTCAAATAATTAAAAAAATAATAATCTTTGCTAAGGCAGGCAGGCCCAAGAAAGTGAAGTTTCAGAAAAAGGGGGTTAATCTTTGAAAACTGTTGGACTAATAAATGAAAATTATTATTAAAATATGTTTCATTAACCTCTCTTGGACGTGAGTTATAGTTATGCCCTCTTTTAAGGGGTTTGGAGGCATTTTGAGCGGATTGGAGAACCTGATTTTTGCTCATTCTTTGTTATTCTTCAGAGGCTGCCAAACCTGTGGAGAAGGAGACCCAAGAACGGGAGTTTGCAGGTTTCCAGGGAGACCCAAGAATGAGAGTTTTTAGGTTTCCAGGAAGGCTAAGGATGGGAGTTTGAAGCCATTCCATGTGCATGCTCATACAGAGTTTTCCTTTGTGCTGAATAGTGTAGATTTGTGGATTTTTGGGTGTGTTTTTTGCATAAGTTTGGTGTATTCAGTTGAGCATTTTATATCAGTTTTGGTTGCTGCTTTATTTCAGACTTTAATCTATTAAAATAGAGCTGAATATATGTATTGGGACGTGATTAAACTTCTGAGATAGATTATTAGTGTTTTGTGGTGTTTTCGGGCATTTTTGTGTTAATTTCGGGAGCCCGATGAGCATAGTTTTTGTCCTACGTTTGAGAACTGTTGTGTAAAGGCTATATGGATCTAGAAATGTCATTTTTTGGGCTTTTATGCTGCTGAAATTTCTGTAAAAATTTCCACTTTCAGATTTATTAATAATAGGTGAAGCTATGAAGCTTTTGGCACAATTTCTGGCATACCCGATTTGGGGTTTCTTGAGAAATTTGGTGGATCTTTGGGATATTAGTTGTTTGATTTTAAAGATCTGATTAGAGGCATGAAATACCATATCAAATAAGAAAAGGGGACATTTTAGTGGTATCAGAGCCATGATCTTGCCAGCCTGAGGGTTTGCAGAAGTTTGCAGGTCAGTTTTGACAACTACCCAGATCTTGCATTTCAGTTTTGAGAACTACCCAAATCTTGCATGTCATAATTTATGATTGCATGTTGCTTCTAATCAGATGAATGTCAAAATTTATGGTTGAATTCTACTTCTAATCATTTTCATGTTAGTTCTTGGTGAATTTGGTGGTTGTAGAAGTTTGCATTTCAGTTTTGACAAGTACCCAGATCTTGCATGTCAATTTTGACAACTACCCAGATCTTGCATGTCATAATTTGGTGGTTGCATGTTGCTTCTAATCAGTTGCATGTCCAAATCTATGTTTTCATTCTACTTCTAATCATTTTCATGTTAGTTCTTGGTGAATTTGGTGGTTGTAAAAGTTTGCATGTCAGTTTTGACAACTACCCAGATCTTGCATGTCAGTTTTGACAACTACCCAGATCTTGCATGTCATAATTTGGTGGTTGCATGTTGCTTCTAATCAGTTGCAATCTATGGTTGCATGCTACTTCTAATCATTTTCATGTTAGTTCTTGGTGTTTGAAGAAGTTATATCCTATTGGGGTTACACTCTACTTTATCCAGAATGGACAGGTATAGTATAGAGCCTCAGAGGGAACGATCTTGGACAATTGATAGCCAGAGTCAAAATAGTAGAAAGGATGGTTATTTAGACATTCGAGATAAACTTATGAAAATAAGCCATGACATGTCTAAACAGTTGGTTGAGCACCACCGTATAATGAATGACATGTTATCTGACCCAGCTAAGGTGGATAAGTTGACTGGATTTCTATTTGGCAGATTTTCTCATAGGACAGATGACACAATTCCCAAGAACTTGCATGAGGAGTTTGAGAAACTAGTTGATAGCCAGGTAGAGGTCTCAAATTCTACTCTACCACAGAAGGTGGTGGGAAAGGATATTACACAGATTGATAGTAACGGTCAACTTGATACTCAAATTGAGACAATTGTTTATAGGTTGTCAAAGGGTGATGCCACAGGTATTCAGGATGGTATAGTTACAACAGGCAGTGACTACAGTGTAGTGGGTTCAGATGATGATTATGAGGATGTTGTTGTGTAGGATGGTGAGATACCTGGTAGAGATGAGAAAACATTGAGAATTCATGACTTTGCTGAGAAAGAGTACCAGGCACAGTTAGATGCTTCATCACATGAGGTTGAGGCAGGTAGTACTTCACATGATTTATCCCGCCAGCTGAAGGTGAGTGAAGATAGTATTTTGAATTCATTATCTCATCATGATAGGTATGTGGAGTTAGTTGGTATTGGTCATATTACTCAAGTGAGGATTTTGCTTGAGTTACCAGTTGATTCTAGTTTACAGATATAGAGTCAAGATTGTTATATTAGCATTTGGGATTCAGTTGATAGGAGATCTTTAACACTTTTTGGTAGCAGTGTTTGTTTGGGTGCTATCATGGATTTGATTAGCAGATTGCACGGTGTTGTCTTTTCTTGTGCTAGCAACTTGTCCAATGTTGGTATTAGTTTTTATACACCGATGTTGGGCTTTGTTCATATATCCAGTCGACCATACTTGCTAGAATGTGTTGATGATATTTCATATTTGGCAGTGTGTATAGATGAGTCCCAGGATCATATTGGCATTGATGACATCCAGGAGCATGTAGTGGGCAATTTTGAAGACTTAGTTTCCTTGGGTATAGAGGAGTTGGACAACAATGCTAATTTTTTTGATACTTCGTATATTGATATGAGTTTTAGACTTGATTCACAGGATATGGATGGTAATACTCTAGAGACTAGTAACTTTGAGGATACTCCTTTAGACAGTGCATCAGAGGAGTTTTGTAGGAGACAGTCAAGCCAATGCCATCATGTGTCTAATCAGTTGAGAGTTAGTGACCAAGACATTGCTATCACTTGCCAGCATTTCGATGTTGCTCATCAGTTGTTAGCAGTTTATGGATGGGGTTCTCCTACTAGTGATGAGTAGGGAGGCAGTTATCTTTCCTTGACAGAGTTCCACTCTTTATGGGAGGCTATCCAGATTCTGAGACAGGATTATATGCAGTTGGTAGCTGACAGATATTATCTTATGAAGTGCGGCAGTACAACATATGATGCATTGTTGGCCAAGGAAGATGAGGTGAGTGAGCTTACTGAGCAGCTTGTGGTGACTTCTGAGATTCTTGAGAGTACACAGTTGGATTTCAAGGAGTCACAGTTTCATTTGGCTAATGTGACCATGGAGTTAGAGTGACTACAGTCTTCACCTGATTCTATACAGTCACAAGCAGTGGTGTTTGGTGATCCGAGGATGTCCATGGCCGAGATTGTCAGAGACAGTGGAGATGGGGATGCGTCCATTCTTGATACTAACATTGGAATATCAGGTTCATTCCCACTAGAGTTAGGTTCAGTTGAGTTGGGTGTTGTAGCAGATTGTTGTATGCCTGACATGGTGGTGGCCTCTAGTATTGATGGCACAGAGACTAGAGATTTATCAAAGATCATGTGTGATGTTGGTGAGTCGGCAGTTGGCATGGTTCCTACTAGTAACACTACTCCCTTGGTGATATCTTCGAAGGTAGTAGTTAGTTCCAATATGGTTAATGATCAATTGCAGTTAGTTTCATCTGGATTACAGTCTGAGCCACTGACTGAGATTGGTGCATTCTATCGGCATTACACTGTGAGGTATGCTCATCAATTTACCTTTGATGACCATGTTGATGAGATAATGATACAGAGATGTACTTTGGTTCCTAGTGCTTATCATCAGTTATGGGACAATTTGATGCCTCAAGATGAGAGTTTCAATGGGCATGACATGGCGATAGGTTCTACAGTTGACAGCTTGATAATACATGACTTAGAGTAGGAGTTTCAGAGTGATGCTTCAGTGGGTATTGTTATTGATTCTACTCCTTTGGCTATGACATCTCCTGACTTAGCTGGTGATCAGTCACAGTGGGTTGTATCACTTGTTCATGGTGAGTTGTTGACTAAGGTTGGTTTTTTTTATCAACATTATATTGCAAGGTATGTACATCAGTTAGCATTTGATCCTTGTTTTGAGGAGTTGATGGCAGGAAGATTTGGTTTGGGTTCCAATTCTTGCTATTTATCTTGTGATGGCTTTTCACCATCAGGGGTGCATGGTAGTTATGGTTATGAGATAGTGGCCGGTGATTTGCAAAGTTGTGTTGACTGTAGGAGTTGTATAGTGTGTGGATTCTCCATACTTGGTACAATTTCATTCGAGAGCATTCACCATTGTTGCAGAGTTGGATTGTGCATTCCGTATAGGCCAGTGAGATGCGTTGATGGTATTTATTGTGTTGGTAGTTTGATTTGTCCACTTTTCTTGGGTTTTGATGTTCTAAGAGTTTGTGCCTCATAGGTTTTTGATTGTGGTAGTGGTGATTTTGGAGTTTGGTTGAGCTATAATTGTCAGTTTGATTATGGATTCCTCTTGGTCATATTACAGAGGATATTGCAGGAGCCTGTGTTAATTAGTAGTAGTATAGTTCATGACTACATTTGGGATCCAGGTGGATTGATTGGTTTATTGTTCAACCATTGCTTGAGGACAAGCAATGTTTGGGAGGGGAGGACTTGTCATGTCCCCTTTTCAAATAATTAAAAAAATAATAATCTTTGCTAAGGCAGGCAGGCCCAAGAAAGTGAAGTTTCAGAAAAAGGGGGTTAATCTTTGGAAACCGTTGGACTAATAAATGAAAATTATTATTAAAATATGTTTCATTAACCTCTCTTGGATGTGAGTTATAGTTATGCCCTCTTTTAAGGGGTTTGGAGGCATTTTGGGCGGATTGGAGAACCTGATTTTTGCTCATTCTTTGTTATTCTTCAGACGCTGCCAAACCTGTGGAGAAGGAGACCCAAGAACGGGAGTTTGCAGGTTTCCAAGGAGACCCAAGAATGGGAGTTTGCAGGTTTCCAGGAAGGCTAAGGACATGAGTTTGAAGCCATTCCATGTGCACGCTCATACAGAGTTTGCCTTTGTGCTGAATAGTGTAGATTTGTGGGTTTTTGGGTGTGTTTTTTGCATGAGTTTGGTGTTTTCAGTTGAGCATTTCATATCAGTTTTGGTTGCTTCTGTATTTCAGACTTTAAGCTATTAAAATAGAGCTGAATATATGTATTGGGATGTGATTAAACTTCTGAGATAGATTATTAGTGTTTTGTGGTGTTTTCGGGCATTTTTGTGTTAATTTCGGGAGCCCGATGAGCATAGTTTTTGTCCTACATTTGAGAACTGTTGTGTAAAGGCTATACGGATCTGGAAATGTCATTTTGTGGGCTGTTATGCTGCTGAAATTTCTGTAAAAATTTCCACTTTCAGATTTATTAATAATAGGTGAAGCTGTGAAGCTTTTGGCACAATTTCTGGCATACCCGATTTGGGGTTTCTTGAGAAATTTGGTGGATCTTTGGGATATTAGTTGTTTGATTTTAAAGATCTGATTAGAGGCGTGAAATACCATATCAAATCAGAAAAGGGGATATTTCATCGGCATCTACTATGAAATTACTTGACACTTACTAAGGTTTACTGAAGCTTGAAATCAACTAAACTTTACTCGGCATCAACTGTTTTTCTTGACATACACTAGAATGAACTTTTACTCAGCTTCAATCAATTTTTTTCTTGGCTTGCACTAAATTTTCTTGGCACCTACTATCTACTCGGTCAAGCTTGGTAGAAAAAATTTGTGTAACTTATTTTTCTAAATTTTCTAAGTGTAACCAATCTTTTGAATCTTAAGTGGATTATCAATACATTATGTCATCAAGGTGTTGTCTTAACTGATCCTTATGCTTCATGAAATAATCATAACTCAACATTTCCTCTAGGTGTTGTTACATCTTTTGATCAAATCCTCTTTATCAATAAAATAAGTGATAGTACTTGAATCTTACAAGCAATTATCTTACCGACAAATACTAGGTATGACATCAGTGACAAAAAAATGATTGAAACACATAATCTTCTTCAAAAATCTCCTTCTTCTAATCATCTTTCTCAACAATGATCTTTTCAATCAGATCTCAACATTCCAACATCTCAAATTTCTACCAAGATTTTCTCAGTTTTCTTTATTAATTTTAGTTTCTTGTATTAGAATTAAGTCTGATTCAAATAATTTTAAATTACACTTGAGAAAGCACTTTTTTTAGGGGCATTTAATCCCCTAACATTCCATGTAGCGACTTTCATGGCTTAGTGGGAAGGAATTTCCCCTTTCTTGCATGAAGTAGATCATTGATTTTTCTTTGATTGCTACCCATACATGTAACTACTCTAAGTTTAGCTAAAGACTTTCTTCCTCACCTTTTATTATGTTTTTCACATAGTAGGTGTTCTATGCCTTCCAAGGTTGTTTCTCTGCATAGCTTATCATGGTTGATGTTAGAACTCTATATACTAACTTCTATAATTTTATTTACCTCTCCATCTTCCTATTCCTCTATCATTTCTTTCAAAATCTTTTTACTAATTTCTTGATTTAAACATTTTTTTTTCTAGATAATGGTTGTAGAGTCTAATTGCATAGCTTGATCCCCCTCTTCAGTAATAATATCCTATTCTAGCTAGTAATATATCATTTCTTGATTCCCAAAGTCCTCTAATTTATTTTAATCTCTGTATTATGTATTTCCTTATTCTCATAAATATAGACTCCTTATTGTCTTTCTATAACATTTTTTCTCAAAAGGGTTTCTACTTCTATGGGAACGTAGGTATGATTTTTCTCTTTATGCTCTTCTTTATTTTGGGATATTGTTATGTTTTCCTTTTTGATTTTCTTATCATATTCCTTAGATCCTTTTTCACCTTTAGTGTTTGACGTACTATTGGATGCTATTTTCACTATGGTTGTAGTTTCATAGCTTGGCTTTCCTGTTTCTATGCTTTCCTCCTAATCATTATCTAAAGGAAACTTTTTCTTTTTTCATCCTTTTGTTTACTGATAATTTAACCCTTTTTGAGTCCAATTATTTCTCTTTCTACTTATATTCCAATATTTATTTCCTTGTTATTATATTGATGTGGATGAGCCCACAATAGTGGGTGACAATTTTGTGGCACAAACAAAATTGGCAATGTTAAGAAGATTTGAATTAAGACTATTCGTGTGAACTTTATGTGTTTGCATGAACACATAAATTATGTTCACACAAACCATTTTTATTATGTGTTCGCAAACCATTTTTATTATGTGTTCACGTGAACATAATTTAATATGTTCATGCAATCACATAATATATGTTCGCATGAACACTATGTGTTGGAAGCATGAATGTTGATGATACTTTAGAATTTTTGGCAAAAAATATTATATGAAAAAAGATGATGATGTTGTTAAATTTGATGCTAGAAGTGATGAAGTTATGTTTCTTAGTTATTCATTGAAAAGAAGAGTTTATAGATTTTATAATCTGAGAACTAAGACTATTGTTGAAAGTGCAAATGTAAGAGTTAATGAGAAATTTAGTATACAAGAAAGAATAGTTGACTACAATTTTAATGATGAGAATGCTATTACTAAACCAAGGAATGATGAAGTATTATTTGAGACTAACAATTATTTGAAAAATGAAGGAGAGCTAAGAGTTGAGATAACAACTCCTACTTCCGGTAAGAATATGAAAATGAATCATCCACCAAAGTAGATCATCAACAACAGAGATAAAGGTGTGATGACAAGAAGCAAAATCAATGAAGAACTATGTCTGATATGTTAGAGTAAGTTATTTATTACTCTAGGTTCTTTAGCTCTCTTAGGTGCATATAATTAATATTTTATATTAATTATAATGTGCAAACCTAGCTTTCTTTCCTTTAGTGTTTCGTTCACCTTAAAAGTTTGAACTTTTGTATTTTTGTTTTCATAGCTTAGAAGACATTTTTGCTTTCACACTTTTTGAGAACTTCTAAAGCTCTACTTTTTTTTGTTTTTTGGCTTCTCTTCATTACAGGATATTTTCATGTAGGTGTTCTTGAGGGTCTGTGAAGTTGGATTTCACAACTTCTACATAGTGTCAGAGCCTCCCTATTGCTTCTCTGTTGAATGATTTTTGAAGCCACGATTCGAAGTTAGAAACCCCAACTTTTTTGAGGTTTTTTTCTTCAATCAGGAGGAAGAGCAATTTTTCATAGCACTTTGGGATCAAACGGACGTCACCATTGGATCTGGAAGGCCGTTTATAATCAAAATACATAAAAAACTTGTTTTTGGCCTCAGGGTGTCTGGGAAATTTTTTTAACTCCTCGAGGAGGCTGTATGAATGATATCTTGCATTTATTGCAAAATAAATTCAAAAAAAAGCTGTTACCACAGTAGTGCCAGCACACCATCATGGTGCAGCTAGCGCTCCCCTCGCGCTCAGCTCTGAAGGGCAGTGCCACCTGCCAAACACCATGCTGCTACCGTGGCCCATGCTCCACCCAGTCTCTGCCCTTGCCGGAGGGTGCCATAGGGTTCTCCTCCCAGGCGCCACCTCTGCTAGTGGCACCGCTGCCATTGCACTTGCCAGCTAACATAAACATTTTGTAAGCTGATGTCACATAACGACCACTGACATCACTTAACGGTGACATTTTTTGGCACATGTTGATGTCACTTATCTGGTTGATGACATCACTATCTAGCATCTGACGTCATTTTCCTGGCCATCAAAATTTTTTCCTAGCAACGGCCTGGTGACAACCATATAGGCATCATTTTTAAGCTCGTGTCTGTAATTTTCTAGAGAACCTTTTTTTTGGAGCAGCAGTCAATTTTTTGCTCATAACTTGAGAATATCGATGTATTTTTGCGATCTAAAAGAAGCACCGAAAAGCTGACTCAGAGATGGAGACAGTGGTGTTAGTTTCATGTGATTTTGAGTTCATTTGAGCTTCCAAATTTGGTGTTGAACTAGAGGCTTCTATTTTCCTCTTCTCTACATTCGAATTCCAGGTTCTTTTCTCAGTTTTTGTGTTTTCCCATAGTTGTTGCTTTGATTTTGGGAGATATTTTAATTTTTTGTGGGGGGGAGCATTTTTGATTTTGTAATTTTCTTTAGAATTAGACCCTTCTACTTCTGTCTTTTCTTTCTCTCAATGTTGGATCCTTTTGTGATCTAGCTCATGCTGCACAACTATCACACCTGGAAGACACAGGTGACTAGGCTTCTCATGTCAAGAGGCTTATGGTCCTACCTAGATGTGAATCAACCTGTTCTTATGTGACCTTTTGAGGAAGCGATGGGACTGATTGCACTCAACATTTCAGACAATCTATTATTTCACTTGGATGGTTTGACTACTCCATGGGCTTTTTGGCTCAAATTTTAGACTTTTTTTGGCCAAGTGAATGAGTTCTGGGCACTTCAACTTGATACAAAGTTGACTTCTTTGACACCTAACAGATTTCCCACCATCGAGGACTTCTTGATGAAGTTCAAATCTCTACATACAATTTTGCAGGGATGTGGTAGAAACAAAACAGATGATGAGTGTAGTTTTTTGATACTCTCAAAGTTGTGAGGACAGTATCAGATCTTTTCTTCTACTTTCTACTCCAGTATGGATGCCTTGGGTAATAGACATCAAATGCCCTCTTTTGAGATTTTTGTGACAGGTTAACTAATGTGCAATCCAAGCGCACTCAGATGGATTCACTTATAGGTTCACCATCATAGGAATTACTTGCTAAGGATACACAAGAGTAGAAGCTGAAGTAGATATCCGATTCCTCTTCTTAGCACTCTACTGATCCATCCTCTTCTTCTAAGAAGAAGGAGAAAAAGAAGACTAAGACTCCTTCTTGTTCCTATTTTCAGAAAGGAGCTCATGATGAGGCACATTGTTTTCAAAAGAGATTTGATGGCTATGAGAAACAAATTGCAGATTTGCAAGCCCTTCTTCAAAAGAGCTCTATTTCATCCCCATCCTCTTCTACCTCACAGGGGTCTACTTTTTAGTCTTCTTCCACCTCTTTGACATGTTCACTAGATTTTAGACAGGGTCATGCATTATAGGCTTCCATTGCCTTCCCTTCCTAGGTCCCCTAGATACTAGATTTAGGTTCTTCTCACCTAATGGCATCTTCTCAAGAGGTCTTCTCCTCTATTGAGGTTTCTCCAATTTTTCATATTCTCATGGATAATAACACTTCTCTAATAGTCTATGGGAAAGGTTTAGTTCGCATTCAGGATGGCACATTCCATGATGTATTGTATGTTCCATCTCTCTCTGCAAACCTTCTCTCGATGTATCAGATTACACATAGTGGATTAGGGAAGACAATTGAGTTCACTGCAGATTCAGTCTACATTTAGGATAGTGCAACAAGAAGCCTTATTGCTTCAGGGACAGTTGATCATACCACCTGTCTCTACACCTTCTTGCACTTTGGTCCACCATCTCCATCATCAAAGCATACTTCTTCTCTTTCACGAGAGCATCATGTGGTGCAGTCAGGACATGTGAACCTTTGTATTGTTCCTGAGATCACCACACCTCATTGCATTGAAGTCTTTTCTTCTCCAACTTTGTCAAACTCTTTAGCTCCACTCATCAAGCCTTTAGGAGCACTTGTTGTAGATTCCATAGAGGACATTCATCTCCTCTTTCATGATAGTGTCAGCACACCTACTTTGGGGATTCCTTTTAAAGATCCTCATGTCTACTCCTTTGAGCATCAGTTAGGCCTTCCTATCATTCATTAGTTTCCTTGTTCTATGCCCTTGTTTCTTCCACATTGGAGTTCCATTGGTTCATTTATTTCTACAGGGACTTCATCATTCTTGGGGCGCTTTGCTGTCTTATCTCTCTCTCATGGGGGGGTTGTTTATGGTTTTGAGAAAGTCTCTTGAGCCATAAAATTTTTGTTATTTTTTTCAGCATGTTTGTTCTATCTCTTTTTGGAGAGGGGTTTTTCCCACTGGGTTTTCTCCTTTGTCTCCAGTTCACAAAGATTTCCTTGTATTGGGTACCTGATCAGGCCTTGTTGTCGGGACCCATTTTTCTTGCTTTCATAGCTTTGCTAGGTTAGCTTCCTCCTAAGATTCACTTAAGGGGGAGTGTTAGAGTAAGTTATTTATTACTCTAGGTGCTTTAGCTCTCTTAGGTGCATATAAATAATATTTTATATTAATTATAATGTGCAATCCTAGCTTTCTTTCCTTTAGGGTTTCGTTCACCTTAAAAGGTTGAAGTTTTGTATTTTTTTTTTCATAACTTAGAAGATATTTTCTCTCTCACACTTTTTGAGAACTTCTAAAGCTCTACTTTTTCCAATTTTTTGGCTTCTCTTCATTGCAGGATATTTGCATGCAGGTGTTCTTGAGAGTCTATGAAGTTGGATTTCACAAATTCTACATGATATCTCAAGTAGAACTAATGAATGCAGGTGAGTCATGTAAAGATGACTATTGGAAGCAAGCTATGAAAGAAGAATTAGGTCAAATAGTGAAGAATGAGACATGGGAATTGGTCCCTAGATTAGCAAACAAGAATGTGATTGGGACAAAATGGGTATTTAGGAACAAGATGAATGAACAAGGTGAAGTTTTAAGAAATGAAGCAAGATTGGTATGTAAAGGTTATTCACAAAAAGAAGGAATAGAATATAATGAAAGCTCTACTCCTGTAGCAAGAATTGAAGAAGTAATGTTATTCTTAGCCTATGTAGCACATACAAAATTCAAGGTATATCAATGGATGTCAAGTCAACATTTTTGAATGGAGAACTTGAAGAAGAGGTATACATGGAACAACTTGAAGGTTTTCCTTTAATAGATGACAAGGACATGGTATGCAGATTAAAGAAAGCATTGTACAGCTTAAAACAAACACCCAAAACCTAGTATGTTAGATTGGACAAGCATTTGAAAAAACTTGGATTTAGCCAAGGTATGAAAGATAGTAATGTATACTGGAAAGAAATAGATAATGGATTGATGATTTTGGTAATTTTTTTGATGATATCATATTTGGAGGATATGATGATGAAGAAGGAATTTGAAATAAGCATGATAGGAGAGATGAAATACTTCCTAGGATTACAAATTGTGCAGGATACAAAAGAAATATTTATTTCTCGGACTAAGTATTTGAAAGATCTATTGAAAAGGTTTGGTTTGGAAACATGTAAACTAGTTGGAACACCTATGGTAACTGGACACAAGTTATCTACAAAGGATGAGACACCTACTATTGAGCACAAGAAGTATAGATCCATGATCAGAGGATTGCAATATTTGACTCACACAAGGCTAGATATGGAAAATCCAATCCAATTGGAGTTGTTGTAAGATTTCAAGCTGATCCTAGAGAAGAAAATTATCCAATAGTTGAAAGGATATTTAGATAGCTAAAGGGAACACCAGAGTTCAAATTGTAATATGAAAGATCTAATGGTTTCAATTTATATGCTTATATAAACACTGATTGGGAAGGGAATATGGATGACAGAAAGAGCGCTAGTGGTGGAGCCTTCTTTCTTGGAGGAAGATTGGTTTCTTGGTTAAGCAAGAAGTAGGAGTATATCTCACAAAGTACAACAGAGGTAGAATATGTTGTAGTAGCAAAAAAAATTGCAATCAAGTTGTTTGGATGAAGAAAATGTTGAAAGATATAAGGATAGAATTCAGTGAAATTATTGTCATACAATGTGATAACACAAGCATAGTGAATATGTCTAAGAATCTAGTGTTTCATTCTAAGAATAAGCACATTTCTATCAAGTATCACATGTTGAGAGAGAGAGTTTTAGAAAAGGAAATCAGATTGGAGTATGTAAGCACCAAAGAGAAAATTACAAATATTTTAACCAAGCCTCTTCCCAAAGAGATTTTTGAGTATTTGTGAGGTATGCTAGGGGTTATGCCCCTAACTAAATTAGAGAAGATGATGTAAGAGTGCATCAGTCTAGTGTTATAGAGCACTATCTTTTGTTTGGACTAAATGCTAATGATTCCTATATGGGGGAGTATTTGTGATGGACAGAGTCATTTAGGACTCTTGATGGATGTTGTTTTGAATAGTGTCTTTGGACACTTGAGAAAGTCAAAGGTGGTTGTTGCAAAGATAGATGGTTGCTGAAACCTTTGACATTGATGCTAATGGGGGAGAGATTACAAGATGAAAAACAATTTGATATAAAGTACATTGAAGGGAGATATTACAACATGAAAAATAGTTTGATATAGAGCACATTGAAGTATATCAATGGGGGAGAATGATTGATGAAGAGGATTTGAAAAGAAAGGATTATAGTCTTTTACAATTGGTATTCTTGGAACTAGATATTTTTCATCTATGTTGCCATCAATGCCAAAGGGGGAGATTGTTGGTAGCATAAATGCTGATGATACTTCTATAGGGGAGTATTGTAAAAACATGATTAGATCATCATCACAATGATATGTTACATTCATGACTATGTTTGTTGTTGATGTCAACATAGTTATTTTCTGTGGTATCTAACAAAAGAACAATAGAAAGATCAAGTTGGTATAGATAGATCGTTGAGTATTTTCACTAAGTGAGGTTAAAGGGAGAGACTACTAAGTGCCTAGTATATGAAGCTAACCTTAGAAGCATAAGACATTAAGTTTGGAAGAGGTTATGCAAGTTTTGGTGAAGACTCTTTTGAGATAGAGTTTACATAAGCATGTTTTGGTAAAGTTATATCTCTTAGTAGTGTTGTTATTCTAAGAAGCAAGGTTAAGGCACGCAAAATACATGTTGGTGATGATGTGGTTAAGCTTTCTCATCATAATATAATATGTATGAAAATTTATTCAAATTACAATGCAACCAATTAATGTTATCACTTATTGGATACAATTATCCAATTGTGTGTTGTCTTTGATGTTACAAAAATGTCATACAAGTCATCTGATAGCACTTACTGAGCTCAGTTGGTTTGCAAGAAGATTTACAGTGTCTAGCGAGCATTCTCAAAGTTTACCTTGTGCAGACAATTGTTATCAAGCTTTCGAGGTTAGAAAAGGAAATTTAGTGTCTATCGAGCTAACTCGAGCATTAAAGGAAAATGTGCCAAAAAATAGTTCTTACCAAGTTCTCATGGTTAGCAAAGGAAATTTAGTTCTTATTGAGTTCACTTGGCAACCAAAGGATTTCACAGAATTTGTAGTGTTAACCAAGTTGAGATGGTTAACTCAATAAATTTTTTCTAAAGTAGTGTTTACTGAGCAGGGTCAGCCAGTAAAGGAATTTGTTAATTTATGATTTAATGCGTAATTGTTTTAAGTATTATTTCCAGCCAACTATGGTAATGATTATAGGTGATTGTAACTTGTAATTGAGCCAACTTGATAATCTGAATGGTATATATGAGAGGTCAAGTTGCAAATTTTAAGTGTGATGAATTTGATGTGATATGAATGTGAAGGTGGACTAATTATTGTGAGAGTAAATTTTGAAGGATGATCAAAGATCATTAAGGAGGAGCAAATCTATATTTGATCAAGGAGGATCTAATGGTGCAAAATAGATATTTGTAATCAGAAAATTCAGTTGTATCTTATTCAGGTCATTTCATTGTTACTTTTTAACCATTATAATAGTGATTCTAAAATCTCTTAACAGAGTTGGTTTAACAACCATTTTGTAGATCCTCTAACAAGGTGACAGTTTAGTTGAAATTTTCTAAAGACCTCTAACAAGGCCACTCCTAACAGGGTGAATAAATCCTCTAATAGGGTCACACCTAATAGTGTGTTTTGTAAACCTTTAACAGGGTTGGCTCCTAATAGGACTTACTTTAGAAGAGTGAAAATTGGTAGCTAGTTACTTGGTAGTTTTTTCCATATTGGGTTTCCACATTAAATCTAGTGTCTCTTGTGTTCATGTTATTTACTTTTGCATGTATGTTAATAATGGTGAATGGTTAAACAAGTTAATCTACCAAGTTACAACATTTTTCTATGTGGCTACTGAGTATCAGGAGTCACTAGTTATTTAAGATATCTAAGGGATCTAGATTTGTTTTTGTAGTAACTGATTGACCCCCCCCCCCCGCCCCCCCCCCCCAGTTACTCCAACTATAATTCCAACAATTGGTATCAGAGCTTTTGGTGCTTGTAGGAAAAGATCTCAAGGATCTAAGCTAAAGACTAGGATGTCTTACAAGAGGGAAACTCTAAGACTTAACAGGGACAACTTCTCAGCATGGTGGGGACTAATGAGACTTCATCTAGCTTCTATTGGTGATACAAGGTTGAAGTACCTTGATGCAAAATATGTAGAACCTACTGGGCACATTATCTGTCAATGATATTGTTAAAAAGAAGAATCACAACAACATGATGATAGATATTGCATCTGCCTTAAGTTATGAAGAATTTGATGATATCAAGGATTGCAAAACTACTTTTGAAATATGGAACAAGCTAAAAGATATCTATGGAGGTGATGATAATGTGAGAAGAGCCAAAAAAGAGAGTTTGAGAGGTGAATTTGATCAAATAAGGATGAGAGAAGATGAAAATATTGCAAAATATGTTGAAAGAGTTAAAGCAAGTGTTAGTGCAATCAAAGCTTCTGGAGGAGATATCAAGGAGGAAACAATTATAAGTAAAGTTCTTAGAACACTACTTCCCATTTATGCAATCAGAGTTTCTAAAATTCAAGAAAGAAGATGTGAAGCAAATCATAGGATAAATTTAGAAGCCATAGTTCAAAGATTGATTATATTCGAGCTAGATAACTATGATAATTATGTTCCAACTGCCAAGAGCATTGAATCAACATTTGAAGCCAAGCTTTCACTCAAGGAGAAAGGAAAGAGGATAAAAAATTCTCAGTCAGATAGTGAAGAAGAATAAAAATAGAGTTTAGATAGTGATCTTGAGGTGGTTGAAACTCTGCTAGCAAGGAAATATTCAAGAGGCAAAGGGAAATACAAAGGTAAGGTTTCTCTAACTTATTTTTCTTGTGAAGAAATTGGACATATTGCTACTAGGCTTCCAAATAAGTAGAACAAGGATGAGAAGAAAGGTCACAAGTGTAATGGCAAGAAAGACTTCAAATCATTTAAGGACAAGGTAAGAAAACATGTTTCATGGCTAAGGATTCTAATGATGAAGAAGAAGATGAAATTGTTTACATTGCTATGAAGGATGAGTCTGATAATGATGAGGAAATGGCACTTATTTTTCATGTGAGAAAAAATGATACATAGATTATAGAGAGCGGTTGTTCTCATCACATTACTAGTGATAAAACTAAGTTTGAACATTTTGAAGACTATGATGGTGGCAGTGTGAGGTTTGGTAATAATGAACCTTGTTGCATAAAAGGAAGAGGAAGAATCTCACTAACCAAAGAACTTGTATGTCATAATGCATATTGGGTAGAAGGACTTAAACACAATCTGTTGAGTGTTGCACAACTACTCAATAATGGATTCAAAGTGGAATTCATGCATGGAAAAGCAAGACTGTTGGATGACAAAGGAAAGCTGATTGAATCAGGCACTCAAAAAAAAGGTAACTTGTTTTATCTTTAACTTGGTGAATGTTCATGCTTTATTGCTCAAGTTTAAGAAAGTTGGTTACGGCATAGGAGGTTGTGTCATGTGAACTTTGATAACTTGGTGAAAATAAGTAAATTCAGGAAAGTAAGGGGCATTCCTAACATAAAGAAACCTGAGGTTGGTTTGTGTAAGAATTGTCAAATTGGCAAGATGGGAAAGACTAGCTTTAAAAGTAAGAACTATCAGTTTAAAGAAGTTTTAGAAATTGTGCATACTAATTTGTGCGAACCTATTGGAATTGAAAACTATATTGGTGACAAATTCTTTATTCTTTTTGTTGATGATTACTCAAGAATGATGAATGTCACGTACCTAAGAGAGAAATCAAAAGCATTTGAGATGTTCAAATGGTATTTGGCTAAAGTAGAGAAGGAAATAGGAAAAAGACTAAAATGCTTGAGGTTAGACAGAGGTGGTGAATTCATTTCACATGAGTTCAATAACTTTTGTATTGAAAGATGAATCAAAAGATAGGTATCAACTCGTGGAACTCCTAAACAAAATGGAATCATTGAAAGAAGGAATAGATCTATCATGGATTGTGGAAGAACCTTAATGATTGAAAAGAGCATTGCTATCAAATACTGAAAGGAAGTTATCGACACTATAGTTCATACCTTGAATTGAGTAGAGCTGAAGAAGGACTCATTCAAAGCCCCTTATGAGTTATGGAATGGCTATAAATCTAATGTAAGCTACCTAAAAGTATTTGGAAGAAAATGTTACATTTTGAAAGAATTTAGAAAAGGTAAATTTTATGTGAAGGGTGATGAAGGAATATTTTTGGGATATTCATGCAAAAGTAAAGCATATAGATATTTGAATTTCTCTACTCACAAAATCATAGAAAGTGCACATGTGAAAATTGATGAGTTTGCAGAAAGAACTAAAGAAGAAAGCAAAAGGGAACCAGAAGACTACAAGAGATTTGTTTTTATTGAACCTGATATAGTGCCAGGTACACCTATCAATCAAAAATATTCTACTCTAGAGTCTTTAGTAATCGAGTTGTAGGAAATTCAAACTGAGCTATAGGAACTCAAGTCGCATTTTGATGCTACCGAGCTAATGCTTACTGAGTCTAAAGGACCTAAGCAGTAGACAGAATAGTCAGAACTTGAAGCTGAAGTGCAAGAGGATGACAATGGAAAGCATTCAAAAGGAAAGGAACCTATATTAGCTAAGTATGTTAGGAGGCATCATGCAATAGATCAGATCATTGGAGATAAATCTGAAGGAACTATGATAAGAAGTAAGTTGAAAGGTACTTGTTTATTTGCTGATTTTGAACTTAGAAGTGTCAAAGATGCCTTAGAAAATGAAAGTTGGAATGAGGCTATGAATGAGGAGATAGATTAGATAGAGAAAAATAAAACATGGACTCTTGTACCTAGGCCTAAAGACAAAAATGTGATTGGAACTAAGTGTGTATTCATAAACAAGTTAAATGAAGATGGTAAGGTGTTAAGAAACAAAGCTAGATTGGTATGTAAAGGATACTCTCAAGAAGAAGGACTAGACTATGTAGAAAATTTTTCTCCTATTGCAAAATTGGAAGGTGTCAGGACCTTACTTTCATATGCTACATACAAAGGATTCAAGGTTTATTAGATGGATGTCAAGTCAACATTTCTCAATAGTATACTAAATGAAGAGGTTTACATTCAATAGCTTGAAAGTTTTGTTGATCTAGATAAGAAGGACATGGTCTGCAGATTACATAAAGCATTATATGGTCTGAAACAAGCCCCTAGAGCATGGTATGAAATGTTATATAACTATCTTATTCAGATTGGTTTTCAAAGGACTAATGATAACAATAGTTTTTCATCAAGCAAGGACCAGATAACAAGATTGTTTTGCAGAAATCTTTGTGGATGATACTTTGTTTACATGAAATGATGATTAATGAAAATAACTCTCATAGAGAAAATGAATAAAGAATTTGAAATGTCAATGTTTGGTGAGATCAAATTCTTTTTTGGTCTTCAAATTCAATAGAATAAGAATGGCATCTACATCACTCAATCCAAATACATCAAGGAGATATTGAAAAAGTTTGGTATGGAAGACTACAAACTAGTTGAGACTCCTATGTGTACTAGATTGAAACTTACCAAGGATGATGAATCAAAGGAAGTAGATCAGACATTGTATAGATCTATGATTGGAAAGTTTTAGTATGTAGTGCATACAAGACTTGATATTGCCTTTACAATTGGTATTGTAGCAAGATTTTCAAAAAAATTAAGAGAAAATCACATGATGAAAATCAAAAAGATCATGAGATATTTGAAAGGAAATGAAGATTATAGATTATAGTACAAATTTGGAGGTAATATGTATTTAAAAGTGTTTACTAATGTAGATTGTGCAAGAAACATTGATGATAGAAAGAGTACAAGTGGAGGAGCTTTCTTTCTTGGAAAGAGGTTGGTTTCTTGGACAAATAAAAAGTAAAATTGTACATCCTAGTCCATAATAGAAGTAGAGTATGTTGTAGCAATAGTAAACTAGTCTAATATTGTTTGGTTCAAACAGTTATTGGAAGGTATGAAGGAAGAAATCAAAGAACTTGTTGTTATGTTTTGTGATAATACAAGTGCAAATAACATTTCAAAGAATCTAGTGATGCATTTGAAAATCAAGCATATTGCTATAAAGTATCACTTTTTCAAAGAATTGGTGCAGGATAAGGAGATCATATTGGAATATGTCCATACAAAGGAACAAATTGCTAACATATTCACAAAGCCTTTACTGTATCTAAGAGGTAAGTTAGGTGTTATTCCCCTATCTGAAGCTCACTAAAATATAGTTTTATTGATGCATCAATAGGAACAAAATTGAAGATCTATCAGTTGATGTAGCAAAGTAATGAAGACATTGCATATGAATTAGTACTTAAGGTACATTGAAATTAATTTGAGTTGTGTTGTCTTTGGCATGTGTTGTCAAAGAAGGAGATTTTACTATCATATCTTTTTGAAATTTGTAAGAAAGAGAGTTTATGCAAGAGGGAGAGATTACTATGAAAGAGGGAGAGTTTTCCTGCAGATAACTAAAGTTTGAGGTGTAAATTCTAGAGGGAGAAAACCTTCTCAGTACCAAAGAGGGAGATTGTTGGATACAATTATTGAATTGTGCGTTGTCTTTGATGTTACAAAAATGTCATACAAGTCATCTATTAGCACTTACCAAGCTCAATTGGTTTGCAAGAAGATTTACAATGTCTACCAAGCATTCTCAGACTTTACCTTGTGTAGATAGTTGTTATTGAGCTTTCAAGGTTAACAAAAGAAATTTAGTGTCTATTGAGCTAACTCGATCATCAAAGGAAAATATGGCAGAAAATAGTACTTATCGAGCTCTCATGGTCAGCGAAGGAAATTTAGTTCTTACCGAGTTCACTTGATAGCCAAACAATTTTGTAGAATTTGAAGTGTTGACTGAGTTGAGATGGTTAACTTAGGAAATTGTTTCTAAAGCAGTGTTTATCGAGTAGGGTTGGCTAGTAAAGGAATTTATTAATTTATGATTTAATGCTTAATTATTTTAAGTATTATTTTCAACCAACTATGGTAATGATTATAGGTGACTATAACTTGTAATTGAGCCAACTTGATAATCAGAATGGTATATATGAGAGGTCAAGTTGCGAATTTTAAGTGTGATGAATTTGATGTGATATGAATGTGAAGGTGGATTGATTATTGTGAGAGTGAATTTTGAAGGATGATCAAAGATCATTAAGGAGAAACAAAGCTATATTTGATCAAGGAGGATTTAATGGTGCATAATAGAGATTTGTAATCAAGAAATTTTAGTTGCATCTTATTTAGGTCATTTCATTGTTACATTCTAACCATTGTAGCAGTGATTCCAAAATCTCTTAACAAAGTTGGTTTAACAACCATTTTGTAAATCCTCTAACAAGGTGACAGTTTAGTTGAATATTTGTAAAGACCTCTAATACGGCCACTCCTAACAGGGTGAATAAATCCTCTAACAAGGTCACACCTAATAGTGTGTTTTGTAAACCTTTAATAGGGTTGGCTCCTAACAGGGCTCACTTTAGAAGAGTGAAAATTGGTAGCTAGTTACTTGGTAGTTTTTCCCATATTGGGTTTCCACGTTAAAGCTGGTGTCTCTTCTGTTCATGTTATTTACTTTTGCATGCATGTTAATAATGGTGAATGGTTAAACAAGTTAATCTACCGAGTTACAACATTTTTCTATGTGGCTATCGAGTATCAGTAGTAATTAGTTATTTAAGACATCTAGATTTTTTGTTGTAGCAACTGATTCACCCTCCCTCTTAGTTACTCTATCTATAATTCCAACAATTGCTATGTATAATGTGTTCTTAATAAGGTCCTATAATAATTAATTGAGAAGGTGTAATAGCTGACTCATGGAATTGTTTTATGGATTCAGTATAAAGGAAGGAAATTTTCCTATGTATGAATGTATGCATGGTTACAAGAAGCACGAAGAGTGGAATAGAAGAGAGATAATTGATATACAAAGATAAGCAGAGCAGAGTGAAGTTGGAGAGAACTTCATTGTTGAGGTTTTATTTAGTGATCCAAGGTTTGATATTTGGATCCAAGGTTCATGACCTAGTCTACATTGTCTGACAGTGATTGGTCTGGTGGATAGGATAGTGGAAAGAGGTTAAATCACAATACAAACAATTATTCTACAAGGAATAGTTGAGAGATTAGTTGGATAGTGAGTTTAGTGGTCTTGCCCTAGAAGCTATTTGGACAGTGAGTCCTTCTATCTTCTACAACTCCTAATAGGGTTGGCTCAATTCCCAATAAGGTTGGAATCTCCTAACAGGGACTCTTCTCTATAGAATGTGTTTATAGGCTCCTAATAGGGTCCATCCTAAAACAAGTAATATATATATTAGTATATCTTTGTGGGCATCATTCCCACTGGGATTCCCTAGTTAACAAATTTTGTGTAATTGTGTATGTGCATCATATTATGGTTTTTGTTTACTTTGATTGGATGGTTAAGATTAATTAAGCTTTTTAAATATTTTAATTGGATAACTAATTCACCCCTCTCTTAGTTATCTTGCTGGACTATTATTTCTAACACTATGTTCATGCGAACATGGGTTTTTAAGAAAGCTTTGTTCTTTTAAAAATAAAAAATAAAAATGGTCTTTTGACCCTCAAAACTAGGATCAAATGACCTCCTACTATAAATCTAAAAAACTTAAATTGTGCTTCTCAGAGAAACCTTCTAATGACTATAATTTAATAGGTATTATATTCATTAAGACTTTCAAGTATGAGTTTAACTCACTATAGGTTGATTAACAATTCAACATCAACTAACTTTGGCACTAGAAGAAAAATTGTAAATAAGGTTAATTTCTTTTTTGAAAAATCTCTAGGAAATAGGTTACCGAGTTAGCTTTTTATTGAAAAAAGGAAAATTGATTTATGATATATTAAATTCAAGTTATGCTTGTCAAAATGAATGTATATTTGAATTACGATTGATGTCACTTGAAAACTTTATAAACCATACAACATTCAACCAAATTGAATCAAACCAAATGGATGGACTCTAGATATTAATTTTACAAATCCAACATCAAAAGAGTTATCTCCTTATTATTTGTATAAAAAAAGTTATGCTTGTTAAGAGGACTGTCACTCTTTAAAAATATTAATTTTTCATATGTACCACTTTTCATATGGTTAGAAAGTAGGAAAAAAGTACTAGAAATCACTAGTTCACATCATCTTCAAACTATTAATAGTTTTAGAGATGTAGTCACTAAAATGTGAGGTTTTTTTTTTAAATATTGATTTTAGTGTCAAAATTGGTCAAAAAGTAGTACCTACTATTGTGGGATCACCCATGCCTTTATTTTTTGGACAATGTTCTCCTTATGTTCTAACATGAGCCTTCATTGATTTAGAGCCATCACATGTAGTTCTATTTTTTTTTGTAAGTCTTGGTTCAAAATTATTGAATTTTCAATTTAGTGCCCTATCTTGGTAGGTCTAAAGTTTTTCCTTATTGATACCCTCAACCCTTTTACTGTCATTTTCATTTTTGTTTAATCTATTTGGTACTTCAAGATTAATAGTAGTAACCTCTCATGACTTGTTCTTTTGAGTTTCTTTTATCATTTCTCCTTCATTAGTTTCCTCCCACCAACTTAACTCTTTATTAAATTGCCAACTCATCAAGTTAAGGTGGGGTTTATGTGCATCTTCCCAAATCAATAATTGGTGAGTTATATCATTATGAATTAGCATGATATTTTGTAGCAGTATGTTATGAATTCTTACATTCTCTATGATGTCTTCAATGAATATATTGTTATATTTGCATGGTTCATATTGCTCTAATCTTATTGGTTTATTGTCAAATGTTAAAAGCTCTTGACAAGATGTATCATAATCATCCCTTACCTTCACACGAGTTTTCTCTTCATTTTCTTCAAAGCTATTATTTACAAATGTAAATTTTATGCCAGATGTTTGTTCTTATATATGATAGTTATGATTTGTGTGTTTATGCCTACATTCATCTTTGGAGTGGAAATCTGCCCATAATTTTGTTCTTTGGTTTCTTTGACAATCCCCCTTTCCTGAATTTCATCCACAAGGATGCATATTTTACTAGCAATATGAGTTTTCTTATCTTTATCATGATTATTGGTTAATGTTGTGTATCTATTTTGGTATTTTAAGTTATTGGTAAATCCTATTTCCCTTTTACTAGAAGTGTTAGTGATTCTTGGGAATATCTTTTTTAGATTTGAATTTATGTGAACACACATGGTGGAGCCTACGTTGTAATCATTTGTGCATTATAGTTCAAAGAGGGTTATTTCATGCATTGATTCTTTGAACTTTGAGTATTGCAAGTTGTGGATTGATCTATTCATTGTTATTTTCATGGATATGTGTCCATTTAAGTCTTTTTTTATATTTACCAAGACCTTAAGACTTCATTTGAATCCCTAAAGTTAGATTCAAAACCTAAACAATCTTCTATAGAATCACCTAACCAATACAGAATCTGAGTGTGGAGTAACTCTACTAGCTTTTTTTTTTAGGACTATCGAAGTTGGTAAATGAAGTTGTTTTGCATATTCCTCACTAAAATTTAGTATCCATTTGATAAAATTCACATAATAACCTTTGTATAAACATAAAGGACCCAATGCAAGTTCATCCCTAGTTTTCTTATTTAAAAGGGAAGAGATACTTACTTGGTCACTAAAAACTTTCTTTAACCAATTGGCCAAATTTGGTTCTTTGGATTTGAGCCCATTCTAGTAGGAGAGAATGCCCAATGATGTACATTCAAGCCAAAAATCTTCACTATAGATGCTATTGATGATTATTATGTTATCTTTACTATGATACATCTTTGTTTTGTCCATACTCCTTTCTTTATGTTGAATCACATTATTTTCAACTTGATATCATTGTTTTGAATTGAAATATCTTTGACCTTGAAATGATTGGAGGATGCATATTTGGAGTCGTGAAAAACTTGGGCTTTCAACCTTTGATCGCTACTCTGATTAATTTTATATTTTTTTTTTTGTATGAAGTTGATTTGAGATTGTGATGCCCCAATTTGGAAAAAAACTCTAAATATTCTTCCCCTAAAATGTTTTTCCCTACTTTCTTGCTATGATTGAAGAAGTTATTAATTTCTTTGAGTTGTTGTGTTTGATCATTAGATTGTGATCTAGGAATTTTTTTCGATTCTTTTTATTGGCTATTATAATCCATTCATTTGTTGGATCTACAACATATGTTGTGTTAGGGTTTTGAATCCTTTCCACTTTGTGATTTTGCTCAAGGTCGTCATAATTTTTCTCAAAAGAATGAAAATACATAGAATTCTTACCAGATTTGTTTTTGGCATATTTGGTTTTGGCGAGGAAGCCTTTTGCTTCTCCACAAAAGAATTCTTCGAGGCCTCTTTCAACCTATCATTTATGTGGTAGATTAATTTTATTTTTTCGTGTGAGGCTCAATGTGTAGACTTGTCACCATTATTGATAACCTAATCAAGATATTTGACAATGGAGAAAAGGGCTTCAAAGTTGTTTGCTATTTGAAGAAGTTCTTGACAAACATATTTGTTTTTCTTGAAATAGGATGTTTGCTTAATGCCCATAACATAGATCACTGTTTTTTCCTTGTTCAAATTTTTCGTAATTTTGCTACATGCACACTTCTTACACTTTTCATCATTTTCTCATATGTATGACATTTTAAAAGACTTAAATAAATTGACATTAGTATGAACAAAAATTTTATTATATAAAGTAATTTAATATTTATAGATATATATATATTTCACAATAAATAAAATATCTTCAAATTTACTATATACATCAACAGTTTTTTCCCCTGTTAAATTAAAGAGAACGCTAACACTGTAATTGCCGTTACATTTGTCACAAATTTCAATACTGATTCAAAATGTATATTTCCTTTTATAAAGGACCTGAAATACCTTCTGTCATTGTAATTGCTGTTACATTCATTAGTATATTAATTCAACCTTAGATTGGATCAAATAATACCACCCATAGTATGGTCAAAAACATGAGTCACCAATGACAAAAGTGGGGGTCATAGAAATGAATGCGGAGGAAACGTGAACGGAAGAACAAAAGCAAGTCAAAAGAAATATGGTTTACTCGAGGAAGGCGGCAGCCCTTATTAATTGACTCAGCGTGGTTGGAGAGAGATGGAAACAGTAGCGTGTGATGATGCAACAGATGAAGCTTCCATCCACTCAACATTCGCCGAACCCAATCCGTTTGCAGTGGAGTCGTCGTCAATAAACGCTGGTTGAGTAGGTTGAGCTAAAATATCTGTATTGCTTGTCAGCATTGACACCACTTTGGACATTAGTGGCCTCAGCTCATGGGCCCCTTGTGTGCAAATAAGAGCAATCTGGATTACCTTTAATATCTCCCCTTTATTCACCTGTCGTTCTTCATCAATTAATCTTTGGTCTACCATGCTTAATGATTCATTCTTCTGGTACAGACTCCACACCTGCATATATATACAATAACTATAGCTTCATTAGCAGGGTTAACCAGGAAAGGTTCCTCAGCAAGTCTTTTAAAGTAATGGAATTGGAGATAAGATCTACTCCACACTCGTGTGCATTCACGTTGTTCATTGTTGACCACTTTAAAATGGAAACAATTACTGATGGTGGCTGTTTGTTTGGGTTTAGGGTAAAGAAATTTAAATTCTACTCAACGGTCATGTATTCCCATGTGTTCTTTGTTGAAAGACACTATTGGGGACAGCTTGTTTAGTCTTGTAAAGAACAATGGAATCTGCTGTCCATTAATGAGTGGTTGTACACCATTTGAATTGTTGAGCAATTTGGAAAACAACAATTGTTGAAGTGGACAATACTTGTTGAAGTGGGAAATACTTTTGGACTTGCGTAAACAACTCGTCCTAGAAGTCTTATCCGTTCCCATTATTTATCCGTTCATATTGTTGACAGTTGGCCATTGAAAAAATCGCTGACAAGAACAATTTTTTTGGACTGACTATAATAACCAAAACATTCTTATGAATGTCTGAATTGACAAATTGTCTACTAAACACTACGTACATTCTAATCAATATTTAGAGGGTTATATTGTTTGGGGTTGCAGTATATGAATACTTTTGTAACTAATACCTGATTTGAAAGATTGTTAGATGCAGTGAAAAACTAAGTGTGATTTATTTCAAACCAATCAATTTCTAAATAAACCACAATATTCTCTTTTTTCAAAAGCATTATCTTGATGATTAACAAGCATGTTCCTTTGGGCCTTGTTTGGTTACAGGAAGAAGCGGCATGGAATAGGGTTTCAAGGGCCAAAATCTGGTTATGGAGGAAAAAAGAGGCATTTGGATCATCGAACATAGAACCCAGTTTCTACTTTCTTCTGCCAATTTTGCTCCAAAAATGGAAGAAACATCTTCCAACAAATAGGTGGAAGTTGAAATGAAAACCCGAATTTGGATTTTTATGAATGGGTTTGAATAAACAGTCGGGTCTGCGGAATCCACCTTAGATTTTTGGAAGAGAAAAAGTGCATTTGCCGCTGTTTTGTTGTGTTGTGGGAAGATGAGGGTTTGTTGTTGTGTTTGCTATGGCCATTGCATTTGCTAGGTTGCAACGTTTGTTGTGGTTGTGGTTGTGGCTAGGGTTTCTCTACTTTGGATGGCGGCAACAGCTTTGAACACAACTTGTTTGTCGTGGCTGTGGTTGTGGCTAGAATTTCTCCACTTTGAACGACAATGACGACTTTGAATGGTTCTCTTCACCCACCTACATTTTTATATTGGGTTTTTTTAGGTTTTCTTTGTTCATTCAAACGGTATCAGTTTGTTGCAGGTTTGCTTAGAAAAATAGTTAATATATGCTCAAGAATGAGTTCAAGTATGTGCTCACGCCATTAACTTTGATTACCTATATATATCATAGCTAAAGTTCTAATTTTTTCCATTAACTCCGATTACCTGTATATATCATAGTTAAAGTTCTGATTTTCTGTACCCATAGCAATGAACTTTACAAGTATATCAATAGCTTTTATCTATACATAGTTGACCTATACATAGTTTATCATGTTTCTATTTCTATCTGCTATCTGCTTAGCAATTTAGTCAATATATGTTGTAACTATTTGTTTCAAATTTGTTTAGCGAAATGGTCAATATGTGCTCACTAATAAATTTCAGTATAATGCTATGAGAGATCAATACCAGTGAAATGAATAATTAAACTTTGTAACAGTTTTTGGCTGTTTGTTTCAAATCTATTTAGCAAAATAGTCAATATGTGCTCACTAATAAATTCTAGTATAGTGCTGTGAGAGATCAATACCAATGAAAGGAACAACTAAACTTTGTAATAGTTTCTTGCCAGTAATGAATTCTAGTATAGTGCTATGACAGATGAATGCAATACCATTAAATAGAGCCAAGTCATAAACTCTGTATGGATCAACTATGTATAGATTAATGGCAATCAAAGCTTTTATCTATACATAGTTTATGACATCATAAATTATGTATAGATCAATGCCAATCTTGGCTTTGATCTATACATAGTTCATGCACACATAGTTTATGAGGTCATAAACTATGTATAGATCATTGCAAATCCATTAAACATAGCCTAGTCATAAACTATGTTTGGATGTACCAAACTATAAGCATTTATGCCTATGACCCTAGTCACATGTTTCAGTTTTGCATTGGGAAAGGGTGGATACTAAATCCATCCTATATTTATGTAGTATACTATATACATGGTATATCAATGACAATCATAGCTTTTATCTATACATAGTTGACCTATACATAGTTTCTGTTTGTATCTGCTATCTACTTAGCAAAACAATCAATATATGTTGTAACACTTTGTTTCAAATCTGCTTAGGAAAATAGTAAATATGTGCTCAGCAATGAGATCAATGCAAATCATGCCAATGAAATGAGCAACTAAACTATGTCTACATCAACTATACATAGTTTATGAGGTCATAAACTATGTATAGATCAATGCAGAAATAAACTCTATTCCCACTGCCAACAATGCTCCCTTTCATCTTCTAAAAGATGAGCCTCAATTTCAGTGAATTCGACGGTTTATTAAAACACATTCATAAAAACCCAAATTTAGGTTATAGTTTGTACATGTGTATGTGTACATACACACATACATATGTGTCTATACATACATACATGTGTGTGTACGCACATACAAACATACATGTCTGTGTGTACGTACATACATACATACATGTGTGTGTACGTACATACATGCATAAATGTGTGTGTGTGTGTACATACATGCATACATACATGTGTGTGCACATACATATACACATACATGTTTGTATATATATAGACAAATGGAATTAATATTATGCTTTCATTGGTACAGATAGATTACATGGAGTAGAATGACACATTATTGTAATTTGTTCATTATAGGCTTATGATCCTCAGTAGTTGGTACTCGTTGCTATATTTGAATATATAATTGACTTCTTAATGCAATGAGACTAGCAAAGAATCATGTTATATCTCAATAGGTGATAGTTGATATCTCATAACTAATAGTGTTTATATTGTCCATGTTTTAGGCCACTGATGGATCCTATGGAGAGTATAGAGGTTTAAGGAAGCATAGTTAGGAAGACCACATACACCCACATTCTCACAATTCTTTTTTCTTTTGTTAGCATAGCCAAAGTAATGGTAGCCCTAAAAGGAAATCAAATGGGTAAACGAATAAGAAAAGGAAATTCCTTTTGTAGAGACATTATTCATTCGAATGAGGTGGATTGTCATGGTCAGATTCGGATGAGTAGGGAAGGCTTCTTTTCTCTAGCTCATATTCTCATGCTGAAAGGAAGCTTGAGAGATACGATCCACTTGAAGTTAGAGGAACAACTAGTGATGTTCCTCCACACCCTTGGGCACAATCTAAGGAACTACAAGATTGCTCATAACTTTGGGTACTCAGGAGAGACAGTCAGTCGGTACTTCTGTAAGGTTTTGACGGCTTTCTTAGCCCTTCATAGAAATTACTTCATACCACCTGGTCTAGGCACTCCTCTCAAAATTAGTGGGAAGGATCATTTTGAACCATTCTTCAAGGTAAATCACACATTGTTACAAGTTTATTGTCTAGAATGTTGCCCTTATCTTATTATTACTTGAGCATACATTTGATTAGTGTATCATATCCCATAGGATTGCATTGGAGCCATTGATAGAACCCATATTCTAGTGTGAGTCAATGTCGAAAAATGGGGTAAATATTGTGATAGAAAAGGGAACCTATCACAAAATGTTATGGGTGTCTGTGCCTTTGATTGTAAGTTTTAGTACCACCTTGATGGTTGGGAAGGCTCTACTATAGATAGCCGTGTTCTAGCCTCGACTCTATCTAGATCAGATCCACTTGTAGTTCTCCCTGGTAAGCCAAATCACATTTTAATATACTCAAGGTTATGCTAAATGGTTCAAGTATTGACAATATACTTTCTTTATGTAGGAAAATATTATCTAGTGGATGCTAGATATCCAAATGCACCTAGATTTCTCGCTCCTTATTGGTGTACATGCTACCACTTCAAAGAGTGGTCAAGAGAGAACCTAATAAACTCTACACATGAGTTGTTCAACCATCAACACTCCTCTCTTAGAAATGCAATAGAATGTACATTTGGTATTCTAAAGTAGTGTTTTCCAATCTTAAGACATGCAACGTCTTATGATATCATGACACAATCCTATATTTTCTTAGCATGTTGCATACTTCACAATTTCATTATGATAGAGGATGGCCTTCCGTTGGAAGTAGCTATTGAAAAGGAAGATGATCATGATGGGATAGAGGTACCACTACTTGAGACGTATGGGTTGTCTCAGGAGGATAGAAATGAGTGGGCCCAATTTTGAGAAGATATAGCAAGTAGGATGTGGGAAGATTATAGATCCCAAGAATAAATTATTTATTAGAAGGCAATGTGCTTTATATGGTAAATTGATGTATGCGTATACAATGATGGTGTGTGATTTTTTATTTTGATAATAGTCCTTGCTACATTCTAATTAAATAAAAAGAGCATTAACTTTCAATTTCAGACCTACTTTATGTACAAAACTATTGATCGTATCTGCAATACACAATCCAACTTGAAATGTAGATTACATTGTTTTAAATGTAAGATAGCACAATTATTATACATCTTTGCATTGAGAAAGTACAATAACATGCTTCATAATGGGGCTCATGACTATTTACCTGCCATTGATATCACCATGTTGTCTTGCTGGTAGTTTTCTTAGTGCTGATGTGTTATCATCAATTATTGCTTAAAATGTGTATCATGTGATAGGAGTAGCTTAAATGTCTCCCAACTATTCTTCCTATTTGTTGCCTCAAAACCACTCAAACTGTCACATGCTGTAGTTTAATAATGTTTATCATCTTCAATTAAATGCTTTCAAGTTTATTAAATATTAGCCTCATTGCATTAGGATGTATTAAAAAATAATATTTAAAGTTTATTTTCTTCAATTGTAAATGAAATATAGATAAGAGTACCAAATGATGAAGATCATAAGCCCACTAGTAACAAGAGAACAATGAATTCACTGAAAATCCTATTATTTTGATGTTACTCCTTGCTACATTCCATTTAAATTTAAAGAGTAGTAACTTTCAATTTCAGTTGTATGATTACTTTAAATCGTAATACGTTTACCAATTCAATATGTTAGCCTCTGATGGGGACACAACCCAAGCACAGAATGGACTAATAGGAAAGGGAAATTTTATTAACTTTGTAAATAAGCTAATACATTTAGTATAGAGAAAATAGACTTCCAAAAATGCCCTATGGGCTTACAATAGCATAAATTTGTAGATAAATTCTTTTCCGAGTACCTCTTCTCAAACTCCACTCCGAACTGCCTTTAATAATGCCAAAAATGTTCTTAAATAGACCTCAAAGGGTTAAGGATTAGGAACACATTGTAGAAAGTTCTAGTAGGCATCCACTAACCAAATAGAAGGCTCTAGAAGTCACATTAGAAGTCGGCACAAAATTAGAAGAATGCATAAATGGTAACCAAACTTCCGAGAGGCATAACTTTTGAACCGTAGCTCCGTTTGACGAACCGTTTACATTTCTAGAAATCTCTCGAAGCACTCTATAGCCCTATGGACAAGATTTTTTTGTCCCCCATTTTTTGGCCCTGTTCAAGGTCATTTAATGCCCCTAACTGACTTTGAAGCATTCTTAGGATGTCTCCAAAAACTAGAAAACTGCGATAACTTTCAAACTGTTGGGCCTTTTGACCTGATTCTTTTTCTGGAATGCTCTAAATTACAATTACAATCATCCAACCAATTTACACCTTCTAGTTCACCAAAATGATGGCTCAATTATTACTCCTATTTTTTTGGCATTTACACGTATCGCAAGGTGTTCAAATACTCGATCCTAGAACATTGATAGTGGAACTGTGAGAGTTGGAACCTTTGTTTGACCCAAATGGGTATCTAGAAATGAAAACACATGAAATAGAAACTAAGTCTAAGTACTTTTTTTGGGTGACACAGGATTTCCTTTATACCTTTGGATGCTCCTGCATCAGCCTCATTCCATTATGATGTATTACAAATTGATATTTAAAGTTTATCACCTTCAAATTTAAATAAAATATAGGAAGGAGTACACAATGGCATATGCTGAGCTTATGATGAGCATGGACGGATCTGATCATGTGAACTAGATGTGTTCTCCTATTACTTTGAGTGATATAGATGGATCCCTCACTGCGAGCAAAAAATCTTCTTCTTCAAAGAAGAAAATGTGGACAAAAGCAATTGAATGAAAGTTTCTAGACTTGCTCTTTGAACAAATTCATCTCAGATGAAAAGGTGAAGGTGGTTTTAAAAAGGAAGCATGAACTACAATAGAGAGGACATTCAATTCAAGGATGAACTTAAATCTATCACAAGATCATTTTAAGAATAAGCTAAAAACATGGAAAGTAGGATATAGAGTAATGAAGGACTTGAAAAATACAAGTAGGTTAGCTTGGAATGAAGAAACTCAAACTGTGGATGTTGAGGATTCAGCGTGGGATAAGCTTTTGAAGGTAGGATGATCTTTGTACTCTTTTCATTGAAGAAATTTTCCTTTCTTATTTTAATAATGAAAAACTTACAACCTAATCCATCTATTAATGCTTACATGTAGAGGAGAGAATTCAAAAATGCAAAAATGTATAAGAGGTCACCTTTCCAATATTTCAGTGAGTTGGCTATAATTGTCAACAATGACATTGTTGAAGGGTTCACGGCTATAACACCCCTTGATGCTGAAGAAGGGCACCCTGTGAACGATGCATTTCACATGCTTGATGAGGATGATACCAATTCTGGTACACCTCTTGATAGCCATCCAAATTTTGATGAAGAGTTATGTCATTCCAATCAGTCGAGTGCAAGTGCTAGAGAGATTCCTCCACCATCATCATCAAGAGGGGAAAGAGGAAGAAGACATCTTTGTCTACATCATTGGATGTGATATGCGAAACTATGAAGGAACTGAAAGATGGCCTCGATAAGTCTTAGATTGTAAAAGTGGATAAATCTAAAAAGGATAATGTTTTGAGTGCCACATATACTACTCTTAAAGCTGTCCCTGAACTAAGTCGAGCAGTTTTCATGAAAGCACATGATACCTTCATGCTTCAACATGAAATAGCCAAAAGGTTCATGATGATGGATGAGGTAGAGAGAGTGGACTGGATTGCAATGACATTTGGTATGATTTAGCTATTTTAGCTACTGACTAGATTGCAATGACATATGTTGCAAGATTACTTTGTTCAATGGTTTTGCATTAATCTCTAATAGCACTAGACTAAAACTATATTGATCTCACATCACTATATTGGAACTCATTATTGATCACATTTTGACTATTTAATTGGCATCTAAAGTAATTCCCATTTATGAGTTGCCTCTGTTTAATTATTTTGCATGGATCAGTTTATGAGTTGCCTCTATTTAATGTTTGGCATTGATCAATACATAGTTTAGTTGTTCATTTAATTAGCATGATTGGCATTGATCACTACATAGTTTTGTTGTTCATTTCATTGGCATGATTCACTTTGATTAATGGTATTGCATTGATCTCTCATAGCACAATACTAGAACTAATTAGTGAGCACATATTGACTATTTTGCTAAACAGATTCTAAACAAACTGTTACAACATATATTGGTCTATTTTACTAAATAGATTTGAAACAAATAGTTACACCATATATTGACTATTTTGCTAAGCAAATAGCATATAGAAATAGAACCACGATAAACTATGTATAGGTCAACTATGTATAGATAAAAGCCATGATTGCCATTGATCTACCATGTATACTACATAAATATAGGACAGACATCCATACATAGTTTATGAGTTGGCTGCATTTAATGGTATTGCATTGATCTCTACATAGTTTATGACCTCATAAGTATGTTGAATGGTTTTGCATGGATCTATACATACTTGATATATCCATAGTTTAGTTGTTCATTTCATTGGCATGATTCACTTTGATTAATGGTATTGCATTGATCTCCTACAAAACTATACTAGAACTCATTAGTGAGCATATATTGACTATTTTGTTAAATAGATTCTAAACAAACTATTACAACATATATTGGACTGTTTTGCTAAATAGATTTGAACCATGATAAACTATGTATAGGTCAACTATTTATGGATAAAAGGCATGATTTTCATTGATCTTCCATGTATAACATATAAATATAGGATGGACGTCCATACATAGTTTATGAGTTGGTTGCGTTTAATGGTATTGCATTGATCTCTATATTGGACTATTTTGCTAAACATATTTGAACCATGATAAACTATGTATAGGTAAACTATGTATAGATAAAAGCCATGATTTCCATTGATCTTTCATGTATAGTACATAAATCTAGGATGGACATCCATACATAATTTATGAGTTGGCTGCGTTTAATGGTATTGCATTGATCTCTATATTGGATTGTTTTGCTAAACAGATTTGAACCATGATAAACTATGTAGAGGTCAACTATATATAGATAAAAGCCATGATTTTCATTGATCTTCCATGCATACTACATAAATATAGGATGGACATCCATACATAGTTTATGAGTTGGCTATGTTTAATGGTATTGCATTGATCTCTATATTGGACTATTTTGCTAAATAGATTTGAACCATGATAAACTATGTATAGGTCAACTATGTATGGATAAAAGCTATTGATATACTTGTAAATTTCATTGCTAAGGGTACAAAAAATTATAACTTTAACTATGATATATACAGGTAATTAGAGTTAATGGCATAAGCACATACTGAAACTCATTGATAAAAGCCATGATTGCCATTGATCTATACATAGTTGATCCATACATAGTTTATGACTTGGCTCTATTTTATGGTATTGAATTCATCTCTCATAGCACTATACTAGAACTCATTATTGGCAAGAAACTGTTACAAAGTTTAGTTGTTCATTTCACTAGCATTGATCTCTCACAACACTATACTGGAATTCATTAGTGAGCACATATTGACTATTTTGCTAAACATATTTGAAACAAACAGTGTGTATGTATATGCATATGTATGTACACACATGTATGTATGTATATATGTGCATATGTATGTACACACATGTATGTACATATGTATACATACTTGATCTATGAATAGTTTAGTCATCCATTTCATTGGCATGATTGGCATTGGTCAATACGCAGTTTAGTTGTTCATTTCATTAGCACTCACACGATTGGCATGTGAAGTAATTCTAGTTGGTTAGTCGGCTTTTTTTGATGGTATTGCATTGATCTCTCACAACACTATACTAGAACTCATTACTGAGCACATTTTTACTATTTTGTTAAGCATGTATGTATGTATGTATGTGTGTGTGTATGTATGTACACACATATATGCATGTATGTATGTATGTATGTATGTACACACATGTATGTACATATGTATACATACTTGATCTATGCATAGTTTAGCCATCCATTTCATTGGCATGATTGACATTGGTCAATATGCAATTTAGTTGTTCCTTTCATTGGCATTCACACGATTGGCATGTGAAGTAATTCTAGATGGTTAGTTGGCTTTGTTTAATGGTATTGCATTGATCTCTCACAACACTATATTTGAACTCATTACTGAGCATATTTTTACTATTTTGCTAAGCATACTTGATGTATACATACCTGATCTATACATAGTTTATGATCTCATAAATTTTTGGTATGGTTGTTCATTGCATTGTTAATTAGAGTTATATTTGAACCATACATCTATGGAATACATGAGGAGTGGAAAATGATGAATGCTCAATTGTAGAACTTGAGAGCATATGCTGATAGAAATGTGATTTGCTAGATGATTGTATAGTTCATGATTCTATCCTATGTTATATCTATAGTCCTAATTTGCTTGCATATGTTTTTATTTCTTGTCTTTTTGTTCCAATTTGATTTCCTATGTATGTTCTCACTGACAAGATTATCAAAAGTATTGAGGATTTCTAGTAGATGATTGCACAATTCATGATTTTATCCCATGTTATATGTATATTCCTAATTTGCTTGGATATTTTTTAAATTTCTTGTCTTTTTTTCCACAATTTGGTTTCCTATATATGTGCTTCCTGATAAGATTGTCAATGGTATTGACAAAGTGTCTTTCTTTTGTATTTTTTTATTGCTCTTGATTTGCTGATATTGCAAGACCACACATGCTGATAAAAAATGAGCTATCTGATAATTGTTTACTATGCATGTTTGTAAATGGTCAATATTTTTGATGCCACTCCTTGGTGTATTCCATTATAAAATAATTAGGTTTTAATTTTTCAAGCATGTTTAGTTCATATATGCAAGATTGACCATCTAACAATATAGACAGTAATGGGAAGATTGAGCAAAATCAGAGGGTTTCTCGCCGAATGTGGGGCATAAGGGTATACATCATGGATTTCCTAGTGTTTTCATATTTAACGGCATGTTTTCACACCACCATTTAGATAATGGATATTGTTCTTTCTCATCAGTTCATGGATATTGTTTTTCTATCTTCTATCTTATGCTACATATGTAACATTGAATTATTGATCACATACCTAATTTAAACATATTTGGATCACATTCATAATTTGAACATATTTTGATGACATTGTTATTTGAATGTTGGTATATGTTTGATCTATACATAGTTATGCTGAAGGCATTTGCTATATGAAGTGCGAGTGTTGATTATGATGATCAATGATTTAGAATGTCTGGAAGGGCTTAGATGACCATTATTGAAAAGGATTATTAATTAATTATTTTCAAATTTATTAATCTTGTTTAAATAATAGTTAAAATTTTCTACTAGTTGTATAATGTGATATAGTTAGCAAGTTTTCATATTGTAGTAATTATGTAAAATTCATTATCAAGATTTCATGATGTTAAAATATGATTTATATAATCATAGAGGGAAGCTTATTTTTCTTTTCATAATATTGTATGTAAATTTGTATAATAATAAAAATTTATTAGTACATGAGCTTTGAAAGAACCTAATTGTCTATTTATTCTCAAAGTTTCTTGAGATCACTTGTACAGACATGTGTAAATTTGGTCATGGATTTCATATGTATTTTAACACCTAAGACAAAAGTCTATGGACACTAATGGATAGAGTGTTTCCATGGGGTTGGTGCAACAACCTATAGAAAGTGATTAATCAATTGAAAAATTAATGAATAAATTATAGATAACACTAATAAAGATAAAATGTGCATCACCCTTGTCTTGTGTGCTAATTTAGGTTCATAAAGGCAGTGAGAGAAGATGCTTTTAGTGTAATAACTAAGAATCTTCATCAACATGAGGAGGTGGCTTGAAACCACATCAATTGTTCCTCCTTGGGGGTTTGTGCCCTAAGTGGCTAAACTTGGGTAATGTAAGGATAGAACCATGTGATGAGACTCTTCCCTTGTGAGTCCTAGTGTTGAACTCCTTATTGGTAATGATGTGATTTTAAATGCAAAATATGATCCTAAAATTGAAATGCATGCATCACCAATAGTTTTAATTACATAAACTAACACTTAGCAATGTGAACCAAGTAGAACTAGAAGCATACCCTATGTTTAGTATATCTAAATGCACACTATACTCTTTTGCAAAGACAAAGGGGATGATACCATAGAGAAGTATTTCCTATATTATGGCTTTACAATAAAGCACACCTTTGAGTCCAATTGTGAGGGATGATAGTGTTCTTATAGTTGGCACACTTAGAAACTTCACAACTATTGTAAATTTTGTAACTGAGTTTTCACAAGCTATAATTTTAAGTTCTAGAGCCATGAAAAACCCTAGGCAACAATGAAACCACCTTTTCATCATATTCAATCAAGAAAGATTACATGAACAAAATATTTGCAGACAAATAATGTGTGTCTAAGCTTAATGGAATGATCATGTTTACCTAAACAAAACATGGCTATGTCAAGACCCAAATTAGATGAAATTATTTTAGATGGTTTGAAGATGGATATAGTGTGCATTGTTGTGGATTAACTCAAGTCAAACACATATCCTTTCCCTAATTCATAGTAACATGTCAAATAGTGTAAAAATACACAAGCCTAATCACTCCAGATTTATTATAAGTAAAATATTTAAAAACTTCCTATAATATTTTTTTGATGTCCCTAACTCTGAAAGATACAAAATTTCTTTGAGAATTTTTATTAAACATGGTGTGCTAGATAGGCTTTTTTACTCCATTATCAATAGATTGCTATTATATTTTTCTAGGAAGAAAGTATCTAGATAGAAAGTGTTACACATGCGCGCACGCGCGCATGCACGAGAGAGAGAGAGAGAGAGAGAGAGAGAGAGAGAGAGAGAGAGGTGGATAATGTTAACAATTAAAATAGTAAAATTAAGTATAAATATACTTTAATTAAATTTTAAAAGCTAAAACTAATGTATAGAATTCCCTTTAACAATAAAATAACATTAAAAAAATAGTCAATGAGATTTTGATATTTAAGTATTTAAGAAATAAAACTATGGCTTTTTTATGTGTAATTATTGTTATAGATGTAATGGTTGTACAAAAATAACCTGGTCAATTGGTTTTTATCTAGGTTGGAACTTGTTTCAATGGAAAATGATGTAAAGTCTATTTGCACATGTACCAAAGTGGATTGAACATTAGACATGCTAAAGTGTGATTTGAGTGGACAGATATGGTTGAAGATTTGGGTAGACATTTATATAGACAATTAAAAATAATAAAAAATTGCATGTAAAATCTATGTAGCCAAAATTTCACATTTTTTAAGAACAATTATTGACAAAGCATCATTTTTCTTGTTAAAGTTATCATCAAATGTTTAATGTGTGTGAATGTAAAATAGTATATTTTTTCGTATATAATATTTCATGTAAAATTATAGTTGCATATTTTGTTGAATAGTTAACTAACTTAATAAATTTATTGAAAGGGAGAGATACATAGAGGGGCAGAGAGAGAGAGAGAGAGAGAGAGAGAGAGAGAGGGGGGGGGGGGGGGGGGGGGGCAGAGAGTATGGGATAGGAAGGGCCGGGGGGGTGGGGGAGAGAGAGAGAGGAGCTTGTGTGTTCTTACATTTATAGAAAGATGTCTTCGAGAGATGTACACATAGAGGGCAGAGAGAAGAGTGGGCTAGGTTGAGAGAGGGATAGAGGGAGGACACAAACACACACATGTACAAAGGAAGGCGAGGAGAGAGGGATAGAGGAAGTGAGAGAGATAGAAGGACATAGAAAGATGGAGATCTCAAACATGAAGCTGTTTCTAATGGAGTGAGGAGCCTAATTATCTTCAAGTTATTTTGATGTTTGGTTTAAGACATTTTTGGATCCTTTTAGATGGATGCATAGTTGATTTTAGACTATCACATGCAACACAAATGTATACATAAATACAAATTTTTTCTATAATTTATCTCCAAAATAAATTTGGCATACCCATTGCACACCAAGGTGAGATTGCTAGTTTATATATGCAGGATTGACCATCTAACAATACTGATAGTAATGGGAAGAATGAACAGCATGAGACGGTTTCTCGTCGACTGTGGGGCATAATGGTATAGAGCGTGGATTTCCTGGTGTTCTCATATTTAACAGCTAAGTCACAACGTTCGAGTTTGAGTTCAGCAATTATGAAGTTTAGATGAATTCAAAAATAAATTTAATTCGACGATAAATTTGTCCTATATAATTTTTCAAAAATATATAATATATATGATCACAATTTCCAACTATGGGACAAAATATGACTTTGTACAAATCATTGCAAGTATGATTATTTTTTACTTTTTTTTGCTAATAAATAGAATTAAAATTAAAAATAATAATAATGTAGTCTAATTATAAATAAATTAGTAATCATAAATATTAAATTAAATATTAATACTTTAGTCATTATAATACTTGTGTTTCACTAATAAAATAAGATTTAAAAAATTTACTTCAAATTCCAATTCCAATTCGAAAATGAACAATCAAATGCAAGAAAAAGATATTTCCAATCATATTTTGTTGCAATTCCAATTTCCAAATTAGCAACCAAATGTAGAATATGGATTTGTGTATTCATCTTCCGTGTCAACCAAATGGCCCAACTATCTTTCTAAAATGCATAACCGAATTTTTGAAAACCTGATTATGAAATAACTTGGTTATGAGAGAAATTCATCTTCCCCCACCAAATAGAGCCTTGAAGCTTACCCATTGAACCACGAGTTCCATATTTGCTGGAAGCTTATAATCAACATACTTTTGATCACTCTCAATTTTGAGAACAAGCATGCCGTAGCTATACACATCGGCCTTTTCTGTCAAATGGCCATAAACAACGTACTCTGGCATCGTATATCCTCTATCACAGACCATTTTTTTAGGCAATTATGCGAATGTTTATGTTTTCGATTTCAACACAGAGGATGGAGCAGGTAAAGAGTGTTAAGAAATCTTACATAGTACCACCGACTCTTGTTGTAAGATGTGTCTGGTCCTCTGGAAAGAGCCTTGCCAGTCCGAAATCTGCAATTTTGCCTAAAAATCGTTATCCAGCAGTATATTTGCAGCTTTGATATCTCGATGTAGAATTCGAAAGGGGGATTCTTCGTTTAAATATACAAGTACGTGCGCCGTCCCCAAAATAATCTCAAATCATGTTTTCCAGCTCAGTAAATTCTCTGTATTACCTACAAGATTTATTATGAAAGAATTTTTTAGAGACAAATAACCTTTTAGCCCCAAAATTATGTATGCTCTGTTTCTCTGAAAAGGATTTAGACAAACTAAAGAGATGTTTGTCAAGGCTCATGTTTGGCATCAATTCGTAAACAAGTAGCTTCTCCAGTCCACGTGTGTAACACCCGAGCAGAGGAAGGAGATTATGATGATGAACAGTGCTGACAAGCTTCACTTCTGTAACAAATTCGTCTGATGCCGTCGTAGACTGCTGTATGAAAAGCTTTTTCACTGCAACCTCTCGGCCATCGTTGAATATTCCCTTCCACCACAAAATTCTAGATCTGATTAGCAAACGGGACTCAGAATATGCTTTAGATATATAAAGCTTGTAATCAGAATACCTTATAAACTTGGCCAAAACCTCCCTCACCAATCTTCATGCTTGGATCGAATTTTTTAGTTGCAGATCGAAGTGAATCGTAGCTAAAGAGGTGATCCCACTTCGAGTCTTCCTCGGCAATGAAGTATACTTCTGCTAAAATCAATTGCAGACATCAAACACTCAAACCACTAGTTTAATCCTAGTTACTTTGAATCATTACAATGCGAATCTTACTCTAAAGCTTCTTTAGTTTCATCAATTTGCGAATAATTAGAATTCTTGGAGTCATTTCCAAATTCACATTACGAATCTTACTCTAAAATTTCACGACTCATCAAATTTTGAGAAAACAACATTTCTCTCGATTATTTTGCATGCAAATTTCTTGAATTTCATCCATTTGTGAGAAAATAATATTCTTTGAATCATTTTAAAATATGAACCCTACTACAAAGCTTCTTGAATTTTCTTAATTGGTGAGAAAATAATATTTCTCAAATCATTCTAAAATACGAATCCCACTGCTAAGATTCTATAAATTTGTGAGGGATTTTCAGAAAAATAAGATTGATAAAATATGCGGCCTACTGTAAAAGTTTTGTATATTCGTCAATTTGTGAAAACTAAAATTCTTCTAATCATTTTAGGATAGAATCCTACAATTAAGATTCTCGACTTTCTTAGAAAACGAAACTTTTTGAATCATTTTAATTTACGATTCCTACTATAAAGCTTCGTCAATTAGAAATATTTAAATCATCTTGCAATATGAATCGTACTGCAAGGCTTGTTCAATTCCATTAATTTGCAAAAGAACAATATTCATTTACGTGTTGCTTCATGCTACCTGCCACCGAGGGAGACTTTAGTGCATAACTTTTGTTGGGTGATGCAACACGCTCCCCTGCCCACAGGTGATTAATTATGTGGTGTTCCATGTTCACTAATAGTCATGGCTTTTGGTGCAATGGTAAATGGGCCCAACAATTGGTATCAGAGCCTAGTTTTGGCCTGGTCATGAGTTCAAATCTCCCCGGTGCCTTCCCGACCCGCGTAAGCACCTGGTATGTCAATTATTGGTATCAGAGCACGAGGTGTGCAGATTGGAAAATCAGTGTTGAATTTTCCGGAAAGATGGAGGATTTGAAAATAGAGAAATTTACAGGCAAGAATTACAGCCTGTGGAAAGTGCAGATGCGTTCCTTGCTAGTTAAGCAAGACTTGGCTCTCGCAATCGAAGGAAAGTCTAAGAAATCGTCTACAATGACTGATGAAGATTGGCAAAAGATGGATGACAAGGCTATGGCATCCATTTTTCTCTCACTAGCGAAAAATGTCTTGTTCAATGTCTCAAATGAGACGTCAACGAAAGATGTTTGGGACAAACTTCAGAATATGTATCAAACGGCGTCGGCTGTAAACAAAATCTTCATTATGAAGAAACTCTACAAACTGAAAATGAAGGAAGGGATTGCAATGTCAAATCATATAAATGATTTGAACACCCTATTATGTCAAGCAAGCTCGGTTGGTATGACTCAAGATGACGAATCCAAAGCAATCATCTTGTTATGTTCTTTACCTGACAGTTGGGATCCCGTAGTTACAGCTGTAAGTACTTCAAGCTCTACGAAGTCAAAGTTGGCCTATGATGAAGTTGTTGCCACTTTATTAAGTGAAGATATGAGAAGGAGTAACAAAGACTCCTCATTCGGTGATGCTCTCACTATGGTCAGCACTGAGAGAAGAGGAAGAAGCCATCATAGAGGAAATAATAATTACAATCAACGAAGATCAAAGTCACCCAATTGTTCAAGGTCAAGAGGTAGGAATGGTGAATGCTGATTTTGTGGTAAGCCTGGCCACACAAAGAGAAATTGTCGGGCTTACAAGAAAGCACAAGAAAATGTGAAAAACATGGAAGCAAATACAGCCTATGAGAAAGATGAAAGTGCTTTATTTCTTTCTACAAGTGACACAAAATCAGATTCTTGGGTGATAGATTTCGGAGCTTCTTTCCATGCTACTTCATGTACAGATTATTTCACAAACTACCATGATGGTCAATTTGGAGAGGTATTTCTTGGAGACAACAAATCCTGTGAAATAGTTGGCAAAGGTGACATTTTGTTACTGCTGGAAGATGGAGGGAAATGGTTGTTAAAAGATGTTCGCCATGTTCCCAAATTAAAGCAAAATCTAATTTCAGTTAGTCAGCTCTTTGCCCAAGGATATTATCCATTCTTATATCTGGATACTTGGAAAGTTACCAAGGGTTCGAGAATAATTGCCAAGGGAAAGAAAGTTGGCAATCTTTATCTGCTTGAGAAGCCTACTGAAATAGGGGCTGCTATGACAGTCATGGGCAGCGATGCAGCACTTTGGCATCAAAGATTAGGCCACATGAGCAAAAAGGGCCTTGAGATAATGCTCAAAAGGGATCAACTACCGGGTCTCCAATCAACAAACTTGCAATTTTGTAAACATTGTCTTTACGAAAAACAAAAGCAGGTCAGCTTCTTGAAAGATGGACATGATCTCAAGTAGAAACCATTGGAACTTGTACGCTCGGATGTCTTTGGTCCGGTTGAGGTAAGCTCTTTAGGAGGTTCAAAATTTTTTGTTACATTCCTTGATGATTGTACTAGGAAAGTATGGATATATATGATGGCAAATAAATTGGAAGTTTTTTCTAAGTTTAAAGTTTTCAAAGCTCTTGTTGAAAACCAAAGGGGCCATAAGATCAAATGTTTAAAAACGGATAATGGAGGTGAGTTTTGTTCGTTGGAGTTCGACAATTATTGTGCAGATAATGGTATTCATAGGGTGAAAGCTATGCCCTACACCCCTCAAGAAAATAGGGCAGCAGAAAGACTCAATAGGACAATAATGGAGAAAGCTCGGTGTATGCTTTCTAATGCAGGATTGGGAAAAGAATTCTGGGCTGAGGCATGTAATACAGCCATATATCTCATTAATCGAAGTCCTTCTTCAAGGTTGAACTTCGAAATTCCAGAAGAGGAATGGCAAGGTAGAAGACTCTCTTATTCTCATCTTAAAGTTTTTGGTTGTCAGGCTTTTGCACATGTGCCCAAAGAAAAAAGAAGCAAGCTGGATCCTAAATCTGAGCCTTGCATATTCGTTGGCTATGGAGAGGATCAGTTTGGCTTTAGGCTTTGGAGTTTAACTGATAAGAAGATTATTAGAAGCAGAGACGTTGTCTTCAATGAGAAAACCTTTCTAGCATTAAATTCTCAGGAAATGTCTGAAAAAGAATTTGTGCCAATCGCTGCACAAAGGAATGTTGGATTGAATCCACAAACAGTTTCTAACACTATTTCATATAGTCCCACCTCTGTACTATTTCCAAATTTTTCATCTTCTTCCACTCCTGGGAACACAGGACATGATGATAGTTCTACACAAGAGTTTTTTGATATCTCTTCTCATGACAGGAATTTGTCTCTCCATCACGATCAAGCTTGTGAAAGTTTTTCAAACCAAAGTACAAGGGATCCTCTTACTACAATGGGCTATCAGTCAAAGGACTATAATGCTCATCCACCGATGCAAGGTGGGCAAATAGAACCACAGGACATCAATCTGGAGGATGATAGTAATTTGCAGGCTGTGCTAATTGATATCCATGGCAATCTCGTCTATATACAGAGTACTCACAGTAAACGTATGTCACTATATCCATTTGAGCATAGTGGAAACTCAAGCCACAATCTTGGCAATAGACGTGGGAAATTTCAGAGTGTAGGTCCAACTAATCCATAGCCTGCACATAATTCGCAAGGGGCAAATGAAAACCAGGTTCAAACGCACGTAACAGAGGTGAATGTACAGGGTGCAGAACTCCATCCGCAATGTGTTAGAGTTGTTTCACAGGGTCTACAAATTGATTTGCAGGACGTTAATGTGCAGGGTAATCATGGTGGGAGCACAGACTAGTATCTTGGTAATTCACGGGAACAGCTTCATGCAGAGGAGACAGTTTCATGGAAGTTTCATGGCAGTCGAAGACCCTTTCACCATGCAGGTAATATGGCAGGTAGAGGTAACATGTCTCCAAATCAACATAGTTTACATACCGGTTTTGAGGCACCCAATACAAATATATCACAAGGAGAAGACACACTTCATAATAATCTATTCTCAAGCAGCAGAGAGGGCATTCAACATTTAAACCAGTGAACTAGTGTAATTGATTATCCATTTGAATTGGTTCAACCAGAGAATAGAGAACCCCAAATGAGAAGATCCACTAGAGAACGGAGAATGCCAGCTAAATTCTCTGATTATGAATTATTGTACACTGAAGAAGCAGAGCCTTCAATTCTAGTTTTAGAATTTTCAGAACTGTCTACATTCAAAGCAGCTCTCAATGATGTCAATAGTGATAAATGGCAAACAACGATGCGTGAAGAAATGGATTCTTTACTCAAGAATTGAACCTAGGATTTGGTCTCTCTTCCGCCTAATCGAAGACCACTTAGGAACAAGTGGATATATCATGTGAAAGATGAAGCGGAAGGAAATAAATGCTTCAAAGCCAGATTGGTGGTAAAGGGATTTGATAAAAAACAAGGGATAGATTTCAATGAAATCTTCTCACCAGTTGTTAAAATGACAACTATCCGAACTGTTCTAGGATTAGCAGCTGCATGGCATCTTGAATTAGAACAACTTGATGTGAAAACCGCTTTCCTACATGGTGATGTAGAAGAAGAACTGTACATGGAGCAGCCACAAGGGTTCGTAAAGAAGGGACATGAACATTTTTATTGCAAATTAAATCAGAGCTTGTATGGCCTGAAACAAGTCCCAAGACAGTGGTATGTAAAATTTGATCGCTTCATGGCTGAGCATAATTTCACAAGATGTGAATCAGACCCATGTGTCTACTTCAAGAAACTTCCAAGTGGAGAGTTTGTCATCCTTCTTCTTTATGTCGATGACATGTTAGTAGCTGGCACAAACAAAAGAATCATTAATGAGTTGAAGCAAAAATTGGCAAGCCAATTTGCAATGAAAGACTTAGGGGTGGCCAAAAAGATTCTTGGCATGACAATCACAAGGGATAGGAAAAAGAGGGAAATCACTTTGTCTCAAAAACAATACATTGACAAAGTTGTTGAAAGATTTGGCATGGCTGAATCAAAAGTAACTCCTATTCCTCTTGCTGGTCACTTTCAATTAAGTTTTGAATTATGTCCTCAAACACAAGAAGAAACAGAATTTATGGAGAAAATTCCATACAAATCAGCCATTGGTAGTATTATGTATTCTATGGTTTCTACTCGCCTCGACATTGCTCATGCAGTGGGAGTTGTGAGCAGGTTCATGAGCAATCCCGAAAAAGATCATTGGGAAGCCGTCAAATGGATACTAAGGTATCTAAAAGGCACTTCAGATTATGTTTTATGTTTTGGCGGAAACAAAATTCAACTACAAGGTTACACTGATTTTGATCTTGCTGGAGACTTGGATAAACGAAGGTCTACCACTAGTTACACCTTCACATTTGCTGGAGCTGCGATCAGCTGGGCATCACGGTTGCAACATTCCATTGCTCTTTCTTCAGTTGAAGCTGAATACTTAGCTCTTTCCGAGGGTGCAAGGGAAATGATTTGGCTTCAGCGGTTACTTGGTGACTTGAAAGTTCGTCAAAATGAATATAATCTATTTTGTGACAGCCTTAGTGCGATCTTCATGGCACATAATCAGTCATCCCAACATCGCTCCAAGCATGTTGATGCACATGCTCACTTTGTTCGTCATGCAGTCGAAGAGGGCAAGCTGAACGTTGTCAAGATTGACATCAAAATCAATCCGGCTGATATATTCACGAAGGTTATTGCCAAAGAGAAGTTTGAATGTGCTAGAACTTCTCTTGGGCTTGTGAAGAAAATATATATCATTTTTTGAGCAGGGTATTGGGTGATCAGTTGCAACATTGGTTGTCCTTCAGGTGGGAGTTTGTTGATATTGTGAAGGCCAACAGTCATCTTTGTTCCCTCCAATAATCGAGTCTCTTGGTTTCCAAAGACTCTTCATTTGTAATATTATTGGAGCCCATTTATATGCTGCTCCTGCTCATTTTGTAAACAACTTTTTCTTATTAATTCAATACTCTGCAGTCTGGACGTAGCCACTATTGTGGTGAACCAGGATAAATCCGGTGTTGTGTATTTCTTTTATTGCGACATTTAATTTTTTTGTTTAAATCCTTTCAACTTTCGGAGACAGTGTCTGAATAAAAACAACAGTCACAAAACAGAAATGAGAGCTGCACCTCCCAAGGCTCCGATCAAGATGATCACAGTCTTCGAAAGGCTTGCTGTAGCAACAGTCAAAGCCAAATGTTACCAACCATTTAACAGAATTAGCAATAAACTTTAAAGATTCTAGATTTCCATGGCCCGATGTCCTGTGTTGTTTCTGAATTTGTCTTTTTTCAATTTTTTCATGAAAAGTTCAAAAACTTATAGCGATTGAACAAACATGGAATAAAATCTGATATGAAAAAAATTAAAAGATTACAACGACTTACAGGAAGAAGAAGTGGAGAAGAAAGCAACAGTAGAGTACCACAAATAACAACCAGCTTCAAGAGCTCTTCCATTCTGCAGCGAAAAGCACCGTTGTATGATCTGTATATCAGCCTGGAGGCAAAGGCCGTAGCCACTCATATTAAGCATTCGCCTGCACATAGACAGTCCGTGAATAGCTGTCGGCAATCCGTTTGCACTAATTTCACCTTTGGAAAAACCTTCATTTTTCAGAGCCTTGGATTTCATGTTCCCAAGGAAATTCAGCACTGTTTCATTGAAAAGCTTAGGATTTGAAGATGCGCCGGAGATGCAGACGTTGGAGTAGCCGATATCCAAAACCTGATCAAAGAAACTCGAATTCTCATAATGCAAGAAACATCCATCATAAACCATACGCGCCCCGGTGTCGTCGGGACAGTAAATAAGAATCTGATTTTCTGCTGCTGCATAGCATGTGTTGCAGTCCTCCTCTGACAGATCATCTCTGCATTGTGCACGCCCATACACGGTATTTATACCAGTCCCGGCTGAAGCCGTTCCAAATCCTGCCGAAGAAACATTTTTGGAAAGCTGTGAGAAAACAGTGTTGAGATTTTCTTTGAAAACTGTGGCATTTGCATATTTGATCGAACTACAGCCATGACCGGCCTCTGTAGTTCGGGATCGGCTTCTAAACGTAGAACACAATTTGAGGTGGAAAAAATTAAGAGTGTATAGAACACAAGACATGAGTAGCTTGGTTTTGTTCTTGATCTTGGCATGATGAAAATGTGCAGCATAAATCTTTCGCAGCTTGCAGAGCAAGAACTTTTAAAAACATTCTAAAATTTGAAGCACTAATGTATATAACAATGTAAACATGAAGTCGGTTTTACCTAGTGTTGTGGCCCTTCTTGCTTATGAGCGCACGCCACTTTTTTGATTCCGGTCAACGAAACGGGGGTCTTGAATTTGGGTATTCCCAAGTCAAATGTTCATTCTGGTTCAGTGTAAGCAATTATGAGTTTGACGAAGTCTACAACATTTAAATTTTAAGTCGGAGCAGATCAAAATATTTATTGGTGTTGAAGAATCTCCATTCAAGATGGTCTTTGTATATTTGGTTCTTTCTAATTTTTTATTTTTTAAATTTATTTTGAGATAAGAGGTTAAGGTAGATTAATTATTATTATTACATGCATAAAAGATTCACAATTTGTCATTGTATTATAGATTCTTCCCTATTCTTTCTAAATATTATATAGATAATTTATTTCCTTGTTCATCATTTTGTAGTAGAAAATACTTCATATTGTATTTTATATTCTTTTATTACTTTGTAGATAATAATATTTTTTTTTTTGCTAAATATTTGAAATTACTTTCTATAATTTATTATTAGAATGTACATAGCAAATTATTTTGATAAGTATCAATATAAATTAGAAAAGTTTAATTTGAAGTATAAATATTCTTCTATTCAAAAGAAAATCTATTCATTTGCTTATTTATTTATAAAGACATCCACATAGTAAAATCAAATATTTCTTTATAATATACAAAAAATTCATGGTAGAAGAAAGAAAATAAATGAAACCATGTATAGCTAGTAAATATGGATGATTGTTTAACAAATACACTTTGATAAACATTTCAAGTCATAAATATAAGCATGTCTATTACCAAAATGAATGTTTGTAGTACATATAAAATCAAATTTAAAATGTATACAAAGCTTAGAAAGATGAGAAAAACATATGCCATTCTAATTAATGAAAGGAAAATCAATAGAGGATCCTAAACAATAATCAAAATAGTGATCGACATTAAACCCTATGTTCAAAATATTTTTTATTGACATATACACATTGATAAATACTTTCATCCGTAAATAAGAGCACAAGTGATACATTTTTGTAGTATCAAAATGTAATACCAATTTGTAGCTCCAAAAAGTATGTTTATGTTACATATAAAATTAAAGCCAAATTATATGTCCAATTGAGAAAGACAAATAAAACATGTACCTCTTTAAATTAGTCAAACGGAAATTAACAAAAGATCCTTAAAAATAAAAGACATCATAAAGGGAACACAAACACTAGCCAAAGTGTTCCACTACAAACTCATTGTACACAATATTTTAGATTAATGAATATGTTTATAGAAGTACAAAAGCATCTCATTTATCATTTTCCATACAAATATATGTTCGTATTGCAACCCATTTGCAAGATTCTTCAATTTAGCAAATCATATAGATATAGGGTAATTAGAATCCATACAGACATGGTGGTCATTGTAGGCACACTAAAAGTACCCCAATTTTTAAAACTCTTAAGTTGCCACCCATGATAAATTTTTGCTAATGTATTCCTTGATTCTAAGAAAGTTTCTATGACAAATTGAATTGTTCCTAAGTCTAGATATGCAGATGTGGAAGAAAAATGGTAAAAATCCAACAAAGTTTTAAAGAACTGAATAATTCATTTTTTGTTATGCTTTTTGAAGTCAAAGTTCATTTTTTCACCATGGAGAAGCACTTCTTGAATTTTTTGCAATGGAGTAGTTGGCTCAGGATTTTCCACCAAAGGAAAAAAGTGTAGTGGAAAACTCATTTTCTGCTACACATTTCGTAGTCATTTTTAGATTTTCCATTGGAGAAGCAAATGTTTCATTTTCCACCAAAGTGAAAAGCATAGCAAAAAACTCATTTTCCTCTATGCCTTTCATAGTCATTTTTAGATTTTCCATTTGAAGAGAGAAAAGGAAAATCTCAATTCACAATGAAGATACATGGGGTCTAGTATCAAGATTACTCCATAAAAGTAATTTATGAATCAATCTACATCAAGATTGTGCCCACTACATGGAAGTGGAAAATTGAAGATTGGGTGTGCTTTCTGCACTCAAAAATAGAATTTCCACCAAGCATCAAATCCACAATAGAAAGAAGGAAAAGAGCTCTTAATTGATTAAAAAAAGAATGATAATCTCATAATGATTTATCACTTGAAGATTTGGACATCAACATGACACTAAATATGAAGTTGAAAATTCATTTTCTGCTACACCTTTCATAGTTAGGTTGGAGTTTTCCACAAAGGGACAAGACAAAAGTCAATTTTCCACAAAGAATGAATTGGAGTGTTCTATAACCAGTGACCTGATAGCAAAGAAGTATTTCTTATTAATTATTTGCAAAGTGTAACTATTGCTAGAATGTGCAAATTTTACCTACAACAAAGAAGCAAAAAATTGAGAACTTGATACACTTTTTGATCTCCATTCGAGATTTTCCGCCACAGGCATTCTAGAGACTCATTCCCAAAATTAAGTAAAGAATCAACATGGTAAGCATGGAAGATAACATACTGGCAAATTGAAGACATCTGGGTTACATAGCATGTGAAAAAAGAGTGGCTGAAAACTTTGTTTTATCAATTCTTATTTTGAAACAGTCATATAGATCAACATGCAGTAGCTCATATCTTTTGACTCAGTGATTTTTTTTTTATTGTTCTAGTCAGAATGAAGATAAATAGGTTTGGAAAGACATATCCAAAGATGAGCTTGATCCAACAATGGAATAGAAAGATATGCCCCCCACAACAAGACCCAACTTTATAGGTAGAATTATTTTTTAGTTTGACCAACAATGGAACATTTTGATTTGAATTTAATATATTTTGATATCACTTGTCCAAAAATCATTCAAATATGTTAATGCATATCCTTATAAATCATAGTTTATAAGTATGTCAGTTTTCAAAAGGAAAAATATGGGAAATCAAAGACACAAGAGTTAGTTATAGAACTGAAAAGTCACAGAAAGAAACCAATTAGAATGTGAAGAGAAATTGTAGGAAGAAACCATCTTAGAACTAAAAGGTCACCATTTGATAATTGAATGGTTATGAAGAAGTCTATTTATTGTAAATCTTTGCTGATATGTAGGGTTCTTCTTTTTTGCAAGAGACAGACAGCTAGACTAGGGGAAAGGAACTTAGTTTAGTTTTCTACATTCTCATTATGCATGTTAAGAGTTTGAGTTTTTGTAATAGATTTAGCATTAGCTATGAGAAAATAAAATCTAAGAATTCTTATTCGTGATGTTCAAGGCAACAGGGGTTTTATTCTGAATCTGAGCATTTAGTTGTTTCTCTTTTGATTATAATCAATCAGAGTATTGTTAATTTCAGTTTTGGGTATCATATTGCATCTCATGTTGAATAATGAATGGGTTGTAGATTAGAGTATTTCCAAGCATTCCTATTACAGGAATTGGGATTATTTATCTTTCTCTTTCATTTCATTTTGCATTGCATTTGCATACATAGCATTCACATTGCATTACCAATGTCAGAGAGTCATAGGAAGTGTAAATTCTTGGGGTTGGCTAGGTGTAGAATTGAATTCTTTGCTTGAGTTAGTTTTTTCTAGGGTTGGCTTGGTTTTCCTCTTTCATTCTTAGGTTAAGAACATACCCAATTAGTTTAGGAATAAAACAAGATTCATTGAATATCATTGATAAGGGAGTTGTACCTTTTAATTCAAAGGAAATCTATCAACCTCGTGATACACTATCAAATTGTTGCTCATAGGTTCAACCATTTAATAGTTACACTAGAAAGAACAATCTGTTTACTAATAGATTTTTGGTGACTCTGCTAGGGAAGCAAGAAAGATGATTAATGTTGATGTTTTACATCCTCAGTTTTTATTATTATCTCCGCTTGAGATTGGTGACTCTATTTTGATTGTCACCATTTCTTGTTGAAGAGTCGAGTGCTTTCATTTTCAATTTTTTTTTATTATCTCTACTTGTAGGAGATTGGTGACTCTTTTATTAAAAGACCATGCCCATTAAAGTTGTGAAAGGAAGAAGGCCAAATCATTCTTTGATTGAACGTCATCAAATGCATGATCCAGTATTGTGTGATTTGTTTGATGCTTTTAGTGAAAACATTACTCACGGGAGAAAAATGAATTTGAGCGTTGAAGAAGATCATGCACCAATTTTTTTATGGAGAAGTTTTTGTTCCATATCTCACAAGATGAAAGAGTTGGAGGTAAAAAAGAAGTTATTGCAGCATTGTGAGGAAAGGGTGTTGCAGCTAAGCAATGAATTAAAGGTGGATGATGAAGTGGTTTCAAAAGTCCCACCTAATTTTGTTTCCTATAATTTTTTAGTCTTGAGTAAGAATGAAGTTCAACCAAGAAAGAAAATCAAAAGGAAACCCAAATTTGAAGAAATAAATGGTGAGAGTGATCCTAATTTACAATTCCTTTGGATTGCATTTAAACAAAGTATTATTGAAGTTGAAAGAAAAGCATTAAATCCCTCAAAAGATCATAAATCTGCTCTTCTATTAAAGTGTGTGATCCAAAGATACTTTAATGTTGAAGACTGAAGAAAAGGGAAGTATGTTTCAGCAAGTTTACTTGAAGAAAAAATAGCAAAAGAAAAACCAATATCCATCAATTGCTTGGTTCTTGGAGAACAAGAAATACCATAGTTTTTGGAAGAACAAATTTCCATGCAGAAAGGCATCCTTGACAACAAAAAGGAATTGTTAAGCACCATAGAAAATGAAAATTTGATAATGCTTTATTTTGCTCCTAATAACGAAATTTTTAGATTTGATGAAAATAGAGATAATCTTTCACATAAGGTGTCTTTTGAAAATCATTCTACAATTAATACACTTCTAGAATATGAAATGTTCAATTTTGTTGAAGATCATCGTAGAAATGATTTTCAATTTTCAAGAGTTTATAACAATCCTATATTAGAATAATTTTTCTTTGAAGACCATGCAAAGTTGAGTATTTTGGAAGAAATTTTTATTGATGGAAAGGTTGAAACATTTATTGAGAATTCTTTCACTAAGTCAAGAATTTTAGCTGAAGAAAAAGATTCAAGAACATATTTTGTACAGGGATCTTTAGTGGCTAACAAAATGTTGCAGCACCATGAAGATGATTCAAAGCTAGATTATATTGTTCTTTATCACAAAATGGAAGCTAATCAAACCTTGATGTTGGCAAAATGTAAGTCTTCTTCTACAAGTAATTTAAGTATTGAGATTTTAAATTTCGATGAATTTTTTTAAAAATTAATAGCCACGAAAAGTGATGAAGTTATTTTGGTTCAGTTTGACCCTATGTGCAATGAAGAATCATTCTGTTTCAATCTCAATTTGAAATCTAAAATTGCTATCGAAGATGACTATAGTGAATGTGACTATGATGCAACATATGTTTCATAATTATGTGGACATTCAAATTTTTGCAATATTAATTTATCTACTAGGATTTCTCTTAAGAGTGATCAAGTTGAAAGTTATGAGTGTGAATATGTTGCAACATCTTTTCCAAAAGTTTGTGATTATTTTTCTCTTCAGAAAAGAATGGTTGAATACATGAGAAGTAATGTCTAGATGAAATTCCAAAAAATTAGACGTTATGATAAGGCCTAGTTGTTTGGGAAAAATTTTTGGCTCACTAATTTCTAGCAATATATTAGTGTGGCATTTAGACATGAAGAGTTTTCTAGGAGGTCTTGGTTTTGGTTCAGCCTTGTAAAACACAACCCACTTTATTGGAGAGGCTCATACTTCTCTTTGCCAATTAATGGTAATGCTCCTATCAAGATTTTAGGTACTAATCAAATCTATATCTCTATTTTAAATGAAAGATTTTTAGATTTGATGAAAGAAAAAGGTGATGAAGTTATCTTAGTCAAGATTTAGCCTCACCTTGAAGAAGCAAATTGTTATGTTGAGAGCACCATGGATGCTAGAAATTCTTTTGATTATGGTAGTCTCAAGTGTTTGGATAATAAAGATGATATGATATTTTCCTTGGAGATGTCTAAGTTTTAGTTTGAGATTGGGAATGACTCTAAATCTTACATTCAAAAGGATTAAGAAGAATAAAAAATTTATCACAAAGCATGGTTTCTTGGAAAATATTTTTGGGTCACATATTTTCAGCATGCTTTTGGATTCACTTTCGACAATGATGAAGTCATGGAAAGAAAATGGTTTTGTTGCAGCTTTTTGGAGTGCAAGTTTCTTTTCTGGAAAGGATCCTACTTCTCCTTTCCGGTTAATGGTTATGTTTGATTTTCTCCCTACTCTCTTTCATTTTGGTGAGAGCTCCTAACCTATGTCTATAAATAAGCTTTTGTTTCCATAGTGTCGGTGTGCTTAGCTTAGTGTTTCCTGCTTTTTCAGTTTTTGTTTTGCCTTGCTCCCCTTCGCCCTCCTAGCAAGAAATTCTTTGATAGTCCTATTTGTGCTTAGAATCTATAGCCCAATGGATAGGAACTTGTCTTTTGCTATAGATACTGGATTTTTTATGCACTTTGCAGCACATAATCCCCATTTAGAGCCAGTTTTAGCCACACTAAAAGCACCCCAATTTTTAAAATTTTTAAGTTGCCACCCATGACAAATTTTCACTAATGTATTCCTTGATTCTAAGAAAGTTTCTATTAAGGATTGAATTGTTTCTAAGTCTAGATATGTAGATGTGGAAGCAAAATGGTAAAAATCCAACAAATTTTTAAAGAAGTGAATAATTCATTTTCTAGTACATGTTTTGAAATCAAAGTTCATTTCGCCACCATGGAGAAGCACTTCTTGAATTTTTTGCAATGGAGTAGTTGACTTGGGTTTTTCCACCTAAGGAAAAGAGCGTAGTGGAAAACTCATTTTCTGCTACGCATTTCATAGTCATTTTCAGATTTTCCATTGGAGAAGAAAATGTTTAATTTTCCACCAAAGGGAAAAGTGTAGAATAAAACTCATTTTCTGCTATGACTTTCGTAGTCATTTTTAGATTTTACATTTGAGGAGAGAAAAGGAAAATCTCAATCCACAATGAAGATACATGCGGTCTAGTATCAAGATCATTTCATAAAAGTAATTTATGAATCAATATACACCAGAATTGTGCCCACTACATGGAAGTGGAAGATTGAAGATCGGGTGCACTTTCTGCACTCAAAAATGGAATTTCAACCAAGCATCAAATCTACAATAGAGAGATGGAAAAGAGCTCTTAATTGATTAAACAAATAATCATAATCTCATAATGATTTATCACTTGAAGATTTGGACATCAACATGACTTCAATATGAAGTGGAAAATTCATTTTCTACTATGCCTTTCGTAGTCTGGTTGGAGTTTTCCACAAAGGGAGAAGACAAAAGTAAAATTTCCACAAAGAATGAATTGGAGTGTTCTATAACCAATGACCTGATAGCAAAGAAGAAGTATTTCTTGTTAATTATTTACAAAGTGTAACTATTGCTAGAATGTGCAAATTTCACCTACAACAAAGAAGTGGAAAATTGAGAACTTGATATGCTTTTCAATCTCCATTTGGGATTTTTTGCCACAAGCATTCTAGAGACGCACTCCCAAAATTAGGTAGACAATCAAGATGGTAAGAATGGAAGATAACATACTCACAAATTGAAGATATCTCGGTTACATAGCATGTGAAAGAAGAGTGGCTCGAAACTTTATTTTATTAATTTTGATTTTGTAACATTCATATAGACTAGCATTTAGTAGCTCATTTCTTTTGAATAAATGATTTTTTTTTTATTTCTCTAGTTATAATGAAGATAACTAAGTTTGGAAAAACATATGCAAAGATGAGCTCGATCCAATAGTGGAATAAAAAGATATGACTCTCACAATGAGACCCAACTTTATAGGCAAAATTATCTTTCAGTCTGACCAGCAAAGGAACATTTTGATTTGAATTTAATATATTTTGATATCATTTGTCCAAACATCATTCAAATATGTTAGTGTATATCCTTATAAATCATAGTTTATACGTATGTCAGTTTTCAAAAGGAAAAATATGGGAAATCAAAGAGACAAGAGTCAATTATAGAATTGAAAATTCACTAAAATAGACCAATTGGAATGTGAAGAGAATCTGTAGGAAGAAACAATTATAGAACTGAAAGGTCACCATTGGATAATTGAATGGCTATGAAGAAGTCTATTTATAGTAAATCTTTGTTAATATGTAGGGTTCTTCTTTTTGGTGAGAGACAAAGAGCTAGCTAGTAGGGGGAAGGAAATTCGTTTAGTTTTCTACATTCTCATTATGCATGTTAAGAATTTGAGTTTTTGTAATAGATTTAGCATAAGCTATGAGAAAATAAAATCTAAGAATTCTTATTTTTGATGTTTAAGAAAACAAGTGTTTTATTCCAAATCAGAGCATTTAGTTATTTCTCTTTTGATTATAATCAATTAGAGTATTGTTATTTTCAGTTTTGGGCATCATCTTGCATCTCCTGTTGAATAATGAATGAGTTGTAGCTCACAGTATTTGCAAACATTCCTATTACAACAATTGGGATTATTTAGCTTTCTCTTTCATTTCGTTTTGCATTGCATTTGCATACATAGCATTCACATTGCATTACCAATGTCAAGGAGTCATAGGAAGTGTAAATTCTTGGGATTGGCTAGGTGTAGAACTAAATTCTCTGCTTGAGTTAGTTCTATCTAGGGCTGGCTTGCTTTTCCTCTTTTGTTCTCAGGTTAAGAATATACCCAATTAGTTTAGGAATGAAACAAGATTCATTGAATATCATTGATAAGGGAACTATACTTTTTAATTCAGAGGAAATCTATCAACCTTATGATAGATTATCCAACTATTGGTATCAAATTGTTTCTCATAGGTTTGGGCATTTAAGAGTTACATTGAAAAGAACAATTTGTTTACCAATAGATTTTCGGTGATTTTTCTTAGGAAGTGGAAAAGATGATTAGTGTTGAAGTTTTAATTCCTCAATTTTTATTATTATCTCTACTTGAGATTGGTGACTCTATTTTGATTCTCATCATTTCTAGTTGGAGAGTCCAGTGCTTTCATTTTCAAATTTTTTTTATTATCTCTACTTGTAGGAGATTGGTGACTCTATTATTAAAAGACCATGCCCATTAAAGTTGTGAAAGGAAGAAGGCCAAATCCTTCTTTGATTGAACTTCATGAAACACTTGATCCAGTATTACATGATTTGTTTGATGCATTTAGAGAAAGCATTACTCTAGAGAGAAAAATGAATTTGAGCATTGAAGAAGATCATGCACCAATTTATTTATGGAGAAGTGTTTGTTCCAAATATCACAAGATGATAGATTGGAGGTAAAAAAGAAGTTATTGTAGCATTGTGAGGGAAGGGTGTTGCAACTAAGCAATGAATTAAAGGTGGATGATGAAGTGGTTTTAGAAGTCCTATTTGATTTTGTTTCCTATAATTTTTAAGTCTTGAGTGAGCAAAGAGTTCAACCAAGAAGGAAACCCACGTTTGAAGAAATAAATGTTGAGAGTGATCCTAACTTACAATTCCTTTGGACTAAATTTAATCAAAGTATTACTAAAGCTAAAAGAAAAGGATTAAGTACCCCAGAAGATCATAAATCCACTCTACTATTAAAGTGTGTGATCCAAAGATACTATAATGTTGAAGACCGAAGAAAAGGGATGTATGTTTCAACAAGTTTACCTAAAGAAAAATTAGTAAAAGAAGAACCAATATCAGTCAATTTCCTAGTTCTTAGAGAACAAGAAATACCATAGTTTCCAGAAGAACAAATTTCCATGGAGAAAGGCATTGTTGACAATGGCAAGGAATTGGTAAGCACCATGGAAAATGAAAATTAGACCATGCTTTATTTTGCTCCTAATAATGAAAGTTTCAGATTTGATGAAAAGAGAGATGATCTTTTGTATGAGGTGTCTTTGAAAATCATTCTATGATTAATGCACTTCCTAGATATGAAAAGTTAAATTTTGTTGAAGATTATGGTAGAAATGATTTTCAAATTTCAAAAGTTTGTAATGATCCTATATTAGAACCATTTTGTTCTGAAGACCATGCAAAGTTGAGTATTCTAGATGAAATTTGTATTGATGGAAAGGCTAAAACATTTAATGATAATTTTTTCACTAAGTCTAGAATTTCAGTTGAAGAAAAAGATGCAAGAACCGATTTTGTATAGGGATCTTTAGTGGCTAACAAAATTTTGCAGTACCATGAAGAAGATTCAAAGCTGGATTATATTCTTCTTTATCGTGAAATGGAAGCTATTCAAATCTTGATGTTGGCCAAATGTAAGTCTTCTTCTACAACTGATTCAAGTATTGAGATTTTAAATTTGGATGAAAATTTTTCAGAATTGATAGCCACAAAAAGTGATGAAGTTATTTCGGTTTAGTTTGACCCTATGTACAATGAAGAATCATTCTATTTAAATCTTGGTTTGAAATCTAAAATTGCTATCAAAGATGACTATAGTGAATGTGACTATGATGCAACATATGTTTCACAATTATGTGGACATTTAGGTTTTTGCAATCTCAATTTATCCACTAGTACATTTAACCCTAAATTTCAACCTTAAATTTTGACCACAAATATAAATTGCTTGGTTGGTCATCATTATAAAGGAAACTTTTGGATTTTTTTAATAGCATGCCTGTGTTGGTCACAATTCTGACCAATGTTTTCTATTTTGTGTTGGTCTCAGTTGCGATCAACACGACAACATAAAGATATATTAAAAAAAGTACCAAACGTTAGTTAAGCTACATTTCACTTTTGAGCATTTCAGAAAATGCGGTCAGTTGAGCATTTCACTTGAGGATTTCTCTCTCTCTCTCTCTCTCTCTCTCTCTCTCTCTCTCATAGGAATTTCTAGTGGGTATAACCAAGTTATAGTCACACTACCATTGAATGAGATGTAGTTAGGTTAACAATAAGAGAATGTTTATATATTTTCAAGTTTTGAGGTTACACATTTAGGTTACAATTTTTAAGGGTTTAATTTATATTTCTTGTCAAGGTGATAGTTGAGGATGAGGTTTAACCATGTTTATGAGTTTAATTTTTGTTCCCTAGGTTTTAACATACTATTGAATTTGATTTGTCTTTCTATTTTAATCCACATCTTTTTATGAAGATGTTATTAATTAAACTGATAAGCCACATTTTAGATTTCTAGTGCAGCATTTTGGAGCATTTCGAATTTCTAGTGCACCCCTAAACTCAAACTATCAGGAGTATTTCGAGCATACATTGTAGGATTTCAAGCATACATTGTAGCACTCCCACTATTAAAGGTATTCAATCATTGGGGAAGCCCTAATTTGATACTTGCTAATGTATAAATAAAATTTGGAACTAAACATACCAAAATTATCTTTGTTTAAGAAAAATTTAAACCCTCATTTGAAGATTTCATAAAGAGTTGAAAAATAGGTGAATAGGTGAGTTGAAAAATAGAAAAACTTTTTCTATTTTGGAAGGATGGGAATGGGTAGTTTGCTAAGCAAAAAAATTTGAAAAATAATTTGACTGTTTACATTGTTCTTTTCATTTTTGATTAGGGGAAGACATCTCTGATGATACCTTCTTGTTTAAACAATCATTGATTGGGGGAAGGCATAGTTTGAGAAAGCCCTAGTTATGAGGGCCTAAATAAGAGGGTTTTTAAGTTGAGGTACCATGCTAATAGTGTGATATGTAAAATAGGGGGCAAAAATCATAGCTCCAAAGGTGAGGTACCATACTAATAGTGCGATATGTAAAATGGTGTGTGCATTCTTCTTTACCTTTTTTCAAAAATGGTCATGAGACTTCAAAGTCTCGGACGACAAAAAGCTTAGGGTTCTCGTATGGGTCGAGTTCCCAGGTTTACACCTACCGTTTTGGCCTTTCATTAAGTCCATTGCCAAAGCCCTTGGCAAAGTTGTCAACAAGGAGCCTAAGAAATTCTTCAATGCCTGCCTACAATGATGCATTTGCGTAGAGGTGGATCTTTCCAAGGATCTCAAGGATTTTGTGGAAATTTAGATTGAGACTAAAACCTTCTCTCAAAAGGTTCTTTACTTGAACCTTCCTAACACCTGTTATAGGTGTCAGTCCACAGAACATAAGATCAAGGATTGCCCTCTAGCTATGCCTAGGGTCAAGCCCATGCCTAAAGAGGTGCCTGTCAAATAGGTTGAAGGGACAAAAGAAGAATGGGTTACTATTGGGCATAAGGGCAAGGCTCCCTCAAATCCCTTGCCCCCCAAGAAGTCCTATGTTGTGGTCACTATGGTTCCTCCTATCCATACAAGAGCATCAATTCTAGCTAGCGTAGGGACGCAAATGGCAGACAAAGGAACTATTTTTGGAGTTTTGCAAGTTTCAAACCCTACTAGCTCACAAGGGATTAAGGCAGCTGCTAGGGCTTCTGCCTTAGCTTGGGTACAAACTCCTCTTGCTGCTTCTTCCATAGCACCACCAATGATGTGGCATTCTCGTAGTCCTCCTGGATGTGCAGAGATACCAGAGGTAAAATGTCAGGTTGTAAGTCTAGAGGGTTTTCCATCTGACTTCAACCATGTTTCTACCTTCTTGCAAAATAGCTACTCCTCTCTTGAGGACGAAGATGATATGGAAGAGTTCTCATGAACTTCCTATCATGGAATGGTCGAGGTCTCATAGACCTCCCTAGAAAGTACTATGTTTGGGATGTCCTTCATAGACTTGGTAATTTAGATTTTCTCTATCTACAAGAAGTTAAAATTTTTGGTTTCATGCTTTCTTCAAAATGCTGCATAATTTTGCAAGATGGCGTGATTTTTTCTTCCCAGCACGAAGCTGGCCAAGGTGGTGTAGTTACTCTCCTGTCACCTCACCTTCATTCTACTGTTATTTCACATAGTTTTGACCCCACACATAGAATTATTTGGATTTTTCCTTCTATTAACAATCATTCTTTTGGAGTCATTAATGTTTATGCTTCCAATGATGCTATGGAAAGATCCTAGATGTGGGCCTGGCCAGCTACTTGGGTTATGTGTGTGGACTTTAATATGGTTGAAGTGGCCTCTGACAAAGATAACATTCTACTTTTTCATTGGACAATTTGGGAAAGACAAGCCTAGTATTACATGCACAATAAATTGGACCTTTTTGATCCCAATAGCAATCGCCGCCAGGATAGTGGGGTTTGGCACACTTGGTCCAACTTTCGAGCTAGCTTTGACCGCATATTAAAATGCCTAGATCGTGCTATGGTCACTGCGCTATTTGTTTTCTCTTTTTCTAAGGATTGATATTTTCCTGTCATTCCCCTACCAAATGTGATGTTATCTAACCACCACCCCATTTATTTTGTCATTTCTTGGCAAACAGCTATCCCAAAGGTGGCCAAGTCTCAGTTCTTTCTCAACACGTCTGTGCTGATGCATGCTTCTACCATTTTGCACATAGTACATGTTTGGAACTTGGAGCCATGTCTGCATTCTCAAAAGGGATGGATTCAATGGTGGAATGATGTCATTACTAGAACTACTTGGTTCTTATGCATTTTTTGGCAACAATTGGCTACATTTCATAAATGGTCATATGAAGCTAGCACGCTTGCCGTCAAAAAAGCCTTTGATGCCCTCACCCTCAATCCCTTTAATGTGGACTTGCAAATTTAGCTTTCCAAGCTTCACCATGACAACCAAATTGTTGATAATTATGTTGCGTGAGGAGCCCGAATCAAAGCTTGTCTCCACTAGTTGGAGGTTGGTGACAAAGCCTCGAAGGAGTTTTTTAAGGCTCTTTGTGCCCGTCATACCAATGTTGGGATTAAAAAAATCAAACAAGGAAATGTTGTTCTATCTAGTCTCCCCGCCATCCTACAAGCATTTTTTCATCATTATGAGAACGTGTTTGTTTCGCAGGGAAATTCTGTTGCTCAAGAGGAAGCTCTCAAAAAGTGTATTTCTATTACTTCAAATTATCTAGCAGCCAAGTAATGTGCTTTCTGTGAGAAATTTCTTTCCCTCCAAGACCTTAAAGAGGTGGTCTACTCCATGGTGGATGACAAGTCCCCTGGGTGTGATGGGTTTCCTTGTGAATTCTACAAACACCTTTGGGAGCATATAGGTCCCGATCTGCACAAAGTTTATCTTGAAGCCTATCACTCTAAAAGATTAGGAGCCATTATAAACAAAGGAAATATCAAATTCATACCTAAAGCTAGTGATCCAGGGGACATGTAATTGGAGACCCATCACCCTTCTGAATGTGTTGTATAAGATCATTGCCAAGGCACTCTCTCTCAAAATTAGGCATATGTTGCCCTTAATTGTGCGACCAAAGCAAATTGGATTCATCAAGTCAAGATATATTCTTGACAACATCATTTCTATCTGGGAGGGAATGGAATGGGCTCACAAACTATCCAATCAAAAGGCCATCTTTTTAGAGATAGATTTTGCTAAAGCCTATGATTGCATTGAATGACCCTTCATCTTGGCTATGCTCTAGGCTTTGGGTTTTGGCCCCAACTTCCTCCAATCCATGGATATGCTCTTTGGGGATACTAATGCTTGCATTACCATCAACAATTCACAATCTAAGGCTTTTGGACATTTTCATTCCATTAGACAAGGTTGTCTGCTAGCTCTTGTGCTTTGTATCCTTGTTGCAGAAAGTTTTGGATATTTACTTGCACATTCTATGTCCTCAAGACTAGTTCATGGCATTTTCTTGCCTGAATCATCCTCCCAATTAGTCAATGGACACTTTGCTGATGATTCTTTTCTCACTCTTTTAGAGGATGAAGAAAACATCAATAATGCTTTAAGTTTCGTGGATACCTTTTGTCAAGCATCTGGTTCTGCCATTCAATGGCATAAAATGCTTTGCTTCCACTAGTCCTTTTTGCTAGCTCCACCTTGGCTCAGCTAGTTTGAGTGGAAATTGGTTGCTCATGGAGAAATCTTCCGCTTTCTTGGCATTCCTTTTGCAATCCAGGTGTCAGTTGTGGAACTTTGGAATGCTGTGCTGGCTAAGATTAGCAAAAAGCTCAACTACTAGATCACAAAGCTGCTCTCCCTCACAAGAAAATTCTAGATTTTCTCAAAGATTCTTGTGGCCACTCATGTGTATCACTCCTCCTGCTGGGCTCCATCCAAAGCTTCTTATATGAAGTTGGAAAGATTGCTCAAAGATTTTCTCTAGACCTTTGGTTCTGATCACCATGGCTTTCATAGAATGGCGTGCAATTTTTGTTGTCTCCCAAAAGAGACCAGTGGTCTTGGCTTGCTTTCCACTTGGAGACAAGGCCTTGCTCTTTGTACAAAATGGATTATTAGGTCTGTCTCAAGAGATGAAGCTTGGAATATTCTAGTTTGGCATTGCATTTCTTTCAGCTTCCCTATCAATAGGCTTTCTTGGAAGGGGATTGGCTTCCAAACCCTTCTCATTATGCATGAGCCCGTTTTAGGGCTCCTTCATCATCAAGAGCATCTGGAAAGCCTGAGAGGCTGTTAAGCCTTGGCTTCGATGGGCTAGAGATGAATTTATGCAATGGCCTCTCCTTGAATTAGCATAACATATGGTGGTCTCCCTTGTTTTCTATTTAGGGTACTCCCCTTGCCAAGACTCAAGGGGCTAGTGCTCTGCATTTTTTCAAACATGGCATCAGAACTCCTAAGGACCTCTTTTCACAGGTCACCATGAGTTTCATGACCTAGGAAGATATGCAAGTACAATAACACCTTGTCCATTCAAATCGGTCGACTTTTGATCTTTTGCTTTCTTCCATCCCTATTCACTTAGTTCATAAAGTGGGGATTCATTCTATTCACCCTTGGTGGCTTGATTGGAGGTGGTTTCTTGCCATTCATTTTTCTAATTACAAGCCAAGTTTGGGTTACAGATGGCTTTTGCCTCATCTTCCCATGGTGGATATGCTAAACCACAGATGGCATTTGCAATCTTTTCTTTCTCAATGGAGAAAACACTTTGACACCATATGGAATGCTCTAACTAAACCCAAGATTGCACATTTTGCTTGGTGCCTAGCCTTCCAAGGTCTTCACCTGGGGCCTCGGCTCAAACATATTGGGTTCCTAACCCTAGATGCCCCTTTTGTAGACAACCAGAGTCTTTCTTGCATAAATTTTGGTTCTACAAGCATGCTCAAAATTATTGGCACTGGATTCATGATTTTTTCAAGCCATTCAGACCTGAGTCTTTCTCTTGGCATATGATTCTAGTGGGTGACTCTCCCAGAATTCGTCAAAAGTTCACCCAGATTTGGCACACCTTCAGGCTGGAGATCCTATTTTCTCTATGGAAAGATAGGAATGTTGTTCTTTTCACACACATTTTTTTGGATGTTAACATTGCTATGTATACTAAGGCATGCATTTGTAATAATGTGATTATGCAGATTCAAGTGCAAGCTAATAAAATTGCACTCGAAGTTGCTCACCTGGAGGAGCTGCTCAATCACTGGGGCAATGCTCTTTGTACTATCGCCAAAGTTCCTACTGATGCCTTAGCGGAGACCTCAACACCCTACGGTTGCCGTCCTCAGCACCACTCCTCCAGCTACCACTTACACACCCCATGCTCCCAGGCTTCTCACCGCTACTCTCCTAGCGATGGTGATGGCAGATGGAGGCATCGCTTAGCTTTCCCACCTCGTGGTGGTATTGGTTGGTCCCTGGCTCCTCCTCCTGGTTCTCATTGTGCGCACTTTGGGAAGTGGCCTTGCCTGGACTTGGCGATTTATCCTCCATGGCCAGAGGTTAAAGATGTGGAGGCTGCCACTGTTGTTGCTGTTGTTGATGATGGCAAGACTGTTCCCAGCCTGCGCCTCAATCCTAAAGATGATTGGGGTTTTCAAGACAAAGATGATCCACCACCCTCGGCTGGCACTACTTTGGCAGCTTGAGGTTACCTTATAAGATTTTTTTTGATGAATAGTTTATGATTTTGGTTGTGGCCGTATTTTTAGTCCGACTTTGGCCGTGTGAACTCTTTCATAAGGTGATCTTGTATCCTTAGACCCCTTTATTGTGAATTGTAAACTGAGTATATTTTATTAATAGAAAAGATCTCTATACATAAAAAAAGGGTTGTACTACTACATTGAATTTTGTGCAATAGGTTGTCTATATTCTATAGGTCAAAATCTATAACATAACAAATCAATGTCTAAATTGACAAATTGTCTACTAAACACTACGTACATTCTAAACAATATTTAGAGGGTTGCATTGTTTGGGGTTATAGTATATCAATACGTTAGCAATTAATATCTGTTTTGAAAGATTTGAAAGATTGTTAGATGCTGTGAAAATATAAGTGTGATTTATTCCAAAACAATCAATTTCTAAATAAATCACATTATTCTCTTTTTCAAAAACACTATTTTGATGATTAATAAGCATGTTCTTTGAGGCTTACCCATTGTAACAGGAGTTCCATATTTGTTGGAAGTTTATAATCAAAGTACTTTCGACCACTCACGATTTCGAGAACAAGCCTGCCGTAGCTGTACACATCTGCCTTTCCTGTCAAGTGGCCACGAACAGCATACTCTGGCGCCGTATATCCTCTGTCATAGAAATTTTTTAGGCAATTATGCGAATATTTATGTTTTCGGTTTCAATAGAGAGAATGGAACACGTAAAGAGCATTAACATATCTTACATAGTACCACCGACTCTTGTAGTGAGATGTGTCTGGTCCTCTGGAAAGAGCTTTGCCAGTCCAAAATCTGCAATTTTTGCCTGAAAATCGTTATCCAGCAGTATATTTGCAGCTTTGATATCCCGGTGCAGAATTCCAAAGGGGTATTCTTCGTTTAAATATGCAAGTCCGTGCGCCATCCCCAAAATAATCTCAAATCGCGTTTTCCAGCTCAGTAAATTCTCCGTATTACCTCAAGGGTTTTTTTAGAGATAAATAACCATTTAGCCCCAAAATTTGGTATGCTCTGTTTCTCAGAAAAGGACCAAGACAAACCGAAGAGATGTCTGTCAAGGCTCATGTTTGGCATGAATTCGTAAACAAGTAGCTTCTCCAGTCCTCATGTGCAACACCCGAGGAGATGAACGAGATTACGGTGACGAAAAGTGCTGACTAGCTTCACTTCTGTAACAAATTCATCTGATGCCATTGTAGACTGCTGTACGAAAAACTTTTTCACTGCAACCTCTCAGCCATCGTAGAATATTCCCTACCACCACAAAATTCCAGATCTGATTAGCAAACGGCACTCAAAATATGCTTTAGATATAAAAAGCTTGTAATCCGAATACCTTATAAACTTGGCCAAAACCTCCCTCGCCAATCTTCATGCTTGAATCGTAGCTGAAGAGGTGATACTTTGAGTCTTCCTCGGCAATGAGTTATACTTCTGCTAAGATCAATTGCAGACATTAAACACTCAAAAGCACTAGTTTAATCCTAGTTACTTTCAATAATTACAATGCGAATCTTACTATAAAGCTTCTTCAATTTCATCAATTTGCGAAAAATCAAGATTCTTCGAGTCATTTCCAAATTCACAATACGAATCTTACTCTAAAATTTCACGACTCATCAAATTTTGAGGAAACAGCATTTCTGTCGATTATTGTGGATACAAATTTCTTGAATTTCATCCATTTGTGAAAAATAATATTCTTTGAATCATTTTAAAATATGAACCCTACTGCAAAGCTTCTTGAGTTTTCTTAATTAGTGAGAAAATACTATTTTCTCAAATGATTCTAAAATACGAATCCCACTACTAAGCTTTTATGAATTTGTGAGGAATTTTCAGAAAAATAACATTGATAAAATATGCGGCCTACTGTAAAACTTTTTTATATTCATCAATTTGTGAAAACTAAAATTCTTCTATTCGTTTTAAGAATCTCGAATTTCTTAGAAAACGTAACTCTTTGAATCATTTTACCATACGATTCCTAATATAAAGCTTCCTGAATTAGAATCATTTAAATCGTCTTGCAATACGAATCATATTGCAAGGCTTGTTCAATTCCATTAATTTGGGAAAGAACAATATTCCTTTACCTGTTGCTTCATGCTTCCTGCCGCCGGAGCAGACTTTAGTACACAACTTTCGGAGATAGTGTCTGAATACAAACAATAGCCACAAAACAGAAATGAGAGCCACACCTCCCAAAGTTCCGATCAAGATGATCTCAGTCTTCGAAGGGCTTACTGTAGCAACAATCAAAGCCAAATGTTACCAAACATTTAACAGAATTAGCAGTAAACTTTAAAGATTTTAGATTTCCACGGCCTGATGTCCTGTGCTGTTTCTGAATTAGTCTTTTTTTATTTTTTCATGAAATGTTCAAAAACTTATAGCGATTGAACAACATGGAATAAAATCTAATTTGAAAAAAAATTAAAAGATCATAATGACTTACAGGAAGAAGTGGAGAAGAAAGCAACGGTACAGTACCGCAAATAACAACCGGCTTCAAGAGCTCTTCCATCCTGCAGCGAAAAGCACCGTTGTATGATCTGTATAGCAGCCTAGAGGGAAAGGTCACAGCCGCTCGTATTAAGCATTCGCCTACACATAGCCAGTCCGTAAATGGCCGTCGGCAATCCGTTTGCACTAATTTCACCTTTGGGAAAACCCTCATTTTTTAAAGCCTTGGATTTCATGTCCCCAAGGAAATTCAGCACCGTTTCATTGAAAAGCTTAGGATTTGAAGACGCGCCGGAGATGCGGACGTTGGAGTAGCCGACATCCAAAACCTGATCAAGGAAACTCAAGTTCTCATAACGCAAGAAACATCCAGCATAAACCATACGCGCCCCCGTGTCGTCAGGAAACTAAATAAGAATCTGATTTTGTGCTGCTGCATAGCATGTGTTGCAGTCCTCCTTTGACAGATCATTTCTGCATTGTGCAAGCCCATACATGGTATTTATACCAGTCCCGGCTGAAGCCGTTCCAAATCCTGCTGAAGAAACGTTTTTGGAAAGCTGTGAGAAAATAGTGTTGCGATTTTCTCTGAAAACTGTGGCATTTGCAGATTTGAGAAAGTAGTTCGGGGATCAGCTTCTAAACGCAGAACACAATTTGAGATGGCGAAAATTAATAGTGTATAGAACACAAGCCATGCGTAGCTTGGTTTTGTTCTTGATCTTGGCATGATGAAATGTGCAGCATAAATCAACACTAATGTATATAACAATGAAAAGAAGAAGTCGGTTTTACCTAGCGTTGTGGCCCTTCTTGCTTATGGGCGCACGCCACTTTTTTTATTCCGTTCAACGAAACAGGGGGTCTTGAATTTGGGTATTTCTAGGTCAAATGTTCATTCTGGTTAAATGTAAGCAATTATGAGTTTGACGAAGTCTAGAACATTTAAATTTTTAAAGTCTGAGCAGAGTGAAATATTTATTGGTGTTGCAGAATATCCATTCAAGATGGTCTTTGTGTATTTGACTCTTTCTAATTTTTTATTTTTAAATTTATTTTAGGATAAGAGTCTAAAGTGAGATTAATCATTATTATATGTATACAAGATTTACAATTTGTCATTATGTTATAGATTCTTGTCTAATTTTTTCTAAATATTGTATAGATAATTTATTTCCTTGTTCATATAGAAAATATTTCATATTGTATTTTATTTTCTTTTATTACTTTGTAGATAATAATAATAATTTTTTTTGTTAAATATTTGAAGTTACTTTCTATAATTTCTTATTAGAATGTAGATAGCAAATGATAAGTATCAATACTCGAGACTTCTTACTTCTAAAGTTTTAGCCAAACATCAAAACACCAAAGGCCAGTGTTGATGATGGACCTTAGTTTCATTAGGCTTGTATTCATGGGCATGTTTTTAGCTTTAGATGTTTTGGACACTTTATCAGTGGAGGATAACCCCCACACATGGGGTCATAGGCACAAACCTAGCGGTCCTTCAGCTGGGCAACACCATGATAGGGTGAGGGTGTGTTGGAACTCGAAACTTCTTACTTCTAAAGTTTTAGCCAAACACCAAAACACCAATTTAATTTTTAGTATAAATATTCTTCTATTCAAAAGACATCCACATAGTAAAATCAATTTTTTTTTTTTATAATATACAATTTAAACTCTTGGTAGAAGAAAGAACATATACAAAACTATGTATAGCTAGTCTATATGGATGATTGTTTAACAAATACACTTTGATAAACATTTCAAGTCATAAGTATAAGCATGCTTAATTGACACATTGGAACCATTGACTAATAGTGGTTAGGAGTTGGCCCAACCACTTTTAGCGAATAGCTTGGGGCCACTATTATGCATTTGTATCAGACTATTGGTTAAGAGTGAGTGGGCCCACTCTTAACCACTATTAGTCAAAGGTTTGAGTGTGCTAATTAAGCTGCTCAGTATATTATCAAAATGAAAGTTTGTAGTACATATAAAATCAAATCTAAAATGTATATAAAGCTTAGAAAGATGAGAATATCATATACCACTTCTAATTAGTGAAAGCAAAGTCAATAGAGGATTATTAAAAAAAAATCAAAATAGTGATCCACATTATTCCCTATATACAAAATATTTTTGATTGACATATACATATTGAGAAATACTTCCATTGATAAATAAGAGCACAAGTGATACATTTTTGTAGTATCAAAATCTATTACCAGTTTATAGCACCAAAAATGTATGTTTACGTTACATATAGAATTAAAGCTACATTATATGTCCAATTGAGAAAGATAGATAAAACATGTACCTCAACAAAGGATCCCAAAAAAAGAAAAAGACATCATAAAGGGAACACAAACACTAGCCATAGTGATCCACACCAAACTCGCTATACAAAATATTTTAGATTATCAACAAATATGTCTATAGAAGTACAAAAGCATCTCGTTTACCATTTACCATACAAACATATTTTCATATTGCAACCCACTTACAAGATTCTTTAATTTAGCAAATCATATAGAGATAGGCTAATTAGAATCCATATAGACATGGTGGTCATGACGAATAGAGAAACCTACATGTTGTGAGAAGCATATTCCTATTTACACTAATTCCCCTAATCCAAATAGATATCCAACCAAAGAGAGCTAATACAAAAATAAGTGGTTAGTATCAGTAAAATTAGCGATTTCTCCACACTCAAAAAATAGAAACTATAAATTTATTTATCTCACAAAATTGTCAATACAATCCATCATCAAAAGGTATAACCATGAATTACAACATAGCTTAGCTAGAATCAATATATTTTGAAATATAATGAGATCATGAAAATAAGTATGTAATGCAATAAAGATAAATAACATCGAAGCAATGAAGAATGCAATATTCATAATTTGCCAAAGTACCAAAGGGTACTATGATAATATCAATCTACAAATTAGACCCTTTAGCCCAATAAAGAGATGTAGGCATATTGACAAATCTAGTTATGCAACCTTTTTATGGTTCGAAAAATTAAATACAAAAGTATTTATATTCAACAACAAACATTTTTATTGTTCTTTTAAATCACACATTATGATCTATTATTAGATTGTAGATAATAAGAGAAGAAACCACTTTTCATCAACATTTTGGCCCCAATCTATCATTCTCAACATTTTTCTATAAGAATATCCACACAACAAATGAAATCTATTTAGTTTGTAGATAATAAGAGAAGAAACCACTTTTCATCAACATTTTGGGCCCCACTCTATCATTCTTAATATTTTTTGTTAGAATACACACACAACAAATGAAATCTATTAAGTTACAAAAATTAGAGTCTTCATCTTCTTGATGTTTTTGTTACTAGTTGAGTTATAAAAATAAATCATAGCTAGTGCAATTCAAATGTTTATAGAAACAAATGGTATATTCTTACCATCTACAATACAATTGAATATGATATAAAATACAAGTTCCACATAATGGCGTGATAGTTAATTGTATTTGTTTTGAGTTTATGGAATATAAGTTGCTATTTTGTTATATATTTTTAATAAATTTAATTTAGTTAAATGTAAAGTTACAAAATTATCATAGAAAGTAAGACAAATAATTAATAAATTCTTTAGAAATTTGAACTTTATGTTTTTAAATTTGTTTATAAGAGGTTGAACTTTATGTTTTGTGAATTTAAAAAATGTTGTTAAATGATAATATACTCTAACAATGGTATTATAATGTTTAATAAGTATATTGAATAGGCATGAAAGGTCAATTAGAAAAAAAAAATTAATTAATTAAAAGTAAAAAATATAGCTTATTCCATCTCGCAAAAAGAGGGGTAAAAATTTATTAAGACAAAAAGGAATACAACAAGGAGCTCGATCCTGAGCAACAAGATCATCAAATTCTTGCACCATCTCAAAGGACAGTTGCCCCCTATCCCTAATATTCCAACCCAGATCATGACTAGAAGCCCATTTGGCTAAACAGTCAGCAGTTCTATTCCATTCTCGAGGAATATACATGAACCTAATGAACTGAAAAGAGGAAGAGAAGAAAAGAATCTGCTTAACAACAGTGACCAGCTGCCAACTAACATCCTCAAGCTCTTGCGAAGAAAGCATGTTCACCACCACTTGGGAGTCAGACTCACAAATAATCTTACTCCATCCCTGCAAGCAACACTGTTCCACAGCATATAAAATAGCCTGAGCTTCCATGAGATTATTAGTATAATCACCCTTATGAACTGAGAAGAAAAATTTAACATCCCCAGAACTACAATGAGCCACTCTGCCAATACCAACCGGACCAGGATTCCCACGGGAAGAACCATCAGTGTTAATTTTTAGAACTCCACAGGGAGGAGGAGTCCAATGCCCATCTCGGTTAACCTGACCCTTCCTCTGATGGTGAAGCTGCCTGGACATAGAAGGAAACCTATGAGCCGCAACCCCATCCTGCAGATGAAAATTTAGGCGATTACAGATAGCAAGATCAACCGGATCCATACCCCCATCAAGCTCACACTTCACAAGAATAGTTTCCTGGAGAGAATGTGATATTTTCCACCAAAGATGCAAAACACCAAGCCGAACATCTTGGAATATGTGATGATTCCTCTCCAACCAGATATGCCAAAGCATGAAAGATGGGCCAGCAATCCAAGCAGCATGGAGAGAAGAAGACTTGGAGGGAGCACTACCCAAGTGGGCCCAGAACTCAGGCAAAGAGGAAGCATGCTGACAAGAGCAACCCCAAGCGCTCCACCAAAGGTGTCATATATGAGTAGAATAGGAGAAATGGAATAACAGATGGGAGACAGACTCCTCTCCATTACCACACAAAACACAATAAGAGGGGCCCTAAAATCCATGTTTACAAAGATTATCCCAGGTAAGACAATGGTTGTGAGCCACTAGCCACATGAAAAAATTGCACTTGGACCAAGAAACTTTATTCCAGACTTGCTTCCACCAAGGGACCTCAGCATCCCCAAATAATTGTCTAGTTATCTCCTGATACCTAGCAGACACATGATATTTACCAGACAAGGTACCGCCCCAAGCTAAAACATCTGGACCAAGCAAAGAAGAACACTCTCTAGAGGCCAGAATTTGAGAAAGCTCCTGACAATCCATGTCTGTACCTCCAGGAGGCCAATCAGAGGAATGCTTCCATCTGTAACCAACAACAGGTCCCATTTGATAAGGAGTCTTGTAATGAGCCACTTTATCCCATCCGGCGGCAAGAAAAGAATCACAAAGAGGCTGAAGATGAGGGTATATGGTTAAAATGGAAGGGAATCCATCCCAAGCATCAGACCAAAAAAAAGCCTGAGAACCTCCTTTACATATCCAAAACAAACCCCTCTTCACCAACATCGCACCTGTCTTCGAAGTATGCCAAACCATTGAGCCACGACCTTCAAGAGGAAGTGCAAAAACAGAGCAAGGGTCAACACCATGAAAATATTTATGAGTGATAATATGAGCCCAAAGTTGATGCTGTCTAGAGCACCATCGCCAATAAAGTTTAGCAGCCAAAGCTTGTCTACTCAATAGAGCAGATCGAAGACCAAGACCACCCTCCTTTTTAGGCCTACAAATAGTTGCCCAATTAACGAAGCTCCATTTAGTACTATGAAAATTACCACTCCAAAGGAATTGTCGAGAAAGAGCATCAAACTCCTTGAGAAAGTAAATAGGTGCAGCATGAACCATGCTTCTATAAGTAGGAATAGCTTGGATAACAACTTGAAGAAGAGTAACCCGGGTAGCAGTAGAAAGCCATCTATGAGTCCAATGATTTACCTTATCCTGAAGCTTGGTAATCAAATTTTTCCAGAAGAGACGTGGCTGCCTGGAAACAGCAATAGGAATGCCAAGATAAGTCAAAGGAAGTGAACCTATATGAAACCGTAGGATACCAACAATCCTGTGCTGAATAGAATCAGGAGTGTTAAAAAAGTAAATGAAAGATTTGTGCTCATTAACTTTCTGGCCTGAAGCTGCCAAATAAACGTCCAAAGCATGTCGAAAGGCTTCAGCTTCCTTGATCCTAGCAAGACCAGCAAGAGCAGAATCATCAACAAATTGAAGATGGGAAAGAGAAGGTAAGCCATTACCCCACCACCAGCCTTGAATAGAATTCTGGGACACCTGATGCTTAATGAATCTGCCCAAGCCTTCAGCCATGATGATGAATAGATATGGGGAGAGAGGGTCACACTGGCGGAGGCCTCTAGAAGCAACAAATAGTTGTGAAGGTTGACCATTAATAAGAACAGAAAAAGAGGCAGAAGTAACACAACTCATAATCCAACTCACCCAATCAGAGCTAAATCCAAACGAAAGAAGAATACTCCTTAGGAAGCTCCATTTAACTCTATCATAGGCCTTAGCCATATCCAGCTTAATAAACATGGCTCTCTCCCTTGATGTAGCCATAGAGTGAATAGCCTCAATAGCAATAACCACCCCATCCAAAATTTGTCTGCCAGCAACAAAACCACCTTGTTCTTCTGAGATAATAATGGGAAGCCACCTTTTCAGTCTCTCAGCAATCAGCTTAGTAATAACTTTGTAAACCACATTACATAAGGCAATTGGTCTAAAAAAATCCAATTAATTAGCACCCTCTCTCTTAGGAATAAGAGTCAAGAATGTAGAGTTCAAAGCTCGAAGCATCTGCTTGCTAGCATAGGATTCTTTAACCACCTCCAACAAATCATGATTAATGATGTCCCAAAATTCCTGAAAGAATTCAGTTGGAAAGCCATTAGAATGAGGAGCCTTCCCCTTAGGCATGCCAAAGACCACCTCCTCCAGGTCTTCCAAAGAGATAGGACGCATGAGATAATCATTCATTTCCTGAGTGATAAGGGAAGGAATACAGGAAAAAATAATATTTTCTTCATTATCAGCAGGAGGAGAGTCCTCAGAGAAGAGGGTAGAGAAGTACGAAATAGCCTCCTGGAACAAAGCTGGCAAGGAATTCAGTTGGATACCTTGAGAATTAGCCAAAGAAGAGATAGTGCTCTGATTCCGACGAGATTGCACTGTTTTATGGAAAAAGGCAGTGTTTCGATCACCTTCCTGGAGCCAATCAACTTGAGCCTTTTGCTTCCAAAAAATTTCCTCTCGAAGTTCCCATTCTTCTAGAGCTCTAGAAGCAAGGGATTCAGCCTGGCCAAGATCCTTTGAGAAACCTCAATCTCTAATCTCCCTTGTGATGACATCAAGATTTTCTTGAGCAAGCCTCTTCATAAAGTGAAGATTCCCAAAGCATTCCCTATTCCATATCTTGAGCTGCCTTTTAACATATTGAAGCCTTTTAGAAAATGAGAACATTGCAGTACCATATGCAGGGGCACCATCTTTCCACCAACAAAAAAAAAAATCATGAAGAGAGGAGTCACGAAGCCACATCAACTGGAACTTAAAAGGAGGATGCTTCGGAACATAAGCCCCTATAGTGGAAAATTTGATTGGCCAATGATCTGAACCCCTCCAATCAAGGATTTCTGAAGAGATAGTAAGGGTGCCACTAAGCCAGAAGTAAGAAACAAGAAATCTATCTAGGCATTCTGAGATAGCAGCAACACCAGTCCTGCGATTATTCCAAGTATAGAGGCCATTAGAAGGCTTAACATCAGAGAGATGCAAAAGAGATATGTGCTGCTGAAGAAGAGCAGAAGAAGGCCCCAATCTAGCCAAACCACCATGCTTCTCTTCCAGACTTAAAACTGAATTGAAGTCCCCTGCTAACACCCAAGGATGATAAGGATGACAATTTCTAACATATTGAATATGTTCCCAAAGTTCCTCCTTTCCCACAAGATCAACAGGTGCATACACATTAGTAACCATGATTACCTCTCCTGAGTCTAGAGTAGAAGCTACCATAGAGAGAGCTGAGCGAGAAGACATCCAGCCAAGAGGAGAAATTTTTTGAGGATCCCAAAATATAGCTAAACCACCAGCACTGCCTGTTGCCCCAACACACTGGCATTGGCCACGAGACCAAATACTAGAGGCATGTTGGACCATAGACTCCACAAAGACCTTAGTCTCTTGGATACAAAAAACATCAGGACTATGATCAACCACCAAGTTATGAATAGCCTTTTGTCTAGGGGTGCTATTCAACCCCCTTACATTCCATGAGAGAATAATCATCATTGGGTAGAATTGGGAAAATGAGAATCCAAAGGTTTCACTGAACCAGACTCAATCAATATATCTCCTGTGAGTTTAATCTTCTCTTGGTCTGTTTTTGCGCCCACTCCTTAGAGGGGGAGTAGAAGAAGCCAGCTTAAAGGGTCGAGGCAGCAACCCCAAGGGGAGAGGAGATCCCTTGCCCTTACCTGATGGTAGCACATCCTTAACCAAGTCAGCCAAAACAACATCATCATCTTCCAACACTGCAGGAGTCACCAGAGCCACTATCACAGGAGCTACAAGAACCTCACAGTTCTGATATACTACAACTTGAGATGCCCCACAAGCATCATTAGGAACAGATCTCTCATCTGGGCAAACTGGATCAGAAGAGATAGGAGGAGGAATACCCTCCTCTAGAACCATACTTTCCAGCACCTCAAAGCAGTTAAAACCTGAATCAAATAATCTTTCTTTCAAAGGCCTCTTTTGACCACGTCCCTTAGTTCGAGGGCGAATAGGGGTAAATCCATCCTTATCCTGTATTTGAGCCTTACCCTTACCTGTAGCATCTTGTGGATTCATCCCCTTGGTAGTATTAACTATTTGAGATTGTCCTTTCCCTGTAGTATCTGCCAAACCACCAGAATTGCCAGCTGTAGAACGATCCACTCCTTTGAAACTCAAGTTACGGGGGCACTGCCGCAGTAAATGACCATACTCATGACAAATCTGGCAACAGAAAGGGACGAATTCATAATCTAACTGCTACACCCAAGAAGAATCCCCTAGACAAATTTGCAAAGAATCTGGTAATGAGTTATTCAAATTAATTTCAACACAAATTCTAGCATAAGAAATAACCTTTTTATCGAGGCTTTGATGTGCGATCGCAGTTGGCTTCCCCAACAAAGCAGCAATTTGTCGAAGGATGTCTTCATGCCAAAATTCCAAGGGAAGACGAGGCAAGCGAACCCAAACTGGCACTGTTGAAGGGAGATCCTTAGCAGAATTAAAACCTAAATGCCAAGGTTTGACAAATAACCCCACATGGTTGTAGAAATAAGGGCCTCCTTCAAAAACACGATCATGATCAGACATGCAAGAGAATACAACAAAAAAATAACTATTCCCTACCAACATAATCTCCATATCACCTTCCACCTGCCAAGAGCGGTGGATCCATGCCTCAAGAGCGGATGGGGAAATCCGGATTCCAAGAAATTTGCATATCAAAGCATGCTTGGTCCAATAATCAATGTCCTCCATTACAGTCGTTGGAGGAATAACTAGAACAGGGCGATCGTGGCTATGCGGAAAACAACCATTAACTTTTTTCAGCTTGGAGCTCTCCCCTGAATAAAATGATTCAGATCGCATTGCATGCATAGTTGGAGAAGAACCATCTGTTCTCACCAACGGAGAAGAAATCCCAGGCCCTGCCATGCAAACAATAAAACCCCAATCCAAAATTGACTGCAGAAGATCTCCAAAAACACCGACGCAAATTATGTCCAGTAGCTAGCAATCCAAACAGAATAGAAAAATAGTAAAGATCAAACACCAAGAACAGGCTAGGGGAAAAACCCTAGCCCAGCCAACAGCCAACGCTTCTCCACATCCTCCTGATTCTTTCTATCTAAAGTGCATATTATTTTATAATTTATCTGACTTCCTTATTAAAAATTTCAACCATTTTTATATAATGGATATAATGTATTTACAAAATAAACCAAAAATATTATTATCTTTAAATAATCATATGATAAAATATGTTTAAATAATATACTTTAGAATATGGAGAACCCTCCAAAAAATGGGCTCCTATAACACCAAAATAATTTAGCCAATCATATATTTTTTATAGTATATAAAATTTATAAATAAATTTTTAAAAATTAGAAATATTTGAGTTTAAAAAAAATTGTTATTGGTGAATATTAATTAGTTTTCACAGAGAGTGAATACAATGTATAGTTCAAATGCAATAATAGAAACAAAAACTTTAGTTATATATATTTGTCAAACTAATATAATGAATTATAATATTTATGTCCTTAATGTCATTACTAACTTTCCATGAATATACATTGAATTTATATTATTATTTATACTCAAATATCTATAGATCATCTTAAAATATCAATAATTATTGTAACTTATGTAAACCTAAAACTAGCTTATATATAGCTATATATATTACGTCGAGAGTAATAATTGTTGAGGCACCTATTTTTATTTAATCCCAAGGTTATTTTGATCATAGTTAGGATATATGAAATAGGCACCTCGAGAATGATTACACTTGGCATATTATATATATATAAGATATTGTAATGTAAAATGTTATAGTCAAACGTAGATATATGGTTAGGGACAAAGTTGCCATTACAATTAATGTTAACCTTAGGGATAGAATTAGGGTTAGGGTTAGCATTAGGGTTAGGCTTGGAGTTAGGGTTAGGGTTTGAGTCATGGTTAAGGTTAAGGTTAGAGTTATGGTTATGATTATTGTTAGAGTTATGGTTAAGGTATAGATTAGAGTTATGTTTATTGTTAAGGTTAGGGTTAGAGTTATGGTCATGGTTAAGGTTAGGGTTAGGGTTATGGTTATGGTTAGGGCTAGGGTTATAGTAAGGCTAGGGTTAGGGTTAGAGTCCAATTATGGTAGAGTTAGATTTAGAGTTAGAGTTAGGGGTACAGTTATGTTTATGGTTAACATTAGGTTTAAAGTTATGCTCATGGTTAGCATTAGAGTTATGGTTATAGCTAGGGTTAGGGTTAGGGTTATTGTAGGGCTAGGGGTAGGGTTAGGGTTAGGGTTTGAGTCAAGGTCAAGGTTAGAGTTAGGATTAGGGTTAGGGTTTGATTCAAGATTAAAGTTAGTGTTAGGGTTTGATTCAAGATTAAAGTCAATGTTAGGGTTAGGGTTAGAGTCCAATTATGGTAGAATTAGAGTTAGAGGTACAATTATGTTTATGGTTAAGGTTAGGGTTAGAGTTATGCTCATGGTTAAGGTTAGGGTTGAAATTATGGTTATGGTTAGCGTTAGGATTATATTAGGGCTAGGGTTAGGGTTAGGATTAGGGTTTGAGTCTAAGTTAAGGTTAGAGTTATGGTTAGGGTTAGGGTTTGAGTTAGGATTAAAGTTAGGGTTAGGGTTATGTGTAGAGTACAATTATGGTAGAGTTAGATTTAATGTTAGAGTTAGTAGTAGAGTTATGTTTGTGGTTAAGGTTAGTGTTAACGTTAGGTTTAGGGTTAGAGTTAGAGTTACGGTCATGGTTAAGGTTAGAATTAGCATTAAGGTTAGTGTTAAGGTTAGGGTTAGGATTAGAGTTAGAGTTAGGGTTAGCATTAGGATTAAAATTAGGGTGAGGGATTGGGTTTGAATTAGAGTTAGGGTTATTATTAAGGTTAGGGTTACAATTAGAGCTAGAGTTAGGGTCAGGGTTAGAGTTACAGTTAGGTTTAGAGTAAGGATTAGGGTTAGGGTTAGGTTTAAAATTAGAGTTAGAGTTAGAATTAGGATTAGGATTAGAATTAGGGTTACAAATATAGTTAGGTTTAGAGTAAGGGTTAGGGTAAGGATAAGAATTAGGGTGACGGTTAGAATTATGGTTACAAATATAGTTAGGGTTAGGGACTGGGTTACAATAAAAGTTAACTTAGAGTTGAGTTAGAGTTAGAGTTAGAGTTAGATTTAGATTTAGAATAAGGGTTGGATTTAGAGTTAGAGTTAGGGTTACATTTAGGGTTGGAATTAAGGTTAGGGTTAGAGTTAGGGTTAGGGTTAGTGTCAGGGTTAGGCTTAACATTAGCTTAGGGTTACAATTAGAGTTAGAGTTAGGGTTAGGGTTAGAATTGGGGATAGGGTTAGGGTTAGAATAAGAGTTTGAGTTAGGGTTAAATTTAGATAGAGTAAAGTAAGAGATAGAGTTAGGTTTAGGGTTAGAGTTACTTGGTTAGATTTAGGGTTAGGGTTAGGATTAAGATTAGAATTAGGGATAGGGTTAGAGTTAGATTTATATATAGTGTAGGGGTTATGATTAGGGGTAGGTTTAGTGTTATAGTTAGGGTGATGATTAGGGGTAGGTTTAGAGTTATAGTTAGGGTTAGGGTTAATATTAGGGTTAGGGTTACAATTAGAGCTAGAGTTAGAGTTAGAGCTAGGGTTAGAATTACGGATCGGGTTAGAATTAGAGATATAGTTAGAGTTAAAGTTAGAGTTAGAGTTAGGGTTAGAGTTGGAGTTAGGTTTAGGGCTATAATTAGGGTTAGGATTAGAAATAGCATTAGAGTTAGAGTTAGGGTCAGAATTAGTGTTAGGGTTAAAGTTAGGATTAGAGTTATAGTTAGGGTTAGAAATCAGTTAGGGTTAGGGCTAGAATTGGGGTTAGGGTTAGAATTAGGATTAGAGTTAGGGTTATATACTTTAGGGTTAGGGGTAGAATTAGAGTTACAATTAGAGTTAGAGTTAGGATTAGGGTTAGGGTCAAAATCAGGTTACAAATATAATTAGGGTTAGAGATTGAGTTAGAGTTAGGGTTAGGGTAAGGTTAAGAATTAGAGTTAGGGTTAGAATTGTAAGAATTTGGTATAGCTCTAATACGATGTAAGAATTTTCCTTAGGGAAAAATTCACCCAAGACCAAGAAGCACAAGACAAGCATAATATTGACCAAATAAAGTATGATTAGAATAATGATATGAGAATGAATAATATTCTCAGATATTGGATATTATTGGATGAAAGTACACTAGGAGTGCTTGTATATAAAGGTCTCTAAGATGCATCTAGAATGTCTAGGAGTTAGCAACATGATAAGTCTTACAACTAGGCAAATGTCCACTAGGTGTGGATTATCCTCCATTAAGCACAAGAGTTAGTGCAATGATGAGAGGATAAGCATACAAAGGTGTAGCATGTAAAATTATGTTGTAGACACCATGTGCTAAAATAAGAGTGTGAATAACTATGTTTTCAACATGACAACTCAGTTAATTAAGAAAGCTCCAATGTTGTAGACACCATGTGCTTAATTAGAGTTGCTTACTCCTATGTTGTCAACAAGGCAACTCATATGTGTACGTAAACTCCTAGGTGTCTAACCTAAGAAATAATATAATAATATATTTATCCTAAGTAAACTAAAGTAAAGTGTAAATAATAATTATTTACACTAATAGCCCCCCTTAAGTGCAACGTAAGGGAATGCACTTAAGCTCACAAAAGCTATGATGAAATACACTATGGGTCCTGGCTACTGGGCCATGTTAGGTACCCATGTACAAATGGAATGTTGAACACAAAATGCAATACAATCTCTCTACAAATAGGAAAAGAGGGAAAACCTCATGGGAAAAACCCTCCCCTAAAAAGAGAGAAAAGTACAAAATAAAAAGATGTATGAATGGATGGAGTAAAAAATACCCCTCATTATGACATATATCTTGCATATACAATAAAGAATCTCTCGATGAAATCCCTCCCTTAGTGAAGGATCTCGTAATGATAAGTGTCTAAAGAAAGAAGAAAATCCAATGTTGACAAACAACATTTGTCCCTTGAGGAAGAAGAAACACCAAGCAAAGGTGAAAATATGCTTCCCACTATGGATAGTAAGATGGAAGAGGGATCTAGATGTAGAATGCAGTGGATGTTGCCTCTAAAGTTTTCTCAAATGTTGACAAGTCCTTGATGAATGAAGATACCATGAATCAATTTGGTGGATGCCCAAAATATGGTAGCAAGCAAGGTATCATGTGTATGCATGAAATTGAATCAAACTCCAAAGATGATGAAGCATCCTAATAGGAAAATGTAGGAAGAGAAGCAATGTTGCCTCCCTTCAATGATGTAGGCACACCCATGAAAGAAGCTCCTTGATGACTAAAGAAGTTCCACCATGAAAGTTGAATGATGGTCCTCCTTGTAGGAAGAAATTCCCCAACTGGTAGGAAGAATCCTCAAAAAATAGGATGTTTGTGGAAACTGGAATACAATCTCCATAGACTAATATGTCTCCTCATAAGTGAAAGAATCTGCCTCCAACTACTTTAAAGAAGCCACAATTATGTTAGAATGATCAAGTGGTTGAGGGTTATAGTCTACCCTCACAACAAATGAAGATGTCTCCTCAACAAAGAGAAGATTGATGTTATTGATGATGTCTCCCACATCTTCAATGTGAGACTCCATGAACAACCCAATAATGTCTGGAAGGAAGTCATCCCATGAAGTTGAAGTAGGAAGCTTTGGTAATACCTGCTATACTGAATCAGGAGCATCTGAGGCTGGAACTAGATTAGTAGAATCAAAAGGAGTATTAGGAGGTGAGATCTCATCTGGAGTTGGAGGAACCATTACTGAAGTGATGAAAGAAAGAATGTCCTTTGGAAATGGAGGGACTCGTGGATCTCCATATGCTTCCCAAGATACATCCAAATGTCATAAGGATTTCCAAAGTTGTCAATGACTTTATAGAAATCAGAATTGATACTGAAATAAATGATATCCAAAAGTCTTTTAACAAGTGGTTGTTCTTCAATGGAAGAGATTAGTTTGTGGAACATAAATAAGGAAATACTTCCTTATGCTCTCTTCTTAGATGATCAATGAATGTAGCACTCCATTTCTGATAGTTCCTCTTTTTCAACCTTGGTCTAAGACCACCTCGACATGGGGAACAAAACTCCTCCATGAGATCAATGAATGTATGTACCCCCCAAAATACAAAAATAATCAATCAACCCCCCCCTAATGAATGATTTGGAACTTTATAGGTAGTGTGATTATGATGAGACACTTTGTCAATTTTGACCTTAGTGGACTTTTGATTTTCATTTTACAACCTCCTTGGATAGTTCAAATTTGGAACTTTATAATGTAGCTTAGAAATAAAACAATTTTGAAGCAATACAATACAAAGAAAGGACCTATTTCTGAAAGTGATATTTCTATCCACAGAAGCCTGTAAGTTGATTGTAGATCTGGAAAGTAGACAAAAAATTATTCACTTTCAAAAAAATGGAACCTGATTATGTGTCCAGATGAGCCCATACTAAGCATTTGATGTTGCAAAAAATGGGATTTGCAACTTGTAGAAAAATTCAAGAACAAAAGTATCAAACATGTTGCACAAATGTGTAGATCAAAAAATTCAACCCCAAAACAAAAAAATGTTTGAATAAAGGAGTCTGTATCCAGGAGATATTGCTATTTGAAAATCACCTTTGTTATTATTTTTTCTTAATCGCTACTACCACACCTCCAAAAATCAATTGACTCTAGATTTCACCTCAAATGCCTAATTTTGATAAAACAAAAGTCAATTTGGGGGTTTGTTGACCTTCTGAATATGATACCAATATCTGATTGGCACCAACAAGCTCCAATCTTCACCTGCAAAAATTCTCTCCTACTGGCCCAATGGCCAATTTTTTTTCAAAAAATAATACAGATCCAAAATATAATGCAAAGAAATTGCAAAGACTATAATAATAAATTATGTAGATCTAAAAATTAAATTCAAAGATCTAAAATGATCATACTAAATTTACAAATCAAGCCTTCGGGTGATGGTTTGAAATTTTTTTTTGCTTCATATTTGACTATGGCCCAACATAGGTGAATTAATAGTCAATTTTCATTGAATCGACACTTCGGATGCAATGGTGAGGTCTTCTTTAGCTCTAGATGCTCCTGATATCTATGGATTCTTTGGATCTGAATCGAGGTGTCCTCAAAGAGGTGAAGCAAGAATGGTCTCCAATGGCTATGAAATGACACCTCTATGGCTCTAATACCATGTAAGAATTTGGTATAGCTCTAATACCATGTAAGAATTTGCCCTAGGGAAAAATCCACCCAAGATCAGAATAATTATATGAGAATGAATAATGTTCTCACATATTGGATACTATTAGATGAAAGTACACTGGGATTGCCTATATATAAAGGCTTTAAGATGCATCTAGAATGTCTAGGAGTTAGCAACATGATAAGTCTTACAACCAAGAACATGTCCACTAGGTGTGGATTATGCTCCATTAAGCACATGAGTTAGTGCAATGATGAGAGGATAAGCTTACAAAGGTATAGCACATAAAATTATGTTGTAGACACCATGTGCTAAAATAAGAGTGCAAATAACTATGTTTTCAACATGACAACTCAGTTAATTATGAAAACTCTAGTGTTGTAGACACCATGTGCTTAATTAGAGTTGCTTACTCTTGTGTTGTCAACAAGACAACTCATATGAGTACACAAACTCCTAGGTGTCTAACCTAAAAAATAATAAAATAATGCATTTATCATAAGTAAAGTTAAGTAAAGTGTAAATAATAATTATTTACACTAACAAGAATAGGGCTACAAATATAGTTAGTGCTAGAATTATTGTTAGGGTTAGGGTTAGATTTAGAGTTAGGGTTTGAGCTAGAGCTAGAGTTAGAGTTAGTGTTAGGGTTAGAATTAGGATTAGGGTTAGGGTTAGCATAGGGGTTATAGTTAAAGTTAGGTTAAGCATTAGGGTTAGAGTCACAATTAGTGTTAGTGTTAGTATTAGTCTTAGTGGTAGAGTTATAGTTATAGTTAGAGTTAGGATTATAATTGGGGCTAGAATTAATGCTAGGGTTAGGGTTACTGTTAGAATTAGAGTTAGAGTTGAGGATAAAGTTAGAGTTAGAGTTAAAATTGGAGATAAAGTTGGGGTTAGGGTTAGGGTTGGAGTTAGGGTTAGATTTAGAGTTAGAATTATGGTTAGATTTAGGTTTAGAGTTAGAGCTAGGTTTAGAATTAGAGTTGGGGTTAGGATTAGAATTAGTGTTAGGGTTAGAGTTAGAGTTACATATAGTGTTAGAGTTAGGACTAGTATTACATATAGTGTTAGGGTTAGGATTAGGGGTAGGATTAGGGTTAGGGTTAGGGTTATAGTTAGAGTTAGAGTTATAATTATAGTTAGGGTTAGAGTTAGAGTTAGAATTAGAGTTAAAATTAGGATTAGTGTTAGGGTTAGAGATAGAGTAGGAGTTAGAGTTAGGGTTAGAGTTAGAATATAGGTTAAAATTAGAGTTAGGCTTAGGATTAGAATTAGTATTAGAGTTAAAATTAGAGTTACGATTAGAGTTATAGTAAGGTTCAAGGTTAGGGCTAGAATTAAGGTTAGGGTTAGAATTAGTATTAGAGATAGGGTTGTAAAAGGTTAAGGTTGGGGTTAGTTCTAGAATTAGAGTTAGAGTTAGTGACAGAGTTAGGGTTAGGGTTAGGGTTAGAATCAAAATTAGGATTAGGGTTATAATTAGAGTTAGAGTTAGAGTTATTATTGTGGTTAAGGTCATTTTTGGGTTACTAATCATATTATAGTTGATGTTAGTGCTATTATTACACTTTACCTTAGTGTTAAGATAAATGTCAGATTAAATTTTTATGTGGGCTAGTTCTATTATAGTGCCCATGATTAGTGTTATTGTGATATAAGTTATTAACCTTTTTTAATAATATAACTCCCCTCTCTCTACTCTCTAACTTCACCTAGTAATATCTCCACCGTGTCTAAATACACCCTCTAATCTCTCTCTCTCTCTCTCTCTCTCTCTCTCTCTCTCTCTAGTCTCAAGATACCCCCAAATCCCTCTCTCTAATATCTAGATACACTCCCTTATCTATCTCACCCTACTCTCTAGATACACCTCCTAATCTCTCTCTCCCTCTATGCTCTCTAGATACACCCCTACTCTCTCTCTACTAAAAATATGTCTCTAAGAAACATAATATGAGCTCCCTCTTGTCTACATATATGCTCTCTCTCTCTCTCTCTCTCTCTCTCTCTCTCTCTCTCTCTCTCTCTCTCTCTCTCTCTCTCTCTCTGTATATATATACATACCTTCATACATACATACACACACACACACACACATATACATACATACATACATACATACATACATACATACATACATACATACATACATACATACATACATATATATATATATATATATATATATATATATATATATATATATTCTCACTTATAAAAAAATATAATATTATTTGTAGTTACTAGTACATATAGGGTTAGGTTAAAAGTTTATATTTTACTAAATGCTTAGTATAGTCATATATAGAGAAAGAGTTAGAGTTAGGATCCAAGGTTTACAATTTCATTTATATGGCAATTGGTGTTCTAGTTAGGGTTAATAAGTGGTTAAATGCTACACTAAAAAAAGGGACATGGTTAAGTGAGGTATGAGATTTAGGTGTAGTGTTGTAGTATTTGGAGTATAACTATGGTAAATTTTGGAATATATGTTATACAAATGGCTCAGATAGCGAAAAAATTTTAATTAATGAAAGGGAAATTATAAGCCCCAACACAACTATTTAGATGATGTAAAAAGTGTTAAAGAATATAAAAGAATCAATTTTATAGAAATTATTTCTCCATGATGATGTGAGAACATTATATATTGTTCAATTTTTAATAATGCTAATGCAATTTTTATTGCAATGATTAAGAATTGTAATCAATAAATATGCCTATCATTAAGGACATCTATTTAGACTTATGATTTTCTTTTTTAATTAACATATTTAGTAGCAACATCCATTGAAGAAATATTTTGGACAACAATAAATTTATTTTTTCTTCTTCTCTTCTTCATGAAAAGTTACATAGAACAATGGGGAAACAAAACTGCCAATACAACTAATTAGAGGTAAAATTATGAAACCAAAGACAAGAATAAACTATATACAAAAAAAAAAATCTCTATAATGGTGTAAATACATGTCACATTCTTGACTGGTTAGGATTCTTTTGTGACCTTTATTTGAACAATGATTGTGAAAGATTTCTTTCATCATTGAGGAAAACCAATCCACTTTTGTAGATGTATCACATGGGAATTTTTATGCATTCCTTCCATTTCCTCAATATAGTCAATAGGAAATATTGTCTTCTCCGCAACTTTAATTATAGTTGTGCACATCTCTTTAATTATTTGTAGGAATTTGTCAAACTTAGTCTCAAAGAAATCATTTGAGGTCATTGAAGTAGTTAGGCTAGTATAAAATAATATTTGATTATCTATTTGAGGCATCCATAACTCAAATAATAACATGGAAACTTATAAACAAACATTAATATATAGAAATAATCTTAATAAAAAGTATTAACAATTAACATAAATTCTTTCAAATGAATAATGTTCAATATAACATAAATAAAAATAAAAACTATTTCAAATAAAATAGTTAGATTATAATGTTTGAAATATGGTAGCAATGCCTTCCATTTTTCAAACATTAAAAACATAAATTATATTAATAAAAATCTATATATACTATGAAAAATATTTAAATGAAACACATACATAATATACTTAAATAATGATAAAATATAAACTGAATATATGATTCATTTATTTTATATTAATCATTAATATAAATAAAATACAAGTTTTATTGAAAGGTGATGTTGCCATCCATATTAATGATAAAATTTAATAATAATACATAAAAATATTTTGAAACATGCAAATATAAAAATAATATGAAACATACAAATCTAAAACATGCAAACCAAAAGAATTTTGAAATATGCAAATCTAAAACCAATATGAAACATGCAAATGTAAAACTAAATTGAACATGCACATTAAAAATGTGCCAATGAAATGTATTATCAAATATCTAAATCAAATAGATTTTGAATCAATTTGAATTCTAAATCTAAATCAGACATGCAAGGCTAAACTATATGAAACTTATTGAAATTGAAATCTAAATCAAAGGAGCATATTATAACTAATTTTAAAACTAAATGACATTTAAATCTAAATATATAACTAAATTTAAATCTAGATGCAAGAGTAAATTAAAAATAAAAAGTAAAAATAGAAATCTCACATGCAAAAATTTACTCCAAGAGTTTAATCTACTCCTCTTCAAAAACTCTAATCTGCTCCAATAATCTCCAACTCGTCCTCCCTATAAAAACACAAAATGAAAATGAAATGAGGAGCATTTGTTTTATAACCTATGAGAGACTCCTCATATTTCTCAATAGGTGTCTTTTGACATTCCATGAATTTGTTTCAAATTCGCCCACTCCACACAAAAAATAAGCATGAATGTGCATGCAAAAATATATTTAACAAAAAGAAAATGTTTTATATTTAAAAATTTAATGAAATTATTTCAGCCCTATTTTTTTGGGTTCTATTTTTTCAGCCTTATTGTTTTGGGTCCTAATTTTTGGACCATTTTCCAAGCCCTATTATTTTGTCATCCATTTGGCTTCATATTATTTTTACTAGCTATTATTTTGAGAATGTTTTTCCATTTTATAATTTAATAATGATAAAATATATAATAAATTTATGATTCATCTACTTTAAATAAATCATTAACTTTAATAAAATACAAATTATATTTATATGGTCGCATTGTCATCTACATTAATGATAAAATTATACTTTGAAACGTGAAAATATAAATACTTTGAAACATGCAAATGTAAAACTATTATGAAACATTCAAATCTAAAACATGCAAACCAAAATTATTTTGAGATATGCAAATCTAAAACTAATTTGAACCATGCACTTTTAAAATATGCAAATGAAAAGTACTATAAATTATAGAAATCAAATAGATTTTGAAGACAAATTTAAATCTAAATCAAACATGCAAGACTAAACTATTAAATGCAAGCCTTAAAAACATTGAATAGAATTCTAATCTAAATGAAACTAATTGAAATTGAATCTAAATAGAATATTATAACTAATTTTGAATCTACATCTACATCTAAATGTAAATGAAAATCTAAATAAAATATAGAAATCTCACCTGCAAAAAAAAAATCTACTCCTATTCAAAAACTCCAATCTAATCCTCCAATAATCTCTACCTCTTCCTTCTTGCAAAAACATAAAATAAAAATGAAATGAGGATCCTTTGTTTTATAAGTTGTGAGAGGCTCCTCATATCCTGCAATGGATGTCTCTTCACATTTCACAATTTTGTTTCAAATTCCCTCACTCCCCACAAAAAAAAAAAAAGCATGAATGTGAATGCAAAATTATATTTAACAAAAAAAAAAATCATATTGAAATTATTTTAGCCCTATTTTTTAGGGGTATATTTTTTGGGCCCTTTTGTTTTTTGTCTTACTTTTTGGGACCCTCTATTTTCAGGTCTATTATTTGGGGGCTCCATTTGGTTTATTATTTTGGGCAACAATTATTTTAGGAATGTTTTTAAATTTAATGATTAAATAATTTATTATTTAATTTAGAAGTTAGTAACTAGTCCCTTTTCTTTTTTATTGACAAGGGATCTTGGCATATTCCCATGTTGGGCATTTGGGATGTCATTGTATAGAATGCCTCTCGGTGTAATTAGAATATTTGAAGTACCACAAAATTGATCTTCAATTACACCCAACTTAAATTAACCTTTGACTTATAAATATATAAATTCAAAATAGTAGAACCCCGTTTACACTTAAATACAACTTTTCTTAATATCTATATCTTAATAACAATAAAAATCAATATGAAAAGTCAAATACAATTTATCTTGTTATATACAACTTAGAAAACACATACAACAATGTGATAAAAATTTAATAAAAGATGTTTGTAAAGTCAAATTAATGTATGTTTATGATTAAAAAAAATCAATATAAAAACCAATTTTTGGCTTGCTCGCTTAAAATTTATTTGTTGCTCAAGTAGTGGAGATGGACAATACACTAGACCTCTACAATTTCAAGCCACGACATGAAAATATTGTTTTAAAAATTTCTTAGTCCAAAATTAACCATTGTCTTGTTTGAAATGTGACTGATAAAATAAATAATATTTTTTATATGTCATATTCTTAGAATGTAGTTTTAGAAATGTTCATTCATTATACAAACTATATACGATAGTGCAAAGATTTGTCTTTATTCTAGGAATAAATTAAGAGTTGTACATCTATTTCATGAAGATAATAATTTATTTGTTTTATATTTTTCATTTTGAGTATTGAGAATCTATTAGGAAAAAAAAGCTTGCAAATGTTTGTTTATAATGCGTGAAACATAAATAAAATAAAATATAATGTAATAAATATATTTTGTTCATAATTTAATATTCTTTAAATATTAGATAATATTTGAATTGAGTTCAATAAGTGATTCCCTTGCTCTTGGACTTATGTCTAAGTTTGACCAATGCAATGTTTCTATCAAAACATGTTGAAATAGACAATTTAAAATACAACACACACACGCACGCACGCACGCACGCAGAAACATGATTGATATCAAGGCTTTAATTTTTAAATGTGAAACATATTTTAATAGTACATTAAAGCCTTGATATCTATAGACTTTCTGTATATATATTATGTAATATATAATATATATAGCTAGTAGAATTTGGATGGATGATTCCTAAGAATTAAATTTATAATTCATTCATTATATAATATAATCTTATTTTATTAAATAGTATTAGTCTCTAACAATTAATATTTATTTTCATGTTATAATAAGATTTGGTTAATGATAAGCATGTAACAGGAATTTTTAAATTTTTTATTTGATGTGATGGTTAGGTTTAGATTATATTTTGTTTTAATATTCAATTGGGAAAAGGGTGGACTGTAATGCTTCACTTGGGAACCCAAAAGAAATAAACCTAATATATTACAAATTTTATTGAATAATTTTTTTAAAAGTTTAAACAACATCAAAGTAATAATAATGTGGAAGCAATATATACATACACATCATGAACACATAATCAATTACAAATACAATTTCAATTCCTCCAGGGCTCCTTCATGTTGAATCACATTTAAGAAAGTTTTATTAGTAAGTTTGCATCTCAATTACATTGTCTATAATCATAAAATGAATAAATAGATACATAGTCATATAAGCAAATGCATAAGTACAACTAAATATAAAATCACATCTAATGAATAGCATCCACTATAGATGTCATAGTGTATGTGCAAATAGATACAAGTACATCAATATACAATACAATATCCCACAAGATCTCAAAACACATGATACATAGATACATCAAATGAATGGAAATCTTTAAGATAAGAGGAAGAATGATAATGATACCACTGAGTCAAGGAGCATCCAACATCTGTCAGTCTGAGGGGTACCCAATGGTAAGAATACACTACCTCCCAACTATGTGGTCACCTAATCAGGCTTCCACTTCCACCATGTAGGAGAGATAATGTACAATCTACACACAAATAATCAAATCATAAAATAATCTTAGGAAAGGAATCCTGATAGCCAAAACTATCTCAAAGGTAACACTTACTAATCAAGAAGATAAGATACTCCAAATGGAAGAACACTTAATCCAATATCAACATCATACATATACCAAGAATAGATCAAATCACTAAAATCATAAGATAAAGTCAATGAAAGATATCCACCATAACTCAGAACCACAAGAAAAAAGTACAATATCCACAAATCACCAATCACCATCAATGAAAGTAAATAACCACATTAAATACATCAAACAACAAGTACACCCCCAATAGCAACACCACATGAGGAAAATACAAAAAAGACTATAGAGGAGACTCGGACTACATTCTAGGGAGTGTCATCACATGATCAAACTACTTGAGTTATCCTAGACTAATCTCTCAATAGATCCCAGACCCTCAAGTGTTTAGTTACCCTAGACTAGTTACTCTAAACCCCAGACCCTCAATGTGACACATACAAAACTAGAAAACCCTCTCAAGAAGATGAGGCAAACCAGTTATCCTATCATCCCACTCTCATCCTTAGTCAATAAAAGCTCTCAACACATGGGTGGGGAAAATATCTCTAAGTTATATTTTTTGTGTGTTTCCACAAAATATTATCATTTATTACATAACTTACAATAGGTTGCCCTAGCATTGACCACTTTGGGTCTTGGACCCCTTCTGTAAGCCACTCCCAAGGATACATACCTAGAAAAATTCCTAAAAATCACAAACCAGAATAGTGTTCTATACTACAAGAGTAATATTGATTGAATTTGGTTTGTACTAGGCAATCCAAAAACAACATTGGTTCTCAAAACTCAAGTTCTCATAAATGCTCAATAGAATAAAACTCATAAAATATAAATCTCAATTCAAATCATAAAGTTCATCATGACATCCTGTCAAATAGTCATAAAAGAAATCTCAAAAATGCCTCTAGTTCACATCCTAACTTGGCCAACTAAACAACGCACAAAAAAAAATCATCATGAAAATAAACATGAAAGGACTATAAATAGAATATTAGAAAACACATAGTTTTCAGCCATAGAATTTAATTCCATCATTTTTTCTTGTTTAGTTTGGATTATAAGGATGTGTTTAGAAATAAGGTAAGAATATACCGTTAATATAAATTTTTATGCTAATATATTTATTTAAATCAATAAGCATTTAAATATCCAATCTCTTTGCTTATAAAATATCATGCAATATTATCATGTTATTAATTGAAATAATCTTAAATCATAAATGATCTAATTAATAACATAAATGTATATTATTAGATTACATACTAATATCAATTTCATTTCTAAAATATTAATTTGATTTATTTTTTAGTCTAATAACATTAACATTTAATTTTCCATTAATTCATAATGCAAATAGAGATAAAATTTAGAAATTTAATTTAATTATTTATAATTTCTCTCATAAAGTCAAATTGTTATTAACTAAATGATTACAAAGTGAACTCTGCCACTACTTCTCTTAATAAATATAATAGAATTATAAATATTAATTATTAACTTTCCTCTTACATTAATAATTATAAAATTATTTATATGCAACCAAGAGTTTAACTAGACTTAAATAATCACTAATACTAACATTCAATTTATAACTAAATAGATAATATTTATTTAATTTTAGAAATTAATAAATTTTTATTATAATTTATTTTTTAAATAAATAAATTATAAAATTAAATGACATGCAATTAGTATTTTTGCATATTCCTAATCTCTCAAATCATGCAAGCATACTATACTTAGTTTTCTATTTTTAGCATATTTGTTTTCACATGCATGTAACCATACTATACTTAGCTTCTATTTTTAGTATATTTGTTTTCACATGCATGCAACTATACTATACTTAGTTTTCTATTTTTAGCATATTTGTTTTCACATGTATGCAACTATACTATACTTAACTTTCTATTTTTAGGATATTTTTTTTCACATGCATGTAACCATACTCTACTTAGTTTCTATTTTTAGTATATTTATTTTCACATGCATACATAAGTTTGGTTACAACATGCTTTCCTCTCAATTAATCTTTTTTCTTTTTTCTAATAAGTTTTGTAATTAAATTATTTTAGATATAAGAATAATATCTATCTATATTTAGAAAATTCATGATAATCTCATAGTTCTAATGACAAATTTAGAGTTGAAACCCTAACTATTCAATTTATTATTTTCTTCTAAATTTTCATAATCAAATATTCCCTATATTATTTAAAGGTGTTTAAAAGAATACAATCATAATAATTTTCTACAATTTTTCCACAGTCAAGTTATCTTGATTAATAAGTTCTCCATTTCAAAATCTATAACATAATTCTTCATCTAGAATTAATACAATAAATTAGTAAGCATAATACAAGCACCCATGAAGACATAAAGATCAATAAAAGTTGCAATGGGTTTTTAAACCCTACCTCAAAACCACAGCTGAAATCTAAGACAATCTGTGAATGCATGCAATTCCAAACTCTCCAAAACTTTCAACAATTCTTTTGATCCCATTCTGAATTTTGCCCCCCAAAGCATGTGTAATTGCAAAATGAGTTCTATATCGCTGATAAAGAGTTCTCCCCTAAATTGGCACTCTAATTGTACAATCACAAGAGAGAACTCACTGATCAATTATTTTTTATTACTTTATTACCTTTTACCTTTTCATGCACAACTCTTTTAGATATTTAATTACAAAATATCTTAATTTAAATAATTAGCTTTCTCTCTTTAATTAATTTTTGAAGTGTTTTTAATAATATATTTATTAATTTAATTAATAACATTATTTAGAGTTTATTATTAAAATAAAAATCCTAAATAATTATCATTAAATTAAATAAATACAACTATGCCACAATTAGAACTATAACTTTATCTTTAAATTTCATTCTTTTATATTTTATTTTCCTCTAGTTTATTAATTAGTACAAGCACTAATTAAAGCATAGATTATTATTTAAATTAATAATAATAATCAAAGCTCATTGTTTAAAAAAAACTCTAATTTAATTATTATTAAATAAATAATTATAATAAAGCAATATTAAGTCTGTAATATTTTAGTAGTTTAGTTATCTCTTTGTCCAACTTCTCAAAGTGGACTTTTAAATTAAATCTTTTAAACTGAAGTACATATTTAATTAATTAATAATTAATTAAATATCATCATATTCTAATTTCTCTTTAACCAATTTTTTAAAATATAGACGTCAAAAAATAGATTAATACTTTTAAATTAAAGCACATATTTAATTAGTTTTTTAGTCAATTAAATATTCTCATACTTTAATATTTTATTTTTAATCAAATAATATTTAATAATTCTCAATATTATATGATTAATTGAAATATTATAATTAAGTTATTTACCAAACAAATCACATAGCAAAATCCACATAAAAGCAACATTGCGAAAACAAACCAAAACTCAAAATCAAACAACACATGCAAGGATAAACTCATGGGTTTTTAAAAAGGTTGAAAGTCAATTATGAGTCCTCCTTGCAAGACAAGTATTTAGGCTATGGGTAGGATTGGACCTAAACATTATCTCCTCATTCTTACTATTGAGTTTTTTGTGATAGGGCACACTCATCCTAGCAGTTCATGGAAGTCGATGATCAATACCTACAATCCTACATAAAATTCAAACATGTACATATACATATATATATATATATCTAAACTAAATAGGCAATGGCAAGGAGTGGTACATCATGTAGATCTTGACTAGCAAGTGAATATAACTCCCTCTCTTAACCACATCAGACATGTCAAATAGAAAAGTAAAATAAGCACACACACCATACACATGCAAGTATAGGGTAAGTACTATAATAAGTCTTGAGTACAAATCATCACATATCTAAATATGGAAAACTCGTCATTGTGAATGTTAAGTACTTCACAATTTGATATCATCTAGAAGATAATCATATTTACTAAGTAGGAACCATTAAAGCATCATTAATGCACTAGTAATCATAATCATCAATCGCCATGTGAAATATAATCAACTAAGTAATCATCATTGATATATCTTTAGTCCAAGTTATGAAATAATATCCTTGAAACTAACGTATCCATGAAATAGGCATAAGAGAGTTTGGCAAATATAATAGGAAGACAAACTATGGGTGGGCATTACATGGGCTACATTTATATTTTCATGTTCATATTTTGATAAGATTTGGTTTACCATTATGGAACAATGTAGTATTTTTGTAATGTTATATTTGGGTTGATGGTTCAGTTTAGGTTATTATTTTGCTCATTATTCAATTATGAAAAGAAATATAATTTATTTTCATTTACAATTGTATGATTTTAAGTTAAAATTTATATATGACTATGTTGAATTAAGTTTAAAATCAAGGTGTGATAGGGTTTGGGGCTAGATTGATATTTATTCAATATTAAGGAGTCTTAATGGATTCAATCTAGTTCATTTGTTGTCCTTTATTTACCTTCTAACTCTAGGTCATGTGTCTCACTCTCTCATCCTTTTCCCACTCCTTCATAGATGTCCCTTGCCTACTCTCACCATCTCTCCCTCCAATTTACCCTCTAATTTACCTCATTCCCATCCCACACACTCTCACATTTCCTTTAGTTTTTTTATGTTTGACTTGGGTATCTTGCATTTAATTAAATTTTCACTTTTTTTTTGTATGGTTTATTATCTTGAACAATATTTTATTGGGTATATGATATAGGGTAAGTTATTTGATGTGATGGATAGGTTTAGATTATAGTTTTTCTTAATATTCAATTGGGAAAAGGGTGGACTACATTTACATGTTTATGTTCATATTTTAATAAGATTTAGTTTACCATTGTGGTACAATGTGATATTCTTGTAATGAAATATTTGGGTTGATGGTTAGGTTTAGTTATAATATAGCTTATTATTGAATTATGAAAATGAATATAATTTATTTTTATTTTCTATTATCATTTTAAGTTCAAATTTATGTAGGACTATGTTGAATTAAGTTCAAAATTAGGGTACGATAGGGTATGGGGCTAGATTTGATATTTATTTAATATTAGGGAGTCAAAATGGATTCAGTCTAATTCATTTGTTGCCCTAAATTTACCTTCTGACTCCAGGTCATATGCCTCACTCTCTCCCTCTTTTCGCTCTCTTTGCTAGATTCTCTCTCTCTCTCTCTCTCTCTCTCTCTCTCTCTCTCTCTAACACACACACACATTAATATATGTCCCTATCTTAAGTTCTAATTATTACTCCCCACCCCCCCGCCCCCGCCTACTATGTGTGTGTGTGCGTGCACACCTACACCCACACACATCCTTTAGCTTATATTTTCAACATGGTATCTAGTATTGAATTAAATTTAGTTTTGGAGATTAGTTTCAAATAAATGGTAAACATGCTTAGTGTAGATTTAGTTTAACATGAGTGCTAAAATTTTGTATATCGTATTTATTAAATATATAAATTAATAACCAAATTCAATTTTTGAAATATACATGTATAATATATTTTGATATTACATATTTTCACATTCAAAATAAAAATATATAATAGCTTATCTTATATAATAATATTTTTTCTATTGTTCAATGGCCAAATGAAATTGAATCTATTTTTTGAGTTTTATTATTATAATAATTTAAATTTACTTTCTATATCTATTTATATTTAATAATAATCTAGTTTAATGATTATAATATTTTTCTAAAAATTATTTATATATATGATTCAATATATCCAATTCTTTTAATGTTACAAAGTAATTTTTTTTGTAGATAATAGTGTGATCTGAAACGTTGAAGCAAAAATTAGAATACAATCTACCCAAAAAATGCAACAAAGAATTATAAAGTTTTTAAACATAATGAGGTTAAATTTATAAATAAATATCTTTATTTGAAAACTTAATTATATATCTTATTATGCTAGCAAACAATCGCTTTTAGTAAAAAAAATATGAATCATGACTAATAAAGCACATATATTAAAGAAAAGGGCTACAATTTGGAATTGAAAGGAATAAGGAAAAACATATTTATTGAGAAAACATATTGTGCTTGATAATATAAAAGTCCATAATAGTTTATATAATATGAATAAATTTGTTATGCATGAATAAAATCATATTGATATTTTTAAAAAAAAATCAATAATAGCTAATTTGGTCGATGTAAAGACCTTATAAAATAATCACTGATGAGATAAGTATTGTGACCTTCATTTTCTTCATGATCAACTTTGACTTCTTCGAAAACATCTTGAAAAATAGCTATTCTATTAAATGTCACCCCTTATTTTTTCTATAAAATTTCTCATTCTCAAAATTTAATTATCCAAGAGTAAATCAATTCCTATTGCTGCATTTTCTAAATGTAGAAGCAATTTATAACATCTCTTCAATATATTTTTCACATTTATCAATAATAGTTTGAGGGGATCCATTAGAGTTAACTAAGCCAACTGGACTTGGCATAATGATTTCAGAATCATTGTCAGAGTGGTCCATTATATTAATATTATTTCTTCAAAAAACATAAAAGGTTACAAATTAAAATTTATTACATGTAATTTATCATATATGGTGGCCTTGAAAAATATAGAGCATGTACATGGAAGAAAATATGATTCACATTTTTAAAAAATCATTATATTCATATTAAATTTAAACAAAAATAAAAGTCATCATAGAAGTGTAATACATCAATATTCTTAGTTGCTTCTTATACATTGTAAAGTGCATGCGGTCATTCAAAAGTCTAAATATATCTCATAAAAAAATCTAAGAGCTTTAATTTAAAATTGTAAATTATCAAAATTTGTTAATTAAATATGAGATATATTAAATAATTAGAAATAAGTAAAAATATTATATATTCTAATATGAGTTACAACAAAAGTAAATTCAAATATGAATGACAATTTTTTTCCATTTGAAATTGTTTGATTGAATATTGAAATCACCATGGAATTATTTTGATAAATAGGATGTTGAAATTGATTACAATAGTATCAAGAATCAATTGCTAGATTTATTACAGTGAGTCATATTTCTTTGAAGTAGGTCATGTGTATCAAGATCCAACATATTAATCCAGGATAGGTGTTCAAAGGTTCTTTGTATCATGTATGAAGTACCATTATTTGAATGCCTCTGTACAAAAATTTCACATTTTGATTGCATCCATGTAGATATCTGTTCTATTACATTTTTTCTAATTCTTTTATGAAATGGAAGATTTTAAAAAAATCCCTAAGGCCCCCATGTGTCAACCACATGCCAATTCCAAGGTATATCCTGTAATCCAACAAATTGTATCCGAAAAATTTAGCAATGATAGTGAAATTTCTCTAGACCCTGACTACTAATTTGTAGAGCTTCAAGCATTGTTTTCAACCAATGAGAACAATTTTCATCTAAATTCGTGGGGTAAGGAGCTTGTTCTAAATAGATATTTGTAGGAAGAAAGTACAATTCAGTGGGATCACACTCCTGACAACAAGTCAATTAATCAAAAATAGGATCTCTATAGAAATGGTTCAAATTTTGAAGAGATGGAGAATGAAATCTAAGAAAACCTGCTAACATAAGATTTATTTTTGAAGATAAACATTTTTCACTTTCTTCACCATGAATTCTTCTAAGATCAACATGCTCATAGAAATTATCAGTTCTAATTGTTCTTCTCCTTATCATTTTTTTTGAAATATCTAAAAGAGAGAAAAGAAAAGAAAAATTACTACATAAAAGAGAATGAAAATTAAATAAAATATTTATTAAAAACCTAAACGAGTACTTGTCAAGTGGAATAATTTAACATAAATAATTCAAAATATGTTCTTTTAAAAAACATTATAATTTGCAATTTAACTGTTACCAATATCAAAGAATGATAAAATATTTTTTCCCAGTACTTCCAAGAAGAAAACACGTATAACATCTCAATAAATAATCTATATTATATTTTCATAGAAAAACTATTTAAAAATGATTTTACAATTGCATTACAATAAAAAAAATGTACCTATTATAGTCAATGTTACTATACTATTAAAGAGAAATGTTTTATTAAATATTTTCTATTTCTCTAACTCTTATTTCTTCTACTTTTCCTTTTTCAAGTTGTTTTCCCATTTTCATTTTCTCATATTGATCATAAGAAAATTGTGGCATTATCCTCAATCCCTGTAATGATTTTACACAAGAAATCACAACAGATGTCATTCATATTCTCTCTATTGAACCTATATCAATTTTTTCTTTTACAAGTGTTAAACCTTGAGATTTGTGTATTGTTAATGCCCAAGCCAATCGTAAAGGTGTTTGAGTTGTAAAACCTATTTGTAATGGATATATTGGAGCTGATTTTGGATTTTCTTCATTGAAAGGGAATCCAGAGTAGGTGTCAAATTTCACCAGTACATACAAGGGTAATTTTGGTGGCATGGTTCCTAGCTTGTACACAATCTCATGAACAAAACCTAGAGCACCACTTACAAGCCCTACTTTTATCCATAGATTGGAAGTCAACATTACTCTTGCATTATTTGAGATCAGCAATTCCATATCTAGTTCATCTAAAGAATTGTCATCTACTCTAGTAATATTTGATACTTTAGTTGCAATAATACATGCAATAGGTAATCTATGAGAATGTAACATACTTCTATTATGAATGCAAACATTATCATTTGTCAAAAATAAATAAATAATTTTATAAAAATAATCATTTATTTCTAGAATAATATTACTCGTTCTCAACATCAATAAATTCTAATGTGACCACCTTTTTAAATTCTTCCCATATTAGCTTTGCTCTTCTAAAACTTGCATATGGTACTTTGCCTTTTACTTGAGGTAGTTGTCTAAGGTCTCCAACTAAAATGATTGAGATCCCTAGGAAAAATAAGAAACATTTATCAATTCATTAGATTTTCAATATAATATTTTTAAATATATCACGAATAATATTAATCAAAATATAACAAATAAAAATAGATGAACATCTCCAAAGTTGAGATTGGATTTATGAGGAAATACCTGACAAAGCCTTAAATCAATATTCTTGTAGTGCCTGCCCCTGGTTCGCATTTTGTTATCATTGCTGAACTCTTTTAGAGCTAGTTTCATGTTGATGGTTAGTAACATTATTATGAGATTATCAAATATTGTGCTATGGATTCAGTTGATATGTGATGAGATTCCTTAAACTCTACATTTCATGTATGTATGATGATTATTTTTAGTGTTTGCAGTTATTAATGATGATTAGTAAGATGATTTATTATCATATGTGTTTTCTTATGGATACTTACCCCATACTTGCATGTATATGGTGTGCATGTTTGCTTTGTATGTTTGCTTTTGTATGGTGTGTCTGATGTGGTTAAGGAAGGGAGTCGTAGTCACCTGCTTGTCGAGATCTACACGATGCACCACTTCCTGCCATTGCTTGTTTAGTTTAGTATATATTGTGCTTGTACATGCATAGTTTTTATGCAGATTGCAGTTACCGGGTATCAACTTCCTTGAATTGCCAGGATGAGCGTACCCTATCACATTATCTTAATGATAAGAGAGGGGAGATCAATTCTCAAGTCCAAATCCCAACCCTTTAAGCCATTTGTTCTAATTGAAAAACTAGGACAAGTATTTAAGTTTAGTACCCTCTGACTGCGTCAGATGATGTAATTCAGGATATAAACCCCTTGGTTTGATTTGTATGTATTTTGGCTATGATGGATTTTTCGTATTTTTACCTTTGTGAGTCTTTGGAGTATTTTCTATTAATTAAGCCTAATTAAAAGATTTAATTAATGGTTTAATTAAATAAAAAATAATATGATATTTAAATATTTATTTTATTTAATTAATTGGAAAATTAATTAAATAAAATAATTAAATTTGAAAATAAAATAATTAAATTGGAAGATAAAAATTATAATATTAAATTTGGAATGTGACAATAGTTATTTTGATAATAATATATTTGGAGCTCATTTTTAAATAAATGACTAAAAAATATTATTATTAAAGCTAATAAATATTTTAGCAATAAAGTTTTGGAAAATAAAATTTAAAAGTGGAAAATATATTTTAAATTATTAAAAGATTCTAAATCTCATATGATTAAAATATAAATATATTATGATTAAAAAGTGGAGATATTAAAGTTAGTGCATGAGACTTAATAATAAATAAATTAAATTGGAAAGAGTAAAGTAAATTAGAGTTATAAGCTTGCATGGGAATTAACATGTGTCAACAACACGGGGGTTAGTGCATCAATTAAGCACAAGGTGTCTACAACTCTATGACTCATCAAAAAGGTTGAAAAAGACCCATGCTTAGTTGGTGACACCTTCCAACTATTTTAAGAAGAATTCCAAAGATTTTTTGAAAGTTCTTTATATTCAGGCATTCATAGAAGCTTAAAAAAAAAAGAGCTTAATGGAAGCTACAAGCTTAATGGAAGCCATGAGCTACAAGCTAAAATAGAAACTTCAAAGCTTACATGCAGGGGAGAAGATTAATATGCTCATATATTTTATACTTGCTTCTATGCTCCTTCTAGAACTTCTAATCACTTGGAAGATTCGATCATCTTGGATTCTTGGAAGAATTGCGAATGATAGAGAAGGAAGGGATTTTCTATGGACTTCTGAGGCATGAAAAATTAGCATCAGTGTCCAGGTGCACTCGTGATATTCTCATATTCTCTTTGCACTCTTTCTCTTCCTGTCTTCATCATATCTGTTTTATGTGTCTGAATACTCTCTGTATTTGAAATTGAAATCTTGATATTTTATTTGGATGAGAAGAAAATAATAGAAAAACCCTAGTTTTAAATGAGAAAGAAATTAGATTTTAATCGGGTTTGGTTTGAGTTTATATTAAATTAGAAAGACAAGATTTGGAATTAAAATAGAAATTTTATGGTGAAAATTTGAATGACTAGATGTAATCTTTCTATCAATTATATTTTTAGATGCATATGAACAAACTCTTTTATGGTTAAATTTAGAGAACAATTATTTTAATAAGAAATTCTTAATTCATCACAAATTGTCCTGTTGCTGCCCCTTGGATAGTCCCAAACTAAGTCATTCATAACTTTTTATCATGATCGAATTTATTCGATTGCTCCAGTCAAAAGTGGCACAACTTGGCCCTCTCCAACATATTTAAATTTCAGCCTGATCCAATAGTTCATTAGGGAGATATGACTGTCGTACTAGGAGTGTTTTATTCAAAGACAGATATTTTTCCATTTCTCATAACCAAGAATTCTTTATGCTTAAACTTCACAAAAATAATATATATCAAAGCATGAAATGAATTAAAGATATAATTGTAATCTTTCCTTATTAGAATCTTATTAATATGCATTAGTTTTATATGGTTTATTATCTAATCTAATTATATCAAATTTAATTAAGATTAGTTAATAGTAGAAGAAGTGTAATTAATTATTAGCCAATCTAAGTAAATAGATATTTAAATGAGAGAAAATTATAAAAAAAGAGATTTTAATATAGTTTATATAGTGGACTTTTCATAATGTATATTAAATACTATTTAATATATATAAAACGATTTTAGAGTTGTTTAGTGAAGATGATAATGTTAAAAATTTGAAGATTATTCATGTTAAAATCTACAATGAGTCTTATTGGTTTGTGATAGGGATTTTTTCAAACAACGTTTATATAGACAAAATATTATTAGAACAATTAGAAAAAATAGAGTCTAATGGTTGATTTTAATATTGATTAAATAATTGTAAGATGATAATTTATATTATGTTGATTTAAATTTAAAAACTCTGAATGATATTGGGTTAAGACTAAATTATTATGTTATTGGTTAATACGTTTGAATACCTTAATGGTATTAAGAGTTAGCTAATGAAGTTCTATGTAAAAGTTCTCTAGATTGATTATTTATATTGTGATAAGTTTATTATTTATTAATATTTGTAGAGTCTAACAAACTATTAATAAATAATAGTATAAATAGTTTAAATAGTTATCAACTAATACGAACAGAGTTACTCTAAAGGAGATTAGTTAATGATTGAAGTACTGTAAAAGATATTAATCAAATTGAATTGGTTAATAATTTGGAAGATTATCAGTTAACTGAATCAACGTACATAGAAAAAACTTATTTGAGATAATAATACTTGGTATTGAGGATTTATTATAACTTGTTATAATTAAAATATAAATGAGAACATTGTTGCAGAGTGATGTATGTGATCATTAAGAATTAAATAGTAAGATTTCCAATATAGCTTGTCATTAAATATTAACAAGTTATTATTATTGAATTATTAATATGATCATTTGAGTATTGAATTATAGTTGACTTTTAACTTACAAAATTCTAGTTAGTTATTAGTCAACTGATGTTAATTAGAATGTTGCTATGGTTATACAATTATTAATTAAATCAATTAATGAGAGTTAATTAGATTTAATAATTAAGTTATGTAATAGAGATTTATTTGATATAATTCTTTTAACGAAATTGTAGATTATCTATATTGAATTTGATAGGTTTTATTCTTATGACTTGAATTATGACTTTAGATATTGTATGGTTGTCATGTATGGTTGTCAACGATGTTGACGATTTAATTCAAAGACTCAAACTTTAGTAATACTTAATTAAGTTTCTAATTAAAAATTAATAAGATGTTAATAGGTCATGGATGGTGTACCTATGTTAATGGATTGAGATAAATAAAGTTATAATCTCTTATTCGAAGAATGATAATCGGTCCTCTTATAATATAACGAATAATGATCTTAGAAAAGTTGAAAGGTTAATTAATTAGAATGTGGATCATAGTTAAATAAAGAGAACAATTTAATTAAAGGCCAATAAGTAAATAATTATCCTTAAGTTATTCTTAAAATGTAATTGTTAATAATGGAAGGATAATGCTATCGGGGAACAAATGGGTTGACTTGTAGGTCAAATAATGAAACTTAAGACACTTGAAAGTATACTTTCAAATAGAAAACTGGAATTCCCTACACATTATTCAACTATGTGATTTTAATAAACCAAAACATGTGTTTGCATCATGTATTCTATATGCTTCTTGTTTTGGATTTTGGGTTAACTAGTGTTGACCAGTCCTAGGTTGTGACTAGAGGCTCGGAGGTTATGAGATGTGTTGGCATGTTAATCTTATTTGGTCTCGATCTTTATAAGCTCAACCATGGTTATGTGATCATGTTCTCTATGAAATGTTTGTATTTACTGTTTGTATTTTTCATTAGTCTTCATGTGTGAAGCTGAAATGTATGTGTATGAGACACTTGAGTTAATCATTTTTGAATCACCGATCAGCTATCCTTGGTTTACTTTCTAGTCGCCATGATGGGACTGAAATGTTGATTTATTTTTTGATGATGTCATGTTGTGACATGTTTGACTCAACCATTTTGGAGTCTTCGATCAGTATGATTTTAAGATATTCTTGGTTGCTTGTTGAGAACCAATGGATACTTATGATTATCAATGATGCCTTCAGTTGCCAATGGAGAACTATTGTGGTCATGATTTTTTATGGATACTTTTTGAATGCTCATGGAGATTTGAAGATTCTTATCTTTGAGGTTTGATGATTTTTATTATGGATATTTGATACTTTTATAAATATTTGATGATTTTATTATGGATTATCTTTTATGATTTTGAGATTTATGATTCCATGAGCTTAGGATAGGTAATCTACTTGTAGTGTTGGGAAGTGGCTTGCAATGGGGGCCGGGGCCCTAAGTGGCTGCCAATGTAACTCATTGTAAGTTTGGTTAATAAGTGATAACATTTACACACTAAATGGAGATTAAATGAACCTAAAAAGATAATTGTTTTGATGTTCTCACCCATGTCTTAAGTGCTTGTACAGGCTAGGATGGGGGTAGTGAGAATGCATGGTTGCGACCGTGCATTATGTAGTATGCCTCGTCAGTATGAGAGGATACTAGTGGTCGCATGAGATCAGTATGGACCCGTGGAGTTTAGCTAACTACTAGGGTAACTTGTACGTGATAAATGCAATGACACTTTTTCACTTGTAGAGTAGGTTTCCTACATGTGTTTGTGTGCCTCTAGGAATTAGATGTCGATTTTGTGTGTGATGGAAACCTTTGAGTTAGTATACTTTTAGGATTCTTGGACTTATAGAGATTTATGCTTTGTGGATTGATAGCCTATTTGGGACTTAAGATTATCTCCTCAGCACGGTGAGAGTGGACCACTTAGGTTTCACGAGGTCTGGTGGTAGTGTTTTTCCACTTTTATCATTTGAGATCTGTCCGAGACACCGTGGCTGGAGTATTTTTGGTTGGTATTTATCTTCATTATGTTCTTGGATCATTATGATTGATGATATACCTTATGATGGATTTATTTACTAGTATGTTTCTTATATTGATGATTTGCATATGATAGATGATGGTATCCTATGCTTTACTTTGTATGTTAGTAGGATGTGTTAGGAGTGACATTTCTATTATGTTAATAGCCGATGATCTCTTCGGTGCTTTGGAATGTTATGTACAGAGGGATGGCTAGGATCCACGATGGTCTAATGATGCTATTAACGGTTGAGAGGAACCATGTGCTTAGTTTATTTTGTTTGATCTTTACGATAGATGTATATGTCTTCTATGATGATGTATCATGTGATTATCTCTACTTTGATGTATCATGGATTGGAATAGGATGATGTTCCTTCTTTCACATATGTATATTCTTTTAAGCCTTCATACCCTATGACATGTACAGTAGCTGATTGAGCATTTGAAAATGTAATGTATGAACATTGGACTTATCATTATTATTCATGTGGATGTTGTACTAAATAGATTCATGTATGTTAGTTGGTTTAGATGTAACTCAACGTTAAGGGATTCTTAAAGAATGAAATCAGTTATGTATGTTATGTTTATTTTTAGATGGACATTGCTACTACTTCCGTTATTATGTACAAGTTATATGTGGTATTTACTTTCATGTTATAAAAAAAAATGTTACCAAACTTAGTGAAATTCTAGGTTAATTCTTTGGATCCCTTGGTGGGGCATTACATTTGATATCAGAGCTCGAGTTTCAACATTGGGAGCTTTGGGTATATTAGAATGTCACTAGTTATTAACTAGTTAAACAAATTAGAAACTTTGAATTATCATGTGTATCTCTTTCAAATTGAAAACTTGAAAACTAGGTGAACTGAAACAGAACTTAAAACTATTACTTGCATTTTTTTTCATACTTCAACACTTAGCTTTCAAAATTGAAAATTCTAATTAAAACTTAAATGAAGGAAAAATTAAAAATTGAAAACTTATTCTAGTTGCAAAACATGTATCTTTTATCTAAGTTTCAAGGTAGTATACCTTTGTTTATCTTTGCAAGCATTAAGTTGCTCTTGTTTAGAATGTATTAAGGGATATATTTCAATAGTTGTTAAAGGAATGATGTTGGATCGATATGATTTTCGGTTTACTATTAAACCAGAATCATATTGCTCCAAGTGTGTTGTAATATCCTTAGTGGAATCATTTTTTCCTATGGAGGAAAAGGGATCAATGGGACCCACATAGTGAGTATCTTAGTTTTGCATTCTTGTAGGCTTCTAGGAGTAAGCCTAATCCCAGGGGGGGTGGATGTAGTGCTTGCCCCTGGTTCGCATTTTGTTATCATTGCTGAACTCTTTAAGAGCTAGTTTCATGTTGATGGTTAGTAACATTATTATGAGATTATCAGATATTGTGCTATGGATTCAGTTGATATGTGATGAGATTCCTTAGACTCTACATTTCATGTATGTATGATAATTATTTTTAGTGTTTGTAGTTATTAATGATGATTAGTAAGATGATTTATTATCATATGTGTTTTCTTATGGATACTTACCCCATACTTGCATGTGTATGGTGTGCGTGTTTGCTTTTGTATGGTGTGTCTGATGTGGTTAAGGAAGGGAGTCATAGTCACCTGCTAGTCGGGATCTACACGATGCACCATTTTCTATCATTGCCTGTTTAATTTATTATATATTGTACTTGTACATTCATAGTTTTTATGCAGGTTGCAGGTATCGGGTATCGACTTCCCTGAATTGCTAAGATGAGCGTACCCTATCACATTATCTCAATGATAAGAGAGGGGAGATAAATTCTTAAGTCCAAATCCCAACCCTTTAAATTATTTGTTCTAATTGAAAAATTAGGACAAGTATCTAAGTTGAGTACCCTCCGAAAGTGTTAGATGATGTAATTCATGATATAAACCTCTTGGTTTGATTTGTATGTATTTTGACTATGATGGGTTTTTTGCATTTTTACTTTTGTGAGTATTTGGAGTATTTTCTATTAATTAAGCCTAATTAAAAGATTTAATTAATGGTTTAATTAAATAGAAAATTAATATGACATTTTAATATTTATTTTATTTAATTAATTGGAAAATTAATTAAATAAAATAATTAAATTTGAAAATAAAATAATTAAATTGGAAGATAAAAGTTATAATATTAAATTTGGAATGTGACAATATTTATTTTAATAATAATATATTTGGAGCTCATTTTTAAATAAAAGACTAAATAATATTATTATTTAAGCTAATAAATATTTTAGCAATAAAGTTTTGAAAAATAAAATTTAAAAGTGGAAAATATATTCTAAATTATTAAAAGATTCTAAATCTCATATGATTAAAATATAAATATATTATGATTGAAAAGTGGAGATATTAAAGTTAGTGCATAAGACTTAATAATAAATAAATTAAATTGGAAAGAGTAAAGTAAATTGGAGTTATAAGCTTGCATGGGAATTAACATGTGTCAACAACACGGGGTTAGTGCATCAATTAAGCACAAGGTGTCTACAACTCTATGACTCATCAAAAAGGTTGGAAAAGACTCATGCTTAGTTGGTGACACCTTCCAGCTATTTCAAGAAGAATTCCAAAGGTTTCTTTAAAGCTCTTTATATTCAGGCATTCATAGAAGCTTAAAAAAAAAAGAGCTTAATGGAAGCTACAAGCTTAATAGAAGCCACGAGCTACGAGCTAAAATAGAAGCTTCAAAGCTTACATGCATGGGGGAAGATTCATATGCTCATATATTTTCTACTTGCTTCTATACTCCTTCTAGCACTTCTAATCACTTGGAGGATTCAATCGGCTTAGATTCTTGGAAGAATTGCAAATGATGGAGAAGAAAGGGATTTTTTATTGACTTATGAGGCATGAAAAATTAGCATCAGTGTCCAGGTGCACTCGTGATATTCTCATATTCCCTTTGCACTATTTCTCTTCCTGTCTTCATCATATCTGTTTTATGTGTCTGAATATTCTCTGTATTTGAAATTAGAATCTAGATATTTTATTTGGATGAGAAAAAAATAATAAAAAACCCTAGTTCCAAATAAGAAAGAAATTAGATTTTAATCGGGTTTGGGTTCGAGTTTATATTAAATTAGAAAGACAAGATTTGGAATTAAAATAGAAATTTTATGGTGAAAATTCGAATGATTAGATGTAATCTTTTTATCAATTATATTTTTAGATTCATATGAACAAACTCTTTTATGGTTAAATTTAGAGAACAATTATTTTAACAGGAAATTCTTAATTCATCACAAATTGTCCTGTCGCTGCCCCTTGAATAGTTTCGAACTCAGTCATTCATAACTTTTTAGTGTGATCAAATTTATTCGATCGCTCTAGTGAGAAGTGACACAACTTGGCTCTCTCCGACATATTTAAATTTCAGCCCGATCCAATGATTCATTAAGGAGATATGACCGTCGTACTGGGACTGTTTTATTCAAGGACAAATATTTCTCCATTTTTCATAACCAAGAGTTCTTTATACTTAAACTTCACAAAAATAATATATATCAAAGCATGAAATGAATTAAAGATATTATTATATTCTTTCCTTATTAGAATATTATTAATATGCATTAGTGTTATATGGTTTATTATCTAATCTAATTAAATCAAATTTAATTAAGATTAGTTAATAGTAGAAAAAGTGTAATTAATTATTAGCCAATCTAAATAAATAGATTTTTAAATGAGAAAAAATTAAAAGAAAAGAGATTTTAATATAGTTTATATAGTGGAATTTTTATAATGTATATTAAATACTATTTAATATATATAAAACAATTTTAGAGTTATTTAATGAAAATGATAATGTTAAAAATTTGAAGATTATTCATGTTAAAATCTACAATGAGCCTTATTGGTTTGTGATAGGGACCTTTTTCAAACAACGTTTATATAGACAAAATATTATTAGAACAATTAGAAAATTTGGAGTCTAATGGTTGATTTTAATATTGATTAAATAATTGTAAGATGATAATTTATATTATGTTGATTTAAATTTAAAAACTCTGAATGATATTGGATTAAGACTGAATTATTATGTTATTGGTTAATACGTTTGAATACCTTAATGGTATTAAGAGTTAGCTAATGAAGTTCTATGTAAAATTTCTCTAGATTGATTATTTATAGTTGTGATAAGTTTATTATTTATTAATGTTTGTTGGGTCTAACAAACTGTTAATAAATAATAGTATAAATAGTTTAAATAGTTATCAACTAATATGAACAGAGTTACTCTAAAGGAGATTAGTTAATGAATGAAGTACTGTGAAAGATATTAATCAAATTGAATTGGTTAATAATTTGGAGGATTATAAATTAACTGAATCAATGTACATAGGAAAAACTTATTTGAGATAATAATACTTGGTATTGAGGATTTATTATAACTTGTTATAATTAAAATATAAATGAGAACATTGTTGCAGAGTGATGTATGTGATCATTAAAGATTTAATAATAAGATTCCCTATATAGCTTGTCATTAAATATTAACAAGTTATTATTATTGAATTATTAATATGATCATTTGAGTATTGAATTATAGTTGATTTTTAACTTACAGAATTCTAGTTAGTTATTAGTCAACTGATGTTAATTAGAACGTTGCTATGGTTATACAATTATTAATTAAATCAATTAATGAGAGTTAATTAGATTTAATAATTAAGTTATGTAATAGAGATTTATTTGATATAATTCTTTTAACGAGATTGTAGATTATCTATATTGAAGTTGATAGGTCTTATTCTTATGACTTGAATTATGACTTTAGATATTGGATGGTTGTCAACGATGGTGACGATTTAATTCAAAGACTCAAACTTTAGTAATACTTAATTAAGTTTCTAATTGAAAACTAATAAGATGTTAATAGGTCATGGATGGTGTACCTATGTTAATGGATTGAGATAGATAAAGTTATAATCTCTTATCTGAAGAATGATAATTGGTCCTCTTATAATATAATGAATAATGATCTTAGAAAAGTTGAAAGGTTAATCAATTAGAATGTGGATCATAGTTAAATAAAGAGAACAATTTAATTAAAGGCCAATAAGTAAATACTTATCCTTAAGTTATTCTTAGAATGTAATTTTTAATAATGGAAAGATAATGCTATCAGGGAACAAATGGGTTGACTTGTAGGTCAAATGATGAAACTTAAGACACTTGAAAGTATACTTGCAAACAGAAAAAGAAAAATCCCTACACATTATTCAACTATGTGATTTTAATAAACCAAAACATGTGTTTGTGTCATGTATTCTATATGCTTCTTGTTTTGGGTTTTGGGTTAACTAGTGTTGACCAGTCTTAGGTTGTGACTAGAGGCTCGAAGGTTATGAGATGTGTTGGCATGTTGATCTTATTTGGTCTCAATCTTTATAAGCCCAACCATGGTTATGTGATCATGTGCTCTATTGTTTGTATTTACTGTTTGTATTTGTTCATCAGTCTTCATGTGTGAAGCTGAAATGTATGTGTATGAGACACTTGAGCTAATCATTTTTGAGTCATCGATCAGCTATCCTTGGTTTACTTTCTAGTCGCCATGATGAGACTGAAATATTGATTTATTTTTTGATGATGTCATGTTGTGAAATGTTTGACTCAACCATTTTGGAGTCTTCAATCAGTATGATTTTGAGATATTCTTGGTTGCTTGTTGAGAACCAATGGATACTTATGATTATCAGTGATGCCTTTAGTTGCCAATAGAGAACTATTGTGGTCATGATTTTCTATGGATACTTTTCGGATGCTCATGGAGATTTGATGATTCTTATCTTTGAGGTTTGATGATTTTTATTATGGACATTTGATGCTTTTATGCATATTTGATGATTATATTATGGATTATCTTTTGTGATTTTGAGATTTATGATTTCATGAGCTTAGGGTAGGTAATCTACTTGTAGTGTTGGGAAGTGGCTTGCAATGGGGGTCGGGGCCCTAAGTGGCTGCCAGGGTAACTCATTGTAAGTTTGGTTAATAAGTGATAACATTTACACACTAAATGGGGATTAAATGAACCTAAAAAGTTAATTGTTTTGATGTTCTCGCCCATGTCTTGAGTGCTTGTATAGGCTAGGATGGGAGTAGTGAGAACGCATGGTTGTGATCGTGCATTCCTTAGTATGCCTCATCAGTATGAGAGGATACTAGTGGCCGCATGAGATTAGTATGGACCCGTGGAGTTTAGCTAACTGCCAGGGTAACTTGTACGTGATAAATGCGATGAAACTTTCCTGCTTGCAGAGTAGGTTTCCTACATGTCTTTGTGTGCCTCTGGGAATTAGATGTCGATTTTGTGTGTGATGGGAACCTTTGAGTTAGTATACTTTTAGGATTCCTGGACTTATAGAGATTTATGCTTTGTGGATTGATAGCCTATTTGGGACTTGAGATTATCTCCTCAGCACGATGGGAGTGGACCACTTAGGTTCCATGCAGTCGGGTGGTAGTGTTTTTTCACTTTTATCATTTGAGATCCGTCCGAGACACCGTGGCTGGAGTATTCTTGGTTGGTATTTATTTTCATTATGTTCTTGGATCATTATGATTGATGATATACCTTATGATGGATGTATTTACTGGTATGTTTCTTATATTGATGATTTGCATATGATAGATGATGGTATCCTATGCTTTACTTTGTATGTTAGTAGGATGTGTTAGGAGTGACATTCCTACTATGTTAATAGCCAATGATCTCTTCGGTACTTTGGAATGTTACACACAGAGAGATGGCTCGGATCCACGATGGTCTAATGATGTTATTAATGGTTGGGAAGAACCGTGCACTTAGTTTATTTTGTTTGATCTTTATGATAGATGTATATGTCTTCTATGATTGTGTATCATGTGATTATCTCTCCTTTGATGTATCATAGATTGGAATAGGATGATGTTCCTTATTTCACATATGTATATTCTTTTAAGCGTTCATACCTTGTGACATGTACAGTGGATGATTGAGCATTTGGAAATGTAATGTACGAACATTGGACTTATCATTATTATTCATGTGGATGTTGTACTAGATGGATTCATGTATGTTAGTTAGTTTAGATGTAACTCAATGTTAAGAGATTCTTAAAGAATGAAATCGGTTATGTATGTTATGTTTACTTTTAGATGGACATTGCTACTACTTGCATTATTATGTACAAGTTATATGTGGTATTTACTTTCATATTATAAAAAAAAAAATGTTACCAAACTTAGTGAAATTCTAGGTTAATTCTTTGGATCCCTTGGTGGGGCATTACAATTCTCAAGTAGCTTCTCCCTAATAAAGCTTATTTCATCTATCAATATGTATTTAATATGATTTCCTCCTGAAAACTTGTCAAACATGTTCCTTCTAGTTACATGAAATCCTTAACTAGAATTTTCAATTTTGAATGTATTGTTGATCAACCAATGTTAATGTTGCTACTCCTATCAGTGAGAGGAGTAGAGGGGAGTGATTTGGCATTGTAGCTTATTTTAGATATTTACTAATTCCACCAATCAAATATGACTTTCTTATACCTACAATTCTTTGAACAATAATATACAATGGATCCACACTCTCACCCGCTTGATAGTATTTCATAATAATGCCGAATTCATCTTTTTGTTTCTCACTAAAATTTGTTGTGTTGATATTTTTCTCTATGGAAAAATCTGATACTAATCCATTTTCTCTCATTCTACTGATAAAATTTATTGCTAAATTACTTTCTTCATTTATCCTATATATTTTTGATCAGTTGTGTTGTCTATCTATATCCCTTCATCACAACACATCAATTTTAGAAACTTGCATTGCTTGTCCATGATGCAACCATGAAATTATTTTCCATTCATGCTCTATAGTATTAACCTGACCAATAATATTGTCTTCACTCATATTCTCACTGTCTTTTGATTCCATTACTCATTTAACATGCCATGGAACATAGTTACATAGTTACATGACTCCCAATTTGAAATGATAGTGATATTATCTTTGCCAATATCAATTGCAATTTCTCTAAATGGTTTGTACAAAAGCAACTCTAAAAAATAAAATTCAACAAACTTTTCAAACTGGCATGATAGAATAGTTACAAATTTTGGATATACCCTGACAATTGTATTTTTCTGTCTTCTTCTCAATTTGTTTCATTTTTTCTATCCTTGTTAAATATTCATGATTTGGAGGTATCAATAAATGACAATTTTTCTATAGAGATGTTAGATTATGGTGACTGATCGGGAAAGTACTGTACATACTTCATAATTAGTGGGGTTTGGAGATTCGTAGATTCACCATTCATAGATTCAGGCCGACATGTTATAACCCTAAAGAAGTTTAATATTTGTATAAAAGGGCTTAGGGTTAGGGATTGTATTATAGTATGATGCCAAATTGCTTCTTGCGGTGGTATTGAGCTATAAGGGATTACAGATTGTAATCAGGATGTAATTACTAGATTGTAATAAAATCGGACTTGTTGTTTGGTGGATGTAGCCCAGGGATTGGGTGAACCAAATTAAATCTTGGTGCCTTGTGTTCATTTTTGTGTTATCTATTATTTTTTCTATTATTGGTTATATTTGCATGTAGTTTTTATTTATGTCCATGGTTTTATCCTAACAAGTGGCATCAGAGCAAGGTTGTCTTTTAGTTATCCTCTGTAGGAAAGTCTCACGATTAAGTGGGAGTCACATGGTTGAGTGGGAGCGATGGAAGATGAGGGTAAGCTACGGGTTGGTAGGTTTAATGGGCAGAACTTTCAGTTATGGAAGATGCAAATGGAAGACAATCTTTATCAGAAAGATTTATGGAAGCCGTTGGAAGGCAAAGCCAAGAATTAGGGATCTATGTCAGATGTTGAATGGGATCTTTTGGACAGAAAGGCACTCTGAAGCATTTGGTTATGCTTGGAACCATCAGTGGCATTTAATATTACAAAAGCAAAGATGATAGAAGAGTTGATGAAAACCCTAGCGACACTATATGGAAAGCCCTCCACTTTAAATAAGGTATTTCTCATGAAGCGTTTATTTAATATGAAAATGGAAGAAGGTGGATATATTGCAGATCATTTAAATGAGTTTAATACTATTACTAGTTAGTTATCATCTATGGGTATAAATTTTGATGAAGAAATTAGGGCTCTCTTGATTTTGTGTTCTTTGCCTGAAAGCTGGAATGGCTTGGTAATGGCGGTGAGTAATTCTGTTCTTGGATCTAGTACCCTAAAATATGATGATGTGATTGGTGTTATTTTAAGTGAGAAAACTCATAGGAAATCCTCAGGTGGATCTACATCAGGAAGTGCTTTAAATGCACAAAGCAGGGGCAGAACGATTGAAAGAGGAAGTAACTCTGGAAATCATGGGAAATTAAGAGGAAAGTCAAAGCAGAAGAGGTCTCAATCAGGAGGACCAAACAACTATTGTTATTGTGGGAAACTAGGTCATAAAAAGAAAGATTGCTTGCAAGAAAAATGAAGGAGATAAATTAGATAGAGACAAGGAGGCAAATGTGGTAAGTAACAAATCCGAAGAGGATGCTTTACTTTTGTCTTTTGAAAGTGTTGATGATTCATGGGTTTTAGATTCTGGTGCTTCATTTCATGCTACATCTCATAGAGGTTATTTCATTGATTATGTCCAAGGAGATTTTGGGCTTGTTTATTTGGGGTATAATGAACCCTATCAAATTGTTGGAAAGGGAAAAATTAAGATTAAGTTGCAGAATGGGCATCATTGGCTACTACATGAGGTAAGACATGTTTCAAGGCTAAGTAGGAATTTAATTTCAGTGGGGCAACTCGGTGATGAGGGTTGTGTATTTACTTTTAATGATAAAAATTGGAAGATTTCAAAAGGTTCCCTTGTAGTAGAAAATTGTGTGAAAGTAGGCATCTTATATCTTTGTACAGGTCATATTGTTCCTTCTACTTTGATTGTTTTAGAGAAAAATGAATGTTCAGGAACAATTACTGCAGTTGAGTAGGGAGAACATATAGCTACTGTAGATTTTGATATAGTGTTATGGAACAATAGACTTGGGCACATGAGTGAGAAAGGTATGAAAGTAATTCATTCAAAGAAAGTTTTAGCAGGTCTGAAACGTGTTAATATGGATTTTTGTGAAAGTTTTGTTTATGGAAAACAAAAGAGAGTGAGTTTTGTAAAGACTCAGAAGGAAAACAAAAAGGAAAAATTAGAGCTTGTGCATACAGATGTATGGGGACCAACTCAGGTATCTTCTCTTGGTGGCTCTCATTATTATGTTACATTTATTGATGATGCAACTAGAAAAGTATGGGTTTATTTCCTTAGACATAAATTTGATGTATTTCAAACTTTTAAGAAATGGAAATGTTTGGTTGAAAATGAGACTGGTAAGAAATTAAAATGTCTTAGATTTGATAATGATGGTGAGTATTGAGGCCATGAATTTGAAGATTATTGCTCCACTAATGGTATTCATAGACAAAAAACTATTCCAAGGACTCCACAGGAAAATGGAGTGGCTGAACGCATGAATAGGACTATAATGGAGCACGCAAGGAGCATGAGGTTGCATGCTAGGTTGCCCTTACACATGTGGGTGAAGGCTATTAATACTATAGTTTATTTGATTAATAGAGGTCCCTCTACTCTTTTGGGCCATGGTATTCCAGAGGAGGCATGGACTGGTAAGAAGGTGAGTTATTCTTTTCTCAAGACCTTTGGTTGTGAAGCTTTTGCTCATATAGACTCTGAAAATAGAACCAAGCTAGAAGCTAAATCAAAGAAATGTGTCTTTGTTGGATATGGCATTAACGAATTTGGTTATAGGCTTTGAGATTTTGAAAATCATAAAATTGTTACAAGTCAGGATGTCATATTCAATGAGAAAGTGTTGTACAAAGATCTATTGCAACAACATGAGAAGAAAGAAGATGATTATGTAGTGTTGGATGATACTCCAAAAGCTAATGTTCTAGCCATTCTTCATGATGTGCAACAACTGCAACAAAAAATACCACACACACCAGTGAATGTTATACGGTCAACGAGGCCAATTAGACCTCCACAAAGATTTTCTCCCTTCTTTAATTCTATTTTACTTACCGATGCTTGTGAATCTAAAAGTTATGATGAAGTTGTGCAGGTGAATACTAAGATTCAGTGGGAGTATGCAATGAAAGATGAAATGGACTCTTTGCTGAAGAATAAGACATGGGATTTGTGCAAGTTGCCTACAGGTAAAAAGGCTTTACATAATAAGTGGATTTATAGGTTGAAAGAAGAGGAAGGAGGTAAGAAAAGATTTAAAGCCAAGTTAGTTGTAAAAGGATTTGCAAAAAAAAAGGGAATTGATTTTGATGAGATATTTTCTCCTGTTGTTAAAATGACTTCTATCTGTACTGTTTTAAGTCTTATGGCTACTAAAGATTTTCATTTAGAGCAGCTGGATGTTAAAAAACCTTCCTTCATGGTGATTTGGATGAAGAAATATATATGGCTCAACCATGGGGATTTGAGGTCAAAGGTAAGGAGAAATTAGTGTGCAAATTGAAGAAAAGTTTATATGACTTGAAGCAAGCACCTCGACAATTCTATCTAAAATTTGATAGGTTTATGCATGAGCATGGCTATAACAAGTGTCATTCAGATTATTGTGTTTATTTTAAGAGGTTGGATGATGATAGCTACATTATTTTATGTTTATATGTTGATGATATGCTTGTAGTTGGGTCTAACATGGATCATATTAAGGGGCTGAAATGCTAGTTAGCACATGCATTTGCTATGAAGGATTTGGGGGAAGCAAAAAAAATCCTTGGTATGAAGATTTGCAAAGATAAGAAGAATGGAACATTGACGCTATCTCAGGCTAGTTATGTTGAGAAGGTGTTGCAATGTTTCTCTATGGAGAATGCTAAAGCTATCAGCACACCTTTACCTGGTCATTTGAAATTGACTAAGGATATGTGTCCTAAGACATAGGAAGAGGAGGAAAGATGTCCAAGGTACCCTATGCTTCAGCTGTAGGAAGCTTGATATATGCTATGGTATGTACTAGGCCAGATATTGCCCATGTAGTGGGAGTTGTTAGCAGGTATATGAGTCATCTAGGATTTGAGCATTGGAATATTGTCAAGTGGATTCTTAGATATTTGAGAGGAACATCCAATAAGTGTTTACACTTTTGGGGCTTTACTACTAATTTATAGCGCTATGTTGACTCAGATTTGGTAGGGGATATCAATACTAGACGGAGTACTATACATTATGTCTTTACTATTGGTGGGGCAGCCGTGTGCTAGGTTTCTAGGTTACAGAAGATTAATGCTCTATCCACTACAGAGGCAAAGTATGTTGCTACTACAGAGGCAGCCAAGGAGATGATATGGCTTCAGTTCTTCTTGGAAGAATTGGGACATCCTCAGAAGGATAATTATTTGTTCACAGATAGTTAGAGTGCCATTCATCTTGCAAAGAATTAAACTCTGCAATCTAAGACCAAACACATATAGTTGCGATACCATTTCATTCAGTCAGTTTTGAAGGATGGACAGTTAAAGCTCGAGAAGATACATACTAATGACAATCCAGTAGATATGTTGACAAAGGTTGTAACAAGGGAGAAGCTAAACTCCTCTTCAGCTTCAATTGGTCTTTTAGACTGAACATGAATAAAAGAACAACAAAGTCTAGGTTGGTTTGATCTAGTGGGAGCCCCATGTGGTAGTGGTATTGCTATAGGATTAGTCTCCAAGTGGGAGATATAATGTTGTTTAGTGTAGAGTTTGATCAGTCCCCAAGTGGGAGATTGTTAGATTATGGTGATAGATCAGGAAAGTACTGTACATACCTCATAATTTTTTTGGGTCCTATTTTATTAAGATTCATAGATTCACCATTCGTATCTTTAGGCCGACATGTTATAACGCTAAAGTAGTTTAATATGTGTATAAAAGGGCTTTGGGTTAGGGATTGTATTATAGTGTGATGCAAAATTGCTTCTTGTGGTGGTATTGAGCTGTAAGGGATTATGAATTGTAATTAGGTTGTAATTACTAGATTGTAATAAGATCAGACTTGCTGTTTGGTGGATGTAGCCCAAGGATTGGGTGAACCACATTAAATATTGGTGTCTTGTGTTCATTTCTATGTGATCTATTATTTTTTGTGTTATTGGTTATATTTGCATGTAGTTTTTTATTTTTGTTTGTGGTTTTATCCTAACAAGAGATGGGTCTCCTTCTATATGCATCGATAAAAGATTTTTTTGGCTCCTCACTTTCACCTTCATTTGTTTTTGTTATCGGTTTGAAAATTTTGTGTGAAACATTTAGATTAACAAATTTTCTGCTACATTCAACCAATGGAAGTTCTAGTAGCATATGACATTTCTCTTGAGCTCCAACATCTCTTTCAAATATAGTTTTAGTTAAAATTTTCCTATACACCTTTGAGACAAAGTCATTAAGATTCTCTATATTGGCTAAACACATTAGCATTTGATGGTAGGTTTATGATTTTCACTCTACCTTTGCTACATATTTTGCAATGTACCTAATAATTGAATGCTCTAAAAATTTGGTTGCCAATCAATATTAGCTCTGCAAAATTGGAGTATGTAATGATTGTGTGAGTTAACTCTATCATCATTTTTGGTAGGCTCAAACATCTTTTTACTAGTTTCAATGTTCTCATATAACTTTGAACCATTCAAATTTAGAAGCCAAGGGGCATTATACCTATGTATGTGAAATTTTTATTATTATATTACACTAAATAGTCACTAAATTTATTTTCTATATGAAATACACCACTAAAATAATTTCTACTTGCAAGCCATTTTCCTTTTCATTTTCCTAAGACATGCACCATCCTTACACATTGTATATGTCTTTCAATAGTATTTAGAATTTCCTCATAATCTCAATCAAAATATACATCCATAAGTTGTTTCATGCCTCTTAAGCATGGATTTTGTGATTTGCTTTGAAATTCCTAAATCAAATCACTTCCAATTTTAAAAAAATTCAACATAAGAATAAAAAGCTCTATATTAAATCCAAACACAAATTATAAACTTATTGTAGATATACCTGCATGTTATGTTGGTGAGCATTAGCTCTTGAATTCTATGTGTTAACAATCTTCATAAAATAATTTCTAGCTTCATTTACCTGCTCTTCATTATGCCAATGTAATAAATCCATATTTGGAACACCGTGAAGCCATAAATAATCATGTATATGCGAAGACCCCCTATGTTTCCATTCATATCTAGACCAAAATTGTTTAACATTCAATCCCCTTTCTAATATCTCCTTTCAAAAAAAACATGTTTGAGGTGCATAGTGAGTGACAATGTGAGGGTAGTCAATAACATTTTGTCTTCTTCAATTCTAGGCTTCTCCTACGTTAGTTGGTGGAGTTCCGAAAATTAGCACATGTAGATCAGGCCAATACATATTAACTGCACTTAATGTAAATAAAATTGTAGTTGTCCCTAAATGCCTAAGCAAGTCACATAATTCTTTTTGATTCTTAGTCCAATATGACCTGGTGCCTCAAAAAGTTGTGCCAAATTACATCAATCCATCAACAAGATGAGAATTTAGTACATGTTCCATATGTTCTCTCAATTCATCTATGGCAATTGGCAATTTTTGGATTTAGCTTTTTGCAAACATAGAACTGGAATTTTGTGCTCAATGTCTCATTATCATGTTCAATATGTAATACCAAAATCTAAGATATTTCCCAAATCTATTATCTCTGAATCAAATAAGTTGTTTCACATATTTATTTAGAAGTACTCATCTCAATCATGGATCTAGCCAATCACATTCTCCTTTAAGGAATAATTTAGGAAAAACCATATCCAATAATCCCCGTGTTACATATTTATTCACTAGAGATGCGCAAACTGATCGTCAATCAATTAACCTTAAAAGATCAATATTTGGGTTTTAAACCCATGCATGGATAAATTCCATTTCTATTTGAAGGTTTGGTGGTCATGTTGCCATAGATGTTGTGTAATTTTTGTTTTCATCATCTTCCTCTATTTTGGGTTCTACTAACAAGATATCATTTGATTTTGAGTCAAACTCAGCATGAACCATCTTTATCTTATTGAAAATACTATAGTCTCTATCTTGTTCAACATCATCCAAAGAATGATCATCTACTTTGACATCAGAATAAAATTTATCATTATTAATCTTATAATTTAGTGCCTCATATACCTGATCTCTATTGACTATAAAGTCATAATTTGTATCTTACTGATCTTTTCTTTAGACAATTATCATTGGTAACTCTTTAATCGGACATGGAAGAGTTTTATATATTCTTTCTATATCTTGGGTAAAGATTATTATGTGTCCTTTGTATTTATATTGTCTCTCTATTGCATGTGTCACATGTAATATTGAACTGACATGTGAAATCAACATCTCTTCTACTTGAGCTAAATTTTCAAGTTCCTTTGATTGTGACCCTAGATCCATATTGTTCGATGCAAAGAATTTGTTATTTCCTTTTTTCTATTGACATCTTGAATACATTGGATCTTCTCTTGAACATCTTACTTTTATGCTAGGATAACATTCTCGACACATATAGCACATTTATGGACGTACCAAACTATCAAGTTGATATTGAAAAAGTAATTGAAGGTTCAACTACATATATCACATTTATGGATGTACCAAACTATTAATGAAACAATAGTTGTTTCTTCACTTTCTTTGACAATTCATTCGCTAGGGTACATAATTTGAATTTCTTGTTTTGTTTAATTCCTTCAATTTTATTCTCTTCTTTTATACTCTCCTTCACTTCTTTGTCTTTCTTGTTGGTTTTGATTCAACCTTTGACATTCCCTTTCTATATCATTCATTTGTTCATGATGTCTCTTTCTATATTCTCTTCCCTATATGGCAAATTGAATATTTATATTTCTAGTACAATTGTGTTGGTCAATTTACATTTTAGGCACTATGTGTTGTTGTAGAATTATTGTACAATCCATTTCACTCACATTTCCATCTACTAAATTGTCATTATTCATTCCTACAATAGTTTCTTCTTCACTTTCTTTGTCAATTTGTTGGCTAGGGTACAAAATTTGAATTTCTCCTTCAGTTTCCTTCATGTGATCTTGAACATTCTCTTCTTTTATAATATCCTTCATCTTCCGTCATACATTCAATTTTGTATTTAGGAGAGTGAGAGTAATAATTTATTGTTTGGAGATGATTCACATTTTCTTCTTTGATGGAAACCCTTTTTTGTTGACACATATTTCAGTCATAGTACCTATATTTCCTTGAATAGTGTATCATGTAATTCTTCATGTAGTCTTGTTATTTGTCTTGTAGCATATCTTTCCCTGTCTTGTTCATTATGAATGAGACATTGGTTTTTCCTTTCTATAGAACTCATTTTCTCTTATTTTCTTTGTCTATACTCTCTTTGATACTCCCTTCTATGTTCTCTTTGTTCTTCATCAGTTTGTGCTCCATGTGTCATTACTATGAACATCAAATAATTAAATAAGAATATTTCTAATATAAGATTAAATTATGTGACATTTAATATAGATATTTTTAAAAATAATATTAGATAATTGTAAACAAATTTAGAACTTATATATTATCAACAATAATTAATATGAAATAAGAACATAAACTCAAAGTTGATATATAATATATATTTTTATCAAAATATACTTTACAAGATACTACTGATTTTTCTAACTCTTTGTCTTATAAATCATTTTAAAAGTTAGAATTCTATTAGTCATGCAATTAATAAATAATAGTAATTTATTAACACCCAAATTCTTTAATTTAAAAAAAAAAGTTTATATACTTTAACATACAAAACTTGTTTCATTTATTCATGTGATATACAAAATTCACACACACACACACACACACACAAATATATATATATATATATATATATATATATATATATATATATATAATGCACATAAAACATATATTTTTTCTTTAAATAAAAGAAATCATTACATTGTAAAAGACACGTTTTGAATTAAATGCATTGCATAAAAATATTTTTCCAAGATAGTGCATATGAACAATGCACCTCCATCAAAGCATTTAAAAATTCTCCATTAAGAAATAGAAATGGTATAACACCACTATGTCTATTTAATTTTAGCAAAAGCTCCAGACAACAATTACATTCTATGATTTTTGTGGAGTTTTAGCCTCATTTGTCTTGATGACTTTCATTATTTCATCTTCTTTTGGTCCTAGCTAATACTTCATCTTCACTTGTATAAATACAATAACTCTTTTCATCTTTTTGGTTGTTTTGTCTATTTGTATGCAATCTTCTTGAAATTTACAAATAATAAATGTCTTTTCCATCAAATTGTCAATGTCCTCTTTACATTAAAAAAATTTAATTGAGTTTGAAAATTGTTAAAAAAATCTGTTCTTCAGATTGAATATTCAATGGACATTCTCAAAAAGGACACCCAAGATTTTGTCCAAACATCTGAATCAGTGACAAACTATTTTTTTACATATCCTTAAATGTGTTCATTTTCTTGTTATAGGTTAAAATTATCATTTTCCTCATGTTAAGTTCTATAAGCCACTCTGAATTAATTTCTCTACTATGTAAAATACCCAAATCTTCTAGCTGGAAATAGGAGGATCTTGTCAATGCTCTCAAAATTAGAATTTTTTGTGTACAAACCAATAACTCTTTTCTAGTTTTTCCATCAATATCCACCCTATTATCTACAATCTCCATAACATTCTCATAACATTTTAGCCCCCTATTTATGAATTGGCTACCCAAACATTGAAGTTCATATTTCCATTTTGTAAATGTAGAACATATTTTACTATCCTCAGAGTCATACATTTATCATCATTGATCATAATTAAATCAACTAGATTAGAGCCCTCTATAATAAGTGGTGCAATCTGATAACTCAACATAGGTATTGAAGTTAGAGGATATGGCCATTGTAACCACTCCATGGACATAAGAATGACACCCATAGTCCTATTTTCAATTGATGATCCTCAAGAATGTACCAATTAAATCTTGGGATATCTTTTTATGAAATCATTTCTATAGGAAATAGAGGAATTAGTCAATTCTCACCCTCTTTCATATCTTCATCTATATTATATTAAATTTACATGCTTTCATCACATCAATGCTTAATATGCAATTTTCTTAAATTAATATTTCTAAATCATTATGATAGCTTGCCCAATGGTCCTCCAAACATGGTAAATATTTGTAATTTTTCCTAAAGATAGACTAAATGTACCTACTAGGTCAAAATTACATCTTCCATTTCTAAATTTAGAAATACAAAATGGGGATAGATCTCTTTTTGCTATTTCAACATCTTTATCTATACATGAATAACCAACAATTGTAATTGAAAAATAAAACAAAATGGTTACCTTTCACCATTATTTTTTATGAGGGTAAAACCACAAACCTATGTCACCTTTTATAAAGTAGAAGTGATATCAGAATTTAAAGTCTTCAACTTTAACGACATAAAAGTGGCATTTGTGCTAAGAATTTCAAGATGATGTAAACTAATGAAAGGTGTAAAATTAGATGAAGTTTATGTCTATAATTTTTTTTTTTTAAATTGAGTGAAAATTTTATCTATTTTTTAATTTTTAAAGTCTATTTTTTTATTTTTTTAAATGCTGAAAATATAGAGTTTTTTTCCCATCAAACAAATGTATGTAAATATTCATATTTTGGTCTAATTTTGAAATATGTTAGAGTCGACATGAATACTCCATGCACCAAAAATGAAAAATTGAAATTTGGCTAATATTTTTCAAGTTATAACTAGTCAAAGTAAAAGTTATCAGAAATTAACAGTTTTTTTCTCTCATCAAACTTTTTCCATCAAACCTACATATTTTTTTTAAAAATTACATATTCTTGAAGAAGACTCTCTCCTCTAGTGCAGCATTAAAAAAAAAATTGAACATGATTTGCTATTTTTTTCTTATTTTTGAATAGACATCTTCTTGAATCTTAAAATACCTACTTGTACTATTTTCAAATTATAACATATTATCCATAATCAAAATAATAATAAAATTATATGATCATAATCTTGACTCTAAGACCTACAAAACTACATTTTTAGTTTTTTTAAAAACTTCAATTTAGTAAGTCAAATTGGCCTTCAAAGTGAGAAGTTTGCAGAAGTTCTTATTTTTGCTTGTGTGGCTACCACCTAGGATGCCACATAGGTAGTTCCAGCCGAAACTATTTCGGCCATAATTGTTTCAACTAAAAGGGTTACGGTCAAAACCCGCAAGCTTATAAAATTATCATCAATCACTTTTTGGCTATTTTTATGATATTTTGAGTCATTTGAAACATGGGGGTTATAGCCAGAACTTTTTTGGTCACAAGTGTTTTGGTCGTAACCTTGTATGACATGTCGACGGGGAAACCTACCACGTACATGTACAGTCAGAATAATTTCGGCCATAACCCCTCAAAATGTCACAAATGGTGACACAAGTTTGTGCTTTCACCCATGACATCCACAATCTATCTACGCAATTCAAGTAACAAGATTCTATCTAAAGGATAACTTGGTAATTTTAATGGCATGCCATGTAATGGGCACCCTAGAAATGGCCAACAATTGAACCAACTATTGATAAAGACTTTAATTCTTTTGCATAGAATTTGAAACCACATAACATGAAAAAGAAGGAATTTATGTAGACTAGAGATTGAACTGTTGTTGAAATAATATTAGTTTTCAAACTAATAAAATTAAATACCAAGAAAACTCACAAATTACTCTAGCATCATAAAATCAAATACATAACAAACTCTTCAACACACTAATTACACCCAATCTGCCTATTAATGAAGTTGATAGCAATGAATTCCAAAGGCCAAACCCCAAGGGAATGACGTCTAGAATGTCACAAGAGAGGATAGATGTCCTCTAATATCCAAAATAGATCTGTAACTCACACATCTATTTTCTTCTCATATCCAACCTTCCCTACCAATAGCCACAATCTCTCCTTTTATTCCCACTTCATAGGGCCGACCACTTTACACAAGCAATGTGGGATAAATAAAATAAAATAAATAAAAGGCTAGCTATCACAGAATTGGACAACTACTAAAGTGAGGACATTATAGTCCACCCTCCTTGAAATTGCTTATCCTCAAGAAATCTAAGTCTTGTTTGTTGTAACACCTGCTCACTCTCCCAAGTAGCATCTTCCTCTAGTAGGTCTATCCATCTGACTTAATATTGTTTAATCACCCTGTTCTGCACAGTCCTTTCCCTGGTATCCAAAATAGCCTCAAGAATCAATGTGAGCTTCCCCTCCTCATCTAATGCTGGTAAATTTGTAGAAGGCACAACTCTCTGACTGATGGATTTCTTAAGCCTCGACACATGAAACACATTATGCAACCAACTACCCTCTCAAAGCTCAATCTCATAGGCAACCCCACCCACCTTATGAATCACTCTATATGGACCATAAAACCTAGGTTTCAACTTCTCTACTCCACTCTTCTTGAGTGATGCATGTATGTATGGTTGTAGCCTCAAGTAAACCATATCCCCAACCTCAAAGTTGCACTCTATCTGATGGTGTTCAACATATAATTTTTGCTTATTTTGGACTTTTTGTTTATTCTCCTTGAGCACCCTCAAAATATCCTGACTATCCTATAAGATGTCTTTGGCTTTAGGCACTCTACTATCCCCCAAGACTAGATCCATGAAGCTAGGTGCTTCATAACCATACAGTGCCATGAATGGAGTCATCTTGATGGACATGTGATAAGTGGTGTTATAATAGTATTCTCCCATATGTAGCCATTTGAACCAAGCTCTTTTTTGTGAAGTTAGATAGTTCCTCAAATATCCTTCCACCTATTTATTCACAATCTTTCTATGCCCATCTTCCTATGGATGATAACTAGTGCTAGGTGTAAGATCTATGCCACACAATCCAAACAATTCCTACCAAAAAAAACTTATAAATTCGCTATCCCGATCACTAACAATGAAACTAGGTATCCCATGTAACTTGAATATCTCTTTGAAGAAAAGATTGGCCATCTATGATGTTGTGTAAGTGGATGGAATAGAAAAGAATTAAGAAAACTTCATTAGTCGGTCAACTATCCCATAAATGTAATCTATCCCTTGTACTTGTGGTAACTCGATAATGAAGTCCATAGAAATACTTTCCCATTTCCTATCTGAAATGGGTAAAGGTTGTAACAACCCTATACAATACATGAACTCTCCCTTATCCTACTGACAAAGTCCACACTCCCTAACATGCTTCTAAACATCACCCTTGTGCCCTTTTCATGTGAACTACTTACATATTTGTCTATAGGTCTTAAAGACCCTTGGATGTCCAGCAATAGGTGCATCATGAAATGCCTTCAGTATTACCTCCATAAATTGTGATGAAGGAATCAAATATATCCTACCATGGAACTTGATCAATCCTTCCATCACCATGTAACGATTATCCTGTATGGTGCTTGTAATCACTCTAGAAGCCCAAGTGTCCCTTGCATACTCTGCTAAAATCTTATTTCTCCAATCTCCTATAATCTCAACTAGAGCACAAATATGAGGTCTCCTAGATAAAGCATCTACCACCACATTCTTCTGACCTTTGACAAACTCAATGTCAAAGTCATAGGCTTGCAACTTCATAATCCACTTCTATTGTCTATCATTCAAATCACATTGGCTCATGAAGTATTTGATGCTATTGTGATCAGTCTTCATAAAAAACTTCCCTCCAACTAGGTAGGGTTAAAACTTGGCCAATGCATGCATAATAGCCAACATCTCCCAATCATAGATGGAATAACTCCTTTCCACTCCACGGATCTTCTTGCTCTCAAAAATAATGGGATGCTTCTCCTACATCAAGACTTCCCCAATCCCATCCCCTAACATATCACAATGAAGCTCAAATGGCTTTGTGAAGTCTGGTAGGGCTAGTACTAGACATGATGACATCACCTTCTTGAAATGATCAAAGCTTCTTTGAGCTGCCCGTATCCATGTGAAGGCCCCTTTCCTAGTAAGGTTTGTCAAGGGTGCAACGATCTATGAAAATCCCTCAACAAATCTCCTATAAAACCTACAAAGACCAAAGAACCCCTTAAGCTATGTAAGGTTTGTAGGAGTAGGAAAATCAACAATAGCTCTAATATTTTTAGGATCTACCCAAACTCCATCTACATTGATGATATGCCCAAGGTATAGTAACTCAGTCAACCCAAACTTTCACTTAGATTCCTTGGCATATAGTGAATCTTTCTCCAAAATGGACGACACCATCACAAGATGTTGTAAATGCTCCTCCCAAGTCTTCTTAAAGACCAAAATGTCATCAAAGAAAATTAGGAAAAATCTCCTAAGCTACCCCCTAAATACCTAATTCATGCAACCCTAGAACGTAGTAGTGGCATTGGTAAGCCCAAATGGCATAACCAAAAACTCAAAGTGGCCATACTAACATCAAAAAAATTTCTTCTCAATTTCCTCCCTCATCCTAATCTAATGATACCTTGATCATAAATCAATCTTCATAAATTAGCATGCACCATGCAACTCTTCAATTAGTTCATCTATTCATGGAATGGGATATCTATTCTTAATGGTCTTCTTATTTAATTCCTTGTAATCGATGCACATGTGCATCATCCCATTTGTCTTATTTACCAACACTACTATTGAAGCAAAGGGGCTCTTACTAGGCTTGATGTGCCCCATCTCCAATAAATCCTAATCACCTTTTCTATATCATCCTTTTGTTTCTTAGGGTGATGATAGGGAGTAATCATAACTAGTTTGGCTCCCTCCTTGAGCTCAATAAGATGCTCCATCCCTCTATTAGGAGGAACCCCATGTAGAATCTTTCTAAAAACATTAGCATGCCTATCAAGTATCTCCTAGATATCTAATGGATGACTCTTCACTTGTGGTTCCTATGAGGCTGGTATAGTAAAACATTCTGTCGCCCACTCTACATCATCATGCCAAAACAATCTCTATATTCTCCTCAATGAGATTTCTTTGTAGCTCCCATATGAAAGTCCTCTAAGTACAATAGTTATTCCCTAATGCTGAAACCTCATCCCCAATTTTGCTAGTTTGAGTGTAAACTCGACTAGAGAGGCTATACATGTCATGCTGAGGATGACATCATTGTCTCACATGTCTACTACATAGAACTCATCCTCCAACTCATAACCATCTCCAAACTTGATGTGACAATTAGATATCTTCTGAGTGCATAATAATTTATCACTATTAGCTACCGTAACTCTAAACTTGGCATGCTCCTGGGCCTGTAAACCTCTCTTGGCTATCAATCATGCATCTATGAAATTATGGGTAGCCCCACTGTCAATGAGTGAGATCACTTTGTACCCCTAGATAATACCCCTAACCCTAAATGTGATTTCCTTCTAAGCACCCATTAATCATGCCAATGACTTCTCATCCTTAGAAATGTTGCTCTCCTCTGTAGTGCTATCTTTGTCTAAATCAGAGTGTTGATCTTCCCTCTTTGGCCATGACTCCTCTGCTAAGAAATATTCCATTTGATATTCCTTAGCCTTGAAAGGACACTTATGAGATAAGTTTCAAGGCTCTCTATAATGAAAACATAGCTTCTTCCTCCTCAACTCATTCAAGGTGTCATTATTCAACTTATTATCCCCTTTTAGTTGAGCATCCTTGTGAAAAGATTTTTTGTCCTTCTCCTTGTCCTTCTTCACATGTGAATCTCTATGCTGAAATCTACTCCTAAAAGAAGAAGGTGCTAAGTCACAAGACTTCATAGGAGCCTCCTGTAATGTAGTTGGGTCATGCCCCATGACCCAACCCCTCAAGGCGTTGGCATTATGTTGTATTTTTCATTAGTGACAACACTTATTTAATTCTGAATGTTCATTGAGCTTATCACTTAGTCTACAGTTTATACCAAGCATTCAGTGGTTGCCAATTAAGTTCATCACTTAAGAAATTCACACCAAGCATTCCTGAACCTACCAAGCGAGTAAGAAATCTAGTAGTGTTTATCAACCATACATTGTTCACCAAGCAGGTAGTGGTCATCAAGCTTCATAGTGTCTACTGATTCATCAGTTTGTGTGATGTGAAGCAAGTGGCTGCTGAGTGATGGATGTGTAGTGTTTAACGAGTAGATGCAAGGTAAATAAAGGATACAATATCTATCGAGTGACACTATATCTACTGAGTCTCTAATGGTTATCGAGTTTGAAGCTACATTGTGTGATTAGTATGGACCGAGCTTCTACTTCTAGCGAGTGCATGATGATGCCGAGTAATGTAGTGGATGCTGAGTATCAAAAGTTCATTGAGTTAGTTGTAGAACCCGAGTTTTCTACTATTTGGCTGCCTTAGTAATATTTTGTTTACTTGTGTTTTAGCCGACCTTGCAATTGTAAATATTAGAATGGTATATATGTAATGTATTATATCATTTTCAATGTATGTATGATATGATCAAGTAATGAACATGTAATGTTTTTGAAAAGAGTGAATGTGAATGAGTTGTAGAGCAAAGCATTCAACAAGGTCTACAAAGAGCAGTAAAGATATATTAGTCACAAGAGGTGATCGATACTTCAAATATCTATTCAACAATCAAGTTGTAATTCAGATCTACTATTTCATCTTGATAGGTAAATTAGTTTTCCAAATCCTTTAATAGGGTAGAATTAACAATCTTTGTATAATCTCTTAACAAAGTGCACACTTCATTGTGTGTTTGTAAAACCTCTAAAAAGATGGATCTAGCAATCCAAATTTTTCTTAACATGGTAGATCATTAGAAGTGGTCAATGTAAGCCCTAACAGGCCAACTTTATACTATAGTAGTGAAGTTTTGTGAGTATCATCCCCATCCCAATTTTACTTTCTATTTGGAAGGTCTCTGGGTCACCAAAATATTGTGTTCATGTGTTATTGTTTATCTTTCTCATGCATGAAATAGATTAGAAGAATGAATGGTGAATGATTGACATTGTTTAGTGTTGAATTGATTTAAAATTTTGTGGTTACTGATTCACCCCTCCCCTCTCACTAACCTAGCTATTCTTGATTATTTAAAAAATTTGGTATCAGAGCTTTGTGATTCTCAGGATAAAGTTTGATAGCTTGAGCAAAGATCAAGGATAATGGAGATATTCAAACTTGACAAAGCTGTTGATAATGAAAAGCTAGATCTGGAGATGGCTATAGCTCAACTCAAGGAAGAAAAAGAGCATCTTCCCCAATCCCTGAAAAGAAGGAAGGAACTTGCAAAGCAAATGAATGACCATCAATATGTTGAAGAAAAAATTGAAGACCTTTTTTCATCAAGCAGTTTAGATGAAGCTAATGAGGCAATCAAAGAACTCCTAGAAAAGAATGGCTCTTTGCAAGAAGAGGTAAGAAAATTCAAAAGAGAACAAGAAATTCAATCAATAAGAATGTGTGAAATTTTGGAACAAATAAATAAGGCAAGTGAAGACTTGGAGACAAGGAACAATGCAAATCAAAATCAATCCCTTTAGCAAGAAATCCTTATCAATCAGCTCTCCAATGCAAATGAAGAAATCATGAATTTGAGATCTAAAAATGAAAGCTTAAGGAATGATTTAATCACTAAAAGACAAATCAATGAAAGATTGAAAGCTGATCTAATTTCTGAAAAGCAACTCAACAAAAGGATGATGAAATCTCAAGCAAACATGGATCAATTGAAACAACAAAGTGAGCAGAATCTCTTTTGGCAAAAAGGTAAAGCAAGACTTGGTTACAAAGAAGAAGGTGAATCTTCCAAGCAAGGTGCCCAAAGGAATCAAAGACCTACTTGCAATCACTATGGTAAGTTAGGTCATACATCAAACAAATGTTGGAGTAATGGAAAGGAAAAATTTAATGGAAAATGCTACAATTGCAATAAACATGGTCATAAAGCTAATGAATGCAAGGAGAAACCAAATTTTGAAGGAAAATGTCACAAATGCAAGAAACAAGGTGACAAGGCATCTGAATGTAGATCCAAATCATTCAATCCAACTAAACAAATTGTTAAAGCAATATTTGTTTGGGATTACAACACTTGGTGTAGATGTCACTATTGTGGAGAATATGGACACATTGGCATAGACTATACAAGACATCACTTAAGAAAGAGAGATTCAATAGTGAGATGTTATACATGTGCTGAAATTGGTCATATAGCCAAAAACTACATGAATATAGGAAGAGTTGAAGATGAGAAGAAAGCTAAAGCCAATAACATCAAGAAATAGATGAGACAATAGTGGATTCCCAAATCTACTGAGCAAAATAGTTCAAATGATGGCCATGTTACTCAAGAAGTGGGTGACTCCATCATTTCCAATTAGATTCATAAAGAAGGAACTTGAACTATATCTTCAATTCAAATCTTGAGTAGTTCCAAATGAATGAAAGTAGAAGATCCAAATCATTATTTTAGATATAGAGAGATCACATGAAATCAGTTCATATGGAGCAAGGTTGGTCATGGAGTCAACCAAGCTAGGTTGGGAGAAATAAAGTTTTGTTTGATTGCCAAGTCACAAGTTTCTACTGAGCTAGTGAGTGGATGACAGTCTATCATGCACTACGTCATTATGGTACCTAGCATTAATGGTGAATTTTTATCAAAAGGGGCAAAATTTGACTTCATTTTCACTGTGACTTTAGTATACATAGAGTAGAGCAATTTCGAGGTGCATCGAGGAGATTTTGAGCAAATTTGCAAGGAAGAACTTGTTCAATTTTTTTTTTTTATCATTTACCAAGTAGCAATGGCATCTGGAAGCAGCACCAATAGCAAGGCAAAAAGAGGTTCAAAAATGTTGGTTAAAAGCGTAGAGTGGAAAGCACTGAACTTCAAGCTAGTTCCAAAAGTTATCGAATCTCTAGACCGTAATGGTGTACAATCTCAAATTCCAGCCAAGGTACTTCTAATTAATGACATTTGCACTCTTTTTAAGTTTTCTATTCAATAAATTGGAAACCTAGACATGGATAGTGCCTTAGAGGAAATGCATGTTGATGGTTCATTAAATCCTAAGCATAAGCACTTAGAAACCAAAGGATTGACCCATATCACACACATGCCAAGGAGCTTTCAGATTAAGTGGATTAGGTACATTCTTAGTCATGTACATAATGGGCAATTATGGTTAGAGCTACCAATGTTAATCACCAAGAAGATGATGCATAAGATTACAGGTCTCCCCATGCTGAACAAAGAAAAATCTACCAAAACCTTAGGTCAGGATGAACTCTAGAAGAAAACCCTAGCCAAGTGGGATGGTAGAGGTTTGAAAATTAGCATTGCTTCTAATGTGGAATTAAGGTTTGGCATTTTTTTAATTGCTCATAAGATTTATAGCTCCAGTCATCTGAACAATGTGTCATGTGAGGCAGTGGATTTAGCATATAAAGTTGTGAAGAAAAATATGGAATTTGATTTGTCAGAATTACTGTTGAAGCAATTGAACAAGTATATGGATAGTATTAGGAAATCAAAGAACAACCCTTGAAAATTCAATTCTTTATTGACATGTCTTTCCTTATATGTGCAAAATTTTTTCCCATCAAATGGTTCTATTGTATGGAGAAAAGATGTTCCAATCTTGTATCAAATTAATGAATTTATTGCAGAAATGGGTATAAATTTTGACAGCATTATGGATAATTACTTTGAAGATTTAAAGAAAAGATGAACAACAGGTTCAGGATTTCTCCTAAGCTTGTTGAGGATTACAAAGATGATGTGTGCTTCATGGTTGACTATGATAGCTAGAGTGTACATTTAGGTAGTCAGGCCCCGAGTTGCATGGGTAAAACCTCTCCCATATGAGGTAAACATTGATGAAACCAAAGATATTATTGAAGCACTTGTAAATGAACCAGTTGATCCTAAGCTACAAATTTTTGGTACATATGATGAGGCAAAAGCTAGAATTGACCTTGAAATCAAGCTACCTTAGGCAATTAGCAAAGGAAAGAGGAAGATAGCCAAGGTGAAAACTACTAGTGGCCCTCTTATGCTTACAGAAGGTAAAGGAGAGGATGAAGAAGAAGATGAAGAAAAAGAAGAAGAAGGAGAAGAATTGGAATCTGAAAAGGAGGTAGAGCCACCAAAGAAGAAAGGAAGGGTCATCATTACCAAAGCTCTGAAGGCCTCCACAGTTGTTTTCACAAGAAGATCAAAATGAAAAGGAAAATAAGATAGTGAAGTTGTGCTTGTGAAGCCCCCACTTATCTTCCAGGAAAGGTTAAAATAGATGGAAGAAGGAGTAGGCATCACAAACTTTAAGGCCTTAAAGTTTGAAGCAAGCACTGATGCTGAGAAGATGCAAATTAAGGAGTTGGTACTGACCAAAATGGGAAAATGGAAATATTCCCTGGATCAGATTGCTTCTCAGATTTCAAAAGAATTGTTGGCAAGATTTTAGCCAAGGTGGGAATCAATTGTACAGATAGCTAAAGATATATATGAACAATCTTTGAGAAAGTTACTGCCTAATCTTATAGATGCAGAAGTCAAGGCAGAAATTAAGAACAATGAAGGTAAAATGATGATTAGATTCCATACATGTTTGATTTTGATTAAAGATATTGAGAATGTTGTTAGAGATGCAACAAACATGTGGAAGAACATCTATCATCTGCATAAGCCTAGTGAAGATCCAATGGAGATCAAGGATGATGATGATGATCATGATGATGAAGAAGAAGATAACACTCCAAGTGTTACTATTGATGCTGAGGAATGTCAAGAATTGATGAAGGATAATGAAGAGAAAGAGGAAGAAGCTAAAGAAGAAGACAAGGAAGAAGATGATCCAATGAAAATAGTAGTAGAAGTCATTGCTTCCCTTCCTCACTCTCCACCTAAGACTGCTACATCATCAGGGTTGGAGTCAACTTCAACAAATGTGATTGCAACCACCTCAGATATATTATCTGAACAATCATTAGTTGCTACCTTGCAGCTTCAAGTATCTACAATGGAAGTGTCTACAACTTCATCTATCGAGTTATAGCCCTCTTCATCAGCTCTCAAGCAATCTACTTCAGCAATATGCATAGTTGTCGGTTCTTCAATTGTGTCAACTTCTATAGCAGCATTTATGGTAAGTTTACGAGTATGCTCTACATTTTTGTTTACTACAACTTTAATTGCACCAGCTTTTGTTTCAGTCATTTGTCTAGTTGTAAGTACTCTAGTTTGTTCATCGCCTATTGATACTTCATTTTTGGATAGTGCATTAATTTTGGACAAAGTTAGCACTTCTTTTAGTTTTCCTTCTATTGGACCCATTTGATTTTTTACTACAAGTCCAACAATTTCTACTATTGTTTCCATTTCTAAGTCCAAAGAAGTAAGCTCAGAAGTAAAACCAAAGAACCCTCTAAAACTTCTACTTACTAGCAAAGAAATTGATGAAGACATTGATTTGGACAAGGAAATTGTTATTCCTAAGTTGGATCTAGACACTACCACAGTTGATGAAATGATATTGGTTAGTCAACTTTTGGAGAAAAATCCAAGGTAGAAGTAGCTTAGAGATGAAAGGGATAGAGAGTTTACTATAATTGAAAATGCTAAAAATATAATAACTGAGGCTATAGATGTTGATGTGGACTCATCTCAACACATTTTTCTACAATTAGAAGAAGATATGAATAAGTTCAATGAGGATACCTCTAGCCAAGAAAAGCTCATTGAGAAGGCAGAGAAGAAGTTTGATCATAAGGTGCTTGAGCACATTGCTCAGCACATTACAATAAACTAGGTAGAGTTATCTACAATTTTGAGCAATCTTGACCAATCTTTCACCAATGTAACATCACTTTTTGGCGAGCTTTGTGATGTTACCAAGTTCACCAAGGATATAAAGGAGAAATTGAATAAGATTGATGTGGATATGAAGGCTAGTGCTCAAAGGTTATAGCTTGACCCTAGTTCAAGCTCAACACATCACATCAAGATGAAATTTTTGTCAGAAATGTAAGTAGAATTGTTAAGAGTGGAAGCCAGGATCAAGTCTACACTGATTGATATACACAATATGATCCTTCCAGTTATGGACTCAATGCAGAAACACATTAAATATTCAAAATCATCAGTCCAAGATAACAATTTTTCCATAGTAGATTATATGATTGAACTTTCTGTGGAAGTTCAAGTGGCACTCTCCACTTGCAAAATTTTGCAAGACAATTGGGATAAGACATTGGCTCTTATTCTCAAGGTACACTTTGAATTTCTCTCATATTTTGGTGTCTATATTTGAATATTTTGCATATCTCTTTGGCATTATTGTCAAAAAGGGGGAGTAAGAGATAGTAAGAGACACGGGAGTAAGAGATGATAAGAGACTTGTGGAGAAATCAAGGAAGAAAATAGATTGATTTATGTAGAGAATAAAAAGGATGAAAGGCTATGTATTTATTATGCCATATGTATGGGCAAGATATGTAAGATATGTATATATAGTAGCTTTATAAAGATCAATTTTGAAAAATCAAAATCTATATGTTAGTGTACATAATTTTTGGCTCGTAAGTGTCTTTATCACTAATGCTAAAGGGGGATATTGTTGGCATTATGTTGTATTTTTCATTAGTGACAACACTTATTCAATTTTGAATGTTCATCGAGCTCATCAATCAGTCTATAGTTTATATCGAGCATTTAGTGGTTGCCAAGGAAGTTCATCACTTATGTAGTTCACACTGAGCATTCTTGAAACTACTAAGTGAGTATGCAATCCTGTAGTGTTTACTGAGCATATAGTGTTCATCGAGTAGGTAGTGGTCATCAAGCTTCATAGTGTCTACTAAGTCATCAGTTTGTGTGATGTGAAGCAAGTGGCTACTGAGTGATGGATGTGTAGTGTTTACCAAGTAGATGCAAGGTAAACAAAGGACTCAGTATCTACTGAGTAACATTATATCTACCGAGTCTCCAATGGTTACCTAGTTCAAGCTACATTGTGTGATTAGTATGGATCGAGCTTCTACTTCTACCAAGCGCATGATGATACTGAGTAATGCAATGGATGTTGAGTATTAGAAGTTCACCAAGTTAGTTTTAGAACCCAAGTTTTCTACTATTTGGCCGACTTAGTAATATTTTGTTTACTTGTGTTTTAGTTGACCTTGCATTTGTAAATATTGGAATGGTATATATCTAATGTATTATATTATTTGCAATGTATGTATTATATAATCAAGTAATGAACATGTAATGTTTTTGAGAAGAATGAATGTGAATCAGCTGCAAAGTAGAGCATTCAACAAGGTCTACAAGTAGTAAAGATATATCAGCCACAAGAGGTGATTTGTACTTCAAAGATCTATTCAAAAATCAAATTTTAAGTTAGATCTACTATTTCATCCTGACAAGTGAATTAGTTTTCCAAATCCTTTAGCAGGGTAGACTTAACAGTCTTTGTATAAAACTCTTAACAAAGTGCATACTTCATTTTATGTTTGTAAAACATCTAGCAAGGTGGATCTAGTAGTTCAAATTGCTCTTAATAGGGTAGATCATTAGAAGTGGTCAATGTAAGCCCTAATAGGCCAACTTTATACTATAGTAGTGAAGTTTTGTGGGTATCATCCCCACCCCAATTTTACTTTCTATTTGGAAGGTTTCTAGGTGACCAAGATATTGTGCTCATGTGTTATGAATGGTTATCTTTCTCATGCATGCAGTAGATCAGAAGAATGAATAGTGAATGATTTACATTTTTTAGTGTTGAATTGATTTAAAATTTTGTGGTTACTGATTCACCCCTCTCCTATCAAAAACCTAGCTATTCTTGATTATTTCCAACACAAGGGATCTGAGAGTCCATCTATAAACAACACTACTAACCTCCTTTCTAAAATATGTGTGACCAACATAGCTAACCTCTAAAATTCACTAATATATGTCTCAACTAATCCCCACTACTTGAGTTGTGCCAACTCCTTAAATTGTAATTCAAGATCCCTAGTATCAAATCTCTCTATGAGCTTCCTAGTGAACTCCTTGTACGATGTTATATGATTATGCCATGAGGTTACCATGCCATGGTGCCATCACTCATGCATCGATCCATCCAAATGAATAGTTGCATACTTTATAGCTTCCTCCTTAGGCATAGTATTCAGCTAAAAGTATGTATCTACCTTCTACACCCAAGCTCGTTCAGTCATCTTACCTAAAGCATCATAATAAGGTAAAGAAAGTTTTCCAACTTTCTTTCTTAACTCAAAGTTTTCATTCCTCCCTCCTTCTCTATGCATGTGTCTCATCCTCAAGTCCATATAATCTCTAAGGAAAATGTCTGCCTGAAACTCTAGTCCACTAGCCTCCTAGTCCCTCTTGAACTAATCCTGTAACTCAGTAATTTGTGGTTTGTTTACTAGTCAAACTAGATGTTTGGGTGGGAAGGTAGGTAGAAGAGGTCTTTAGCTCATTGTTTGATCTTGGCATGCAACATGTCTAAATTTATCAGCCTCATTCCCATTGTTGCCATGTCCATTACTACCATTAATGTTATTCTCAAGACCGTTGTTTCTGCCTTAACCTCCATTATTATCATTGCCCCTATTGTTATTTTTTCCATTGTTGGCATCACTTGGATTAATATTGACACCCATATATCTACCCATAAGCTTCAACATCATATCCATTCACCTATTCTACTCCTATTGCATATGTTGCCCCTCCTCTAGTGTACTTAGTAACTATCTAAGCATTACCTCCTAATGATCTAGACTGATATCCATGCCTCCACCTAATCCTATATTCCTGTCATCTTGGTCACCCATACTATTGTCTTCTTCAAAGAATATCTCCTCTATGTCTATATGACTAGATTGTATGTCCCTATGCACGGATGATCTAGATTGTTTGCTTTGCAAGTCTAAACTCCTACTTTGTCTTTCTCTAGTATTGCAAAAATTATAAAGCCCCTGTCACATGCTCAAACATAAATGCTTAGCCTTTTAATTTTTTCTTTTAGTGTTTTGACATTTTTTCAAACACTTTTCCTTCTATTTGGCTATCCCAAATTCCCTATAAGACCTCCACAAGATGGCATGACTTATAGCTTTGATACCACTTGTAGACACCTAAATTTGATTACATCGCTTTGGTAATCCTATTTAGTTATCTCTAAAGGCATCATTAATTAAATTCCTATTTAATTAATCCTTTGCCATCCCCTAGCTGATTAATTTAATTAATCATCTATGGTCCTAATTGATAAATCAAATAACCTATTATTTATCAATTAATTCCTATTCTCCTATCTAATTCCAAAATTGTCATTTATTAAATAAATCTATTTGATAAATAAAATCCTCAAAATCTAAACTCCCCTAACTTATCCCTAATCCTCCATTTTAGCCTAATCCACCCCATCCACCCATACTAACCAAGCTTAGCCACTAACTCACCCACCCTCATTAATGTCATCCACTTGCACATCTCTAACATCCCTAATCTAATCCTAAACCCAAGCCTAATCCACCCCCTAATGTTGTCACATTCCCTAAACAAGTTTAAGACTTTCCTAAACCAAACCAAAGTCTCCCCTCAAAAATCCCAACCACCAAGTCATGAGTGCTCTTACAAACCATAAAAGACTCTTACAAGCCCACTCATGACTCTTACATCCATATTCCACACTCTTCCCTCTTCCACACTCATTCCTCTTACATCTCTCTTACATACTCAACCCCACTCATCATGCCTTTAACCAAACCCTTACCCTACCCTCTCACACTCATCCTCCTTGTGACAAGTGTCACCTTCCGATTGGTGCTAAACAAACACAATCCATCTGCTCTCCTTTGAGTGCATCCTAGCCCTCATTAAGCTTTCATCTCTCCTTGCATCTTAGCCCTCCATCCCTCAAGCCCTTAGCTTATAAATTGAATCCCGTCCCAAGCCATTTCAATCACAACCATTTGAGTAAAGTTATCATGCTAGTTTGAGAAGCAAAGCCATCAATCTTAACCTTATAATGCCAAATTGAGAGCTCACAAGGCTACCAATTTGCCATTACCCACTTCCATCCATTGAAGCATTTGAGCAAGCAACTAAGCATACATCCACATCAAAGGACACATCTACAAAATCAAGGAAGCATGGAGTGTTTCCTCTTTTGGGTTTGCATTCTTTAATTTGCTTTCTTTTTCTAATCTTATATGTGAATATAGTTTTAGTTTGTGAATGTTTGCTTTAATGTTAATGTTCTTTGCACACTAAGACCTTGTTCTACACCACTATAATGGGCACCCTAGAAATGCCCAAAAATTGAAATAACTACTGATAAAGATTTTAATGCTTTTGCGTAGATTTTAAAACCACATAACATGAACAAGAAGGAATTTATGCAAACTAGAGATTGAACTACTACTCAAATAATATTAGTTTTCAAACTAATACAATTAAATACATAGAAAACTCACTAATTACTCCAGCATCATAAAATCAAATACATAACAAGCTCTTCAACTCATTACTTACACCCAATCAGCATGTAGCTAGAAATGTGCCCAAGTTGCCTATTAATGAAGTTGATAGCAATGAATTCCAAAGGCCAAACCCTAAGGGAATGATGTTTAGAATGTCACAAGAGAGGTCAGACATCCTCTAATGCCCAAAATAGATATTTAACTCACACATCTATTTTCTTCTCATATCCAACCTTCCCTAACAATAGCCACAAGCTCTCCTTTTGTTCCTACTTCATAGGGTCAAACACTTTACACAAGCAATGTGGGATAAATAAAATAAAATAAAAAGCTAATTGTCACACAACTAGACAACTGCTAAAGTGGGGACATTACATACCATGATAACAATAACCTCTTAGGTATGAAAAAGTTTGAAATTGAACATACCAATTTCCAAAATTTATTATTTCATTGCATGATTCTATTGATATCCTTTTCCCCGCATCATTTTCATGTTTTTTTATCATGCAATATAAGAATGCATCATTGACTTTGCACAAGTTCCTTTCACTTTCTATGAGTTCTAATTGTGGAAAATATTCATGTACCCTTGGGTTTCTACCGCTAATATGTCCAACCCTTTTAAGACCTAGATATTTCTCTTGCAAAGCCAACATGTACACCAAATAGGATATCATGCAAACATTCTTAGTCAATAAAATATTCACTAACTGCTTGTCTAGGTTATCATTGTTTATTATAGCCTAGTCTATTTGTTTTCTTTTTATCATTTTCATGATAAATAGACACATCCATGGTTTAAAATTCTTTTCATCTTTATGTCCATGCAACCTATGCATGAGATTGATGTAATCGTTTGCCTCTTCCATAAACTCATATTTATGCTGCCCTCTTGCTATCTTCTTAACATTGATACATTGTTGAAGCAACAATTTTCATTAACAAAGAAAATAGCTTTTTTATTTTTTTATAATACTCGTTACCTCTTTGCAAATCCATGGTCTCATATTTAGAATATTCTTGTATAAGAAACATTTTTTGTATCATGATTAAGCTAATATCCAAAATGGTTTCTCCATTGTAGTGAAGATCTTTCTTTTCTCTCTATCATAACATCATGCACATTTTAAAACCAAATCCACTGACTACATAGAATTAGGGAATGCAACTACATCAACTAAACTAAAATTTGCCAAGCCTTGCGAGAAAATTGAAGTCTACTCCCCATTTCGTATTCTTTCAATGAATTCTAATAAGTCAATATGACCTAAGTCAGTATCCCGAATCTCCTTAAACTTAGAAGAAAATAGAGACTGATAAATTCTTTTATTATATTTGAACTTCATTATAGATGATATTACAATTTCATGGGGAAAAGAGAAAATATTGGATTTATAAACCAAAAAATTACTATAATGACAAACCAAACTAATTTTTTTTAAAAATAAATAAATATTTTTACTACAATAAAACTTTAAAATTTCTCATGAATTGCATTGTAATATAAGTTTTAATTTAATTTAAATAATAAACTCTAAGGCTTGAAATAAAAAATATATCTATTATTTTTTGAATAGTATAAAATACCTGAAGATACAAGTAGTAATGATAATATATGAATCAATCCAAAGAGGATTGAGAGTACCTATTTCAAAATAGATTAAAGGAAAAGATTTCATTTGAAAAGGATTTTATAATAGGCATTAAAAATTTACACTTACCAATACCAAGCTCTTCTCCTCTAAATTTACATTCAATTTTAAATAGTTCTAAATTTTCAAATTGAAACATCCACTATCTTGAAACCTTAAATTATTAATTAAGGAATTTTCTTCAAATATTTAATTGAGTGCCTTAGAAACTATCCTAAAACTCAAAAATCATCCATCTGAAAGATCAAAAATATTTGACTGAAACCATTTGCAATTATTTTGAACTCTAAATGTTCTTGTGAAACCCTCATTATCCTAGAATATGATTTACTTTCTCTCTTCACATATGATTGACACAAGAGCTTTAGATCTATATTTTTAATTCTAGGTTTGTAAATATATTTTTTGTAAAACAAAATGTATGAGATATTTTTACAAAAAAATAAGTCTTTTTAATCTCAATGTAAGTCTTTCAAATAGATCATGTGCATTGAAAAGTAGGCATTAAAAATTTACACTTACCAGTAGCAAGGTTTCTCATCAAAAATTTCAATTTCTTTAACTTTCTAAGCAGTAATCACAACATAGGAAAGGAAAACTATGAGACATTGAAACATGTTATAACAAAATAAAATTTTGAATATCGTAAAAATATAAAATGGGAAATTATTACCTACTTCTATAATAAATTTGTATTATAGAATAGGGAAGCTGTTAAGGTTTTAAGCAATCTCGTTATTGAATTTAGTTCCATTTTGATTAGTTTTAATAAATTTGTGTTGAAAACTATCATTGAAGTTTCATAGGTTTTCAGGTCTTCATAAATTTTTGGAAATTCACAAATTTAAAATTAAGATTTCTCAATAAAATATATTTTTGAAAGAAGTTGAATAATTTAAAATATTTCAAAAGTCTTGAAATAAATTAAATTAATCTAACAACTTCATAATTCACATTTTTAATTTAATAATTAAATTAATTAAATATGATAGTCATCCATTAAATTTCTATGTTATATTCAAGCTTAGTAAAATAAAAGCTATTTTTTAGTTAAATTAAAGATACTTAAATAAAAGTTTAGTTTTTTTAATGTACAATATAGTAGATAATTTTTTTTATGCATGAAATATTTCATCAACAAAATAAATTTAATAGATAGAGAACATACCAAAACAATAAAATTGGTTCAAATACATAAATTTAATATTTAAAAAAAATAGAATTTAGTTATTGTAATAAATTAGATAAAGTGAGTAGTTCTAACACTTAGTAAATTAAATTCTACACCAAATAATCTAAATTGAAAACACAAATAAAATTGAATGTTAATAATAAATCAACTAACATAAATATTAACCATGATACATAAAATAGTTAATTCAAAATTATAAATAAAATTGAAAAGGAAAATTAACACTAAAGATTAAAACCAAATTAAATCATAATTTTAAGTTTAATAAAGTCAAATTTAATATAATTCTAATCCTACCATTGGATTAAAAAATTCACTAACCCTAAATATATTAATGAAATTGAACCATGTGAAAACCCAATCCTAAGTTAAATTCAACATTAGGTATAGAGTTGAACCCCAACTATAAGGGATGTTTGTGTATTGAAAAAAAGGGTAGGGGAGAGAGATGACATAAAGGTCAAGGGAGAAACAGAAATACATAGAGATACAGAGAACATATATTTAATTGCATACATTGAACCCTAACCTTTAACCTAATTAAAAATTGCATCATACTCAATTATAATCCTACCATTAAATTAAACTAGTCCCTAATAAAAATAATTAAAGAAATTATACCCCTATGTTAAAACTAATTATGCAGAAAAATAATTTACCATTTAATATTATTCCTAACAGTAAACTTTATCAAAGCCTAATCTTAGATTTTATTTAAACCCAGATATTAAGACATGTAACCAAAACCTAAGGAACATGTGTATGTAAAAGAAATGAGGTGGAGAGAGAGTAAAACATATACATAGAGGCACACATACAATATATATTTTTAATGTAGGGGTTTTTGATATTATGGACCCAATCCTCTCTCAAACTGTATTTCACTAGGTTATTTAATGGAGAAATTAGGAAAAGGCTTGAATGAGGCCTTTGACTTGAAAATTCAAAGTTTTTTAGATGGTTAAGTTTCATGCCTAGAACTTAGAAATATAAAGCTATAGAACAATAGAAGGTGTCTAGCAAAGATTTAAATAGAGAGTACAATAAATTTTGTGTTTGGTTGGTAAAAATTTAGATGAAAATCTCAAATTTGGAAACAAAAAGAAGAATTTTCATTCACATCTTTTCAAGCCACCTTGAAGGAAGTTACACAAAAGGTAGTGGAAATTTTCCTTTTTGCATAGATAAGAAAATAATAGACTTGCAAGTAGAAGGGGGATGAAAGTAATATAATTTAATTTATAAATATTCTTTTATATTAAAAATATATATAATCAAGTTATACTTCAAAAAACAAAAAACCAAATTTTTCTAGAAAATGAGTATGGAAATTAGAGAGAGAGGGGCTAAAGTGAAACAGTTGAAGATTGTGTTGACTGCGTACTATTTAAAAATGCTAAATGTTAAGTATTTCATAACTTATTCCTTATTTACCTTATTGTTTGAAAGACCTCTTTTTAATTAAAATTTTTATTGTGCTTATTAAATTCCTATTCAATGAAATTAGTATTTATATTTTGTGCAGGAGGGTTTTTATGAGGATTAAAGTATAAGGCATTTGATGGAACAGACTTGGTAAGAGTTGACCAAGATTAAGAAAATCAAAACTCAGAGCAATAGACATATGGTAGATAATCTAGGTTAAAATTTAATTGAAAATAATGATTAAAATAAATAAATTCTTGGTTTATGGATAATATTTGATATTGGTAGTAAATAAATTATCATCGCTTTCTAAAATTCCATCCATTTCTTCAATTTCTTTACTATTGATGGAAATCTTTAAAAACTCTATGAAAATTTTCACATTTTCAAACATACATTTTGTATAGAGATTACCCAAATATCATGAATATAATATAAAATTTTATAAAACTCTATTATATTTGGAGCATTTTTAAACATTTTTTTTGTATAGAAGATTTAGCATCTTAAAATTTAACAGTCAATCAATGTGGCTATAGTTTTCCATTAATAGATTTTTAGTCTAGTAAATTAAGTCCTTATTCTTTAATGTCTACACTAAAATGCTATTTATATATATAATAAATACTTCTTTTAGTACATGAATTTTCTATATAAAATATTTTACAAGTAACCATCTATATGCCTATCATTCAATTCACATATATCCCTCTATCTCTACTAATCTATATAAATATTTTTCACCTCCTCCCTAATTTCCCCTTTATCTCTTTCTATGCATATATTTCCCTACTCAATATCCTTATCTCTTTATATCTCCTCCTATTCTTTATCTCTTCTTATATCCCTCAGCATCTCATATCTCTATATCTTTTTATTTTTAGGTAACTATGTTTAAAATTATTTAGTGTTACCATAAGAATTTGATTTGGTTTGGAGTTTTGTTTTATACTTCAATTTATTTATTTATCCATCATGTATTAATTTTGAATACATTAATAATATTTATATACGTATCCATCAACTATCATCAATTCATAAATATTTTTCTTAAGATATTTTAGACCTTCTAATAAAAATGTAAAAAAATAAAATACATTCAATCGAGTCAAATAATATATATTTATACAAGACTAGTATTTATTACATATTTTTGAAAAAAAAAACTTAAAATTTACATTCATAATGTACTTCTCCAAATCTAAACTAAATATTTAAAAATATATATTTATTAACAAATTCAAAATCCATATATGTATAGATAATCAAATTGTTAATTTTTCCACTAACTTTATCAAATATAATAAAACATTCAACCTAAAATACATCAATATACAAATAGTTTATGAATTATGCCTTTTAAGTTAATTATATAAGTTTTTGATAAATAATTCTCTATTTGACACATATTTTGTCACTATGAACATTATGTAAAATCTTGAAAATTTACATCTATCCCTCCTCCTGCCACTCTATACAACACCCTTCTTAATTGCCACCGTTATTTTCATTATACTTCTTCCATTGGACTCCATTTATCTCAAGAATACTCCTATCTTTTGCAATCACCTAGATATCATTATTTAGAAATTTAGACTCCTTAACCTACTCTTTCAATCCATAACACCATCACCACATAAGAAAATGATTTTCCATGAATTTATTGAATACTTGTCATATGAATCAGTAAAGGGCTATATCATTTGTCTTTCGACTTTATTTCTTTGTAAAAAAATATGCTTTAATATATCACCTATTTTAATCCTCCTTGAATATAGTATCTATTTTCTATATGTCACTAACAAAAACTATAGTTCCAATTTTCAATGAGGAAAAAGTAGAGGAAGAGGAGCATTTTGCTCTGGACTTGTTTCAATTTTCAAATGTAAATTGTAGAACTTTTTCTTTTTTTTTTCTATTTATGATTTAGTTCTCTAAAAAGTTTGAACAACATGAAATACATCAAGATCCTCCCATGAATCATAAATGGACCATAACTTTCTACAGATCAGATAGATTTTCTAGGAATGTTCCTGAAACACAAGTTTAAGTTCATTTCAAAATGCCTTAGATGTTGTTTGAACAAGGTGCTATGAGTATATCATACCAACTCTTATAGGCTACCATATAATAGTTTATTCATCCTATCAGAATCCAAACAATTTAGAATTTCTCAATTTGTACATCAGTCCACTCCTATTTAATTGATAAAAAAAAGGTAGAGTATATTTTATAGAAAATAGACATATTAAATAATAATATTGTTTAGTGATTTTAAAATAATATTTTAGTAGTTTGATATAATAATATGAATAGAGTATTAGATTGTTAATCTTGTTATAAGGTTTAAACTTAAATCTTATAACAAGATTAATTATGATTGTTAATTTTATTGAACCTTTATCCATATGTTTATCTATGCAAGTGCTCCTAAGTTGTCCTTAGTCTTTATTTTACGATATAGAGTTTCAAAGAAATTTGTCCATGTCATGTATGGGATGTGATAGGGGTTTGAGACTAGTTAATGGAACCTAGATTAAAAATGAACATTCCTACCCTATAGATTGAATTAGGTATTATGTTAATCTTGTTAAGTCTTTGAAGGATGATCGGTACTCACACAATGTGAGGACAACCCCTTTCTCACTTAAGATACTACTATGTTCTTCTTGGAGAGTGGAATTGGCCATAAAACGGGTCAAAATATTATTTGATGATCATTTTGTGTGGAACTTAAACCAATTCTCAGTTTGTTTATGATAGAAAAGGATTTATTACCATCATTTCCACCCGATTGTAGGTATGCTTAGAAAATTTCGCTACTGTTACCACTTGTGGGAATTTAAGATTGATCTTATCACATGAGTCCATCTTAGATAATGGTAGAGATTGATGATTATGAGGCTCCAATGTTTCATTATTAATATAATTAGGAGAGCTATGTATGAATCCTTGTTTGGAGCAGTAATCTATACTCCATTTCAAAATTTTATTATTTTGAACTGGTTGTAATTGGGAAACAACCATAGCTACTTTATTTGTGATTGGCTAATATCATGTATCTATAAGAAGTATGATTAGAAGTATGTATGACATCTTGATTGGATTATGATATACATCTTTGTATTGTGATGGTTAAAAGAAAACAATTTGGTAAAAGAGGGATAAAAGTTCATGAATACATCTTTGTCTTATGATGGTTAAAAGTTGTAACTCTTTCCTCTTTCCCTATCTAGTGGGAACCCCATTGAAATAACACCTAATGTAATTGAGATGATTATCTTATAAAATTTGGGTGCATAATGAGTTGTAACTTGAAACTCTTAGCTTTACACAAAACCTAGTGTTGTAGGTTGAGAACACTTTATCAAGTAGAAAATCACTTTATTTTATACATGTGTTTAGCTATACAAGTTCTCATAGGTTACTATTTAGTTTTTATTTTACTAATACAAAGTTTCATAAATTAGGGGAAAAAATTGAAGTTTCTGGTTATTGAGGGAGTCTATTTGGTATAGTAGAAATATAAAAATAAAAAATAGACAAAAAGTACCAATGAACGTAATGAAAAGAAATCAAGATAACAGGTATTTAAAGCTTAAAATTACCAGTATCACCACCCATTGATAAATTATTAGTTCTTTTATCCTTTTGCAACAATTACAACCTGTAAAGAAAAACATAAAACATTCAAACAATTTTTACATAACAAAATACAGAAACAATACAAATCAATTTCCTACTTGCACAACAACATCAAGCATCTAAATACAATGGTTGATGAAGTTCAATCAATTAAAGCATTATGAATTAGTTACGCTTTTATCCAATAATAGAAAATTGTTACAATCTCATTATTAGATTCAATCAGTTATTTACCATGACAAAATTTGAAAAATAAAAATATAGATAATTCCTGCCTGGGTTTCACTTCCTTCATGATTTTTGATCCCTCTTTTAACAAATCATCTAGCAAAAATATATACATGTTTGTTTCTATAATGATTTTTTCTCTACTTTTTGTTTTTTTAGTTTATCATTTGTACAATGACATTTCTAAATTATGATTCTCATGCAACTAAAATTAATTACATGTCAAAATCATATATCCCCATAAATATTTAGATGCGCATAAAGAACATTTTAATATAAACAAAAAAAATTAGAAATTATAATCTTCACATGAAATTATCATAACCTAAATTAAAATTATCTATATGATTCAAGCCCTTTTAATTATTTTCTATTAAAAGAATATCAATAGCAAGACATGACTTAAGTTTTGTCCTCTCTCCAAATCTCTATTCAGATATGGCCATTGATCTTGAATTTATTTTAATATCATTAGCCACCTTTCCTAAAAATCTTTAAATAGACAAGCTTGTTTGATAGAAGAATATTTGAATTCAAAGTCAATAGAAATTCATATATGTAATATTTCATTACACATATGTTGAAGCAGATATTTAAACACCATACGTATAAATGAGAGGATCATTTTTCTTTCCTTATCTTTAATTCTATCTCATTGTTGAATTGGACGTATAATTAAAATTAAATTCCTTTAATTAAATCCTTCTATTGTTCATCATTTGGCCATGGTAGACTGCTAATTAGATCTTATTTAATATTCAAAAACTTTATTGTGAAGACATTGATTAAGAAATCATTATATGTTCCATAATGTTCTTGTCTACAAAAAAATTGACAATCCTTATTTTACAACATACTTACATGTCTTGCATTCATATGTCTTTCAAACCCCCTAATTAGTATTCAATATTTAGGAATGTGAGGATTCTCTAATACATGCATTAGTCTCTAACTTTGTTTTCCTACTCATATGTGTTCATGACTTTTTCACCTATCCATATATCTCCTACAATGCATAGTAATAAACTTCTTTTCTCAGTGAAATGAGTTATTAAGTTGTAACTTGAAACTCTTAGCTTTACACAAAACCCAACGTTGTAGGTTGAGAAAACTTTGTAAGATAGAAAACCACTTTATTTTATAGATATGTTTAGCGATGCCAGTGGGGAAAAAAACTATAGTTTCTGGTTATTGAGAGATTTGATTTGCTATAGTAGAAAAATAAAAATAAAAAGTAGACAAAAGTACCAATGAATGTAATCACAAAAAATCAAGATAAAAGGTATTTAAAATTTAAACTTACTAATACCACCACCTATTGATAAATTATCAATTCTTTTAACTAGAAGAGGGGTAAAATTTTTATTGAATATCAAAGAGAGTTAAACAACACAAGAAACAAAGAGAACTACATAGTTTTATCTTGGTCCACAAGTTGATCCAACATCTGAGACAAATCAAGGGGAAGCATCCTAGGATCAAGAATGTTCCAAGCCGGCCCCTATGCAAAGGCCCATTTAGCCAGACAATCAGCCACACTGTTCCACTCACGAGGGATATGCATAAAGGACACAGAAGCTAGAGAAGTGCATAACTGAATGATCTGCTAAATAACCAGAGCCAAATGCCAATCCACATGCACAAGGTTCCTATTATGCAATAAGTTCACAACCACCTGCGAGTCAGTCTCATAGATGATTCTTTTCCAGCCATGTAGACAACACTGTTCCATTGCAACCAAGATAGCCAAGGCTTCCTGTTAGAATCTGATAAGATTAATAACCCAAAAAACTTGTGCAAAGAATAAATATCTAAACTATGAATGCAAATGATACAAAATCAAAATAGCATCATAGAGTTAGTCTCCAAGAGACTAATGCAAATGCTGGAAGCAAAATAGCATTAAGAGGATGCAAAAATAAGAGATGCAAATACAAGCCAGGAAGCATGCTTATATAGGCTAGGAAGAGGGAGGAGGTGGCAACACCAACTAATGAGGAGCAACCATCTATCGGACTAAAGATAGCAAAGTATCTTCCCAAGATAGCTAATGGATGATCACTTGTAGGAAGGTGACACCTCACAACCATTCACCTAATAAGACATGCTTTATTAACCTAAGCGAGATTATTAAAAGTGTAGGAAAAACCTAGCAAAATAGGAAAAATAAAAAACTATACTAACACCCCCCCATAAGTAAAGCTTAGGGTGGATGTAGAAATGGGTCCTAGCAAGTCAAGCATGATGAGGTACCCATGTACATAAAATTCCCCCAAAAGAGAGAGAAAAGAGACTCCCCAAAGACAATTAGAACTCCAAGTGAGAGGAAGAGGCCCCACCAAAAGATGAAGCATCCCACACCTCCAACAAAGCTTGCAAATTTTGTTCGATTGATCCACTTACATCGAACAAGTTTTCTTCTCTTAGGAAAAGGGACAAGATCCCAAGTGTGGTTCCTCATCAAGGAACGATACTCTTTCTGCATAGCTATATCCCACTCAGAAATACCATAAGCCTCATGAAAGGACTATGGATTTGAGACAGTAGAAATGAAGATATGTAGAGCATCTTGGAATTGTAAACGAGCCTGCTTGGTGTCTGATGGATCCCCAACCCAATCACCTACAAACTGCAAGGTCTGTCTAGCCCAAAGTGGACCAGAAGATGGAGAATCTAGAGGAGAATCATCAACCTATGAATGATGACTAGGAGAGGAAGGAGGTGAGTCCTCTGAATAACTCTCTGCATCAAAAGTGGAGGTAGAAGACTGCTCAAATGAATCTGACCTGTCAGAAGATCTATCATGTATTCCAATTGACTCCAATGTCAAAGTAGAAGGCAACCCTGTGACCATGCTTTGCTAGTTAAGCTGATGCAAGTAGTGAAAGTTAAGATGCCCAAACCGCTCATGTCATAATTTGCTCACATCATTAAAGTGAGTGAGAAAAACAATCAAAGGAGGATTAGGAACAAAGTGAGAAAACACATAGAGTTGTGACTGATGATCTGCTCTCCCAACTACAACTGTAGAATCATTGTGCAACTCACATATCTCCACTGAATCGGGAGTGAACTCAACCACTTGCCTAAACCTGTGTGAGTGATCTGGTGTACCGATAGGAGATTAGTTGACAATGAGGGTACATAAGGAACATCATGGAATGTGCCATCCCCTACATCAACGGACCTTCTCCCACACACCTCAACAAGAGCGTTATCACCCATCAAAATAGAAGGCATAGTACATGGCTCCAAGGATGCAAGTTCTTCCTTAGATGAAGCCATGTGGTGTGAAGCACCCGAATCAAGAACCCAAGTGGATAGTGAGGAAGCAACTATAAAAAGGGTCTTGCCCTTTCCTTTCCCCTTGCTATTTTCTTTTTCTTTGTTAGACCCTTCATTATACCTTTGTTTGATAGACTCAGGAACACTGATATTATTCTTCTTAAGAATGTATGTTAAGTGATCGAGTTGTTTCTACAAACATTTATGTTCATCATGACCAGGTCTTTTACAATAGGCACATTTGACCTTTTCTTTCTTAGGCTTATCACCCTTGGAAGATGGTGTATCAATAGTTGCTTTTGAAGAAACCAGCATCTGATCCTTCTTCTCCTCACTATTATTTTGTTTCTTGTCCTTACTATTGTTGTTACTACTTTGTCCTTTTTGTTCTTTTGTGCCTTGGTTGGCAGCCAAGGCATGTGACTTGGAGGACTTAAGAATGCCCATCTGGATCAGCTTGTCCTATTCTCGAGTGAGATTGATAGCAAAATCATCTAAAGATGGCATGGTGAATTGAGTACCAAGTGCACCCTTATTAGCATAGAAGGTAGAGACAAACACAAAATATTCTGAACTTAGCTTAGAGAGAATACTAAGAATTAGTTGTTCATCTTTCTTTTCAATTCCACATTGTTTTAACTACAGCCTTAGTGATTTCAATTTGGTGAAGAAATCTTGGATTGTGTTGAAATTGCCTGGACTCAAACTAATTAATTCATTTTCCAACATATGACCCCACATTGAATCTTGTGTGCCAAATAGTGTTTCTAGCTTTGTCCATACTTTGTTTGGTGTATCCAAAGACTCAATGTGAAATAGCAAGTCAGGAGAAACAAAAAAACACAATGTTCCAAATGCCTCATCACATTTGTTAAACCACTTAGGCTTATCTTCATCTTTAGCAAGTTCAGTTTCAAGTCCCATAGTTATCCTATTTAATCCAACTTTCCTTAAGTGAATTGTCATGCGTGATTTCCACTCAAAGTAATTGTATGGAGTTAGGATGGGCATATTTTTTTGATCCATGATGAGGAAATGTAGAGAAGAAATGCTAGAAAGAAGAGAAGCTAGCCACGACAATGCCCCCCCCCCTCTTTACTCAATCAAAGAAGCCCCCCAAAGAAATATGATTTGACACTTTATTTTAGTGCGTTTACAACTACCACTAGAAAGAAATACTTAGTGGTCTTGATTTCAATGCATTACAAACCCTTATGAAGAGCATATGCTAAAAGTGAAACTTGGGCACAATAATCAAGGAAATAAATAGCACCACTGTAATCTGATCAAAAAATCATGCACTTTCAAAAAAAGAATCGCCTTGATACAAGGTCGTATGAGAACGTTATGATCCTCCAAAGTTTCCAAAATGAGAACTGTGCATAGTCACGGCTGAGAATCTACAATTTCTAAAAAATTCATGCATGAAAATCAAAAAACAACTCCACTAGTGGATAGAGCACAAAAGAATAGCCATGTTCATAACAAGAATCATCCAAATCGAAGTCCGTATGAGCAAGAATGAGACATTTGAAAACTGTGTTCAAATTTGCGACTGCCAACGGAGAGGGGTATTGTTGTAGCTTTCCACACTAGATCTTGCAAAATATATAGATTGCATGCAAAATCTAAAAGATAACCAAATGGTTTTTTGGTGCTGCGAACAAAACTCAAAAAGAATTTTCCTTGCTGATGTACAGAAGATGTTGCTGTAGTGTAAATCAAATGCCTTTAACAGTAAAAAATGGCTCCAAAAATCAAGAAATGACCCTAGCAACCAAAATATGACATGCAAATGTTGGATTAGCTTGTTAAGTCCACCAATGGCATGTTGGAACTTGCAATACTGATTGAAACCTCCAAAAATGCAAGTTGGTTGTCAGATTTGAGATTGAAACCCCAGAGAAAAACCATTTTTGTCAAAACTTTTCTAATTCTCAAGATCATCCAAAGATGCAAGAGAAGAGCATACTTCATTTTTCAAAAAACTACAATAAAGTTTATTATCCCCCCCCCCCCCGAATCTCTCAAATAAGGAAACTAAAATCTATTCTTGCACATAGAAAAGCTCTGATACCATGTTAGAATTTGATAAGATTAATAACCCAGAAAACTAGTGCAAAGAATAAATATCTAAACTATGAATGCAAATGATACAAAATCAAAATAGCATCATAGAGTTAGTCTCCAAGAGAGTAATGCAAATTCTGGAAGCAAAATACCATTAAGAGGATGCAAATACAAGCCAGGTAGCATGCTTATATAGGCTAGGAAGAGGGAGGAGGTGACAACACCAACCAATGAGGAGTAACCATCTATTGGACTAAAGATAGAAAAGTATCTTCCCAAGATAGCTAATGGATGCAAACATGTAGGAAGGTGACACCTCACAACCATTCACCTAATAAGACATGCTTTATTAACCTAAGCGAGATTATTAAAAGTGTAGGAAAAACCTAGCAAAATAGGAAAAATAAAAAACTACACTAACATCCATGAGGTTATTAGTATGGTAACCCTTGTATATGGAAAAAAAAAATTGGATATCACCAGAACTAGCATGCCCAACTCCCCTAATACCAGCCGGACCAGGATTTCCCTGAGAAGAACCATCAGTGTTGATTTTAAGAGTGCCCGCCGTAGGAGGAGACCAATGTCCTGACGATTAACACGCTGAGGGTGTTACTTAGCTCTATTCCCAGAGCGAGTGTGGGGGATTGAAGGAGAGAAACCCTAAAGAGGAAAGGAGAGGCGAGAGTAAATACCATTATCAATAGGATCCAAACCCCCACCGATGTCACATTTAGCAAGGAGTGTTTCTTGAAGAGAATTAACAGTTTTCCCCCATAGGTGCCTGATCTCAAACTGTAAATCATGAAAGATCCCTCTATTTCTCTCAAGCCAAACATGCCATAAAATAAGAGAAGGGTTGATAGTCCAAGCAACTTGAAGAAAAGAAGTCTTGGAAGGGGAATGGCCCAAATGGTCCTAGAATTCAGACAAAGAGGACACATGCCAGCACATGCATCCCCACACACTCCACCAGAGGTGACAAATCTATTTGGCAAAGGTGCACTAGAAAAAAAGGTGAGATACAGTCTCTTCACTATTGTGGCAGAGAACATAGATGGAAGGCCCCTGGAAGCTTCGCTTGCAGAGATTATCCCAAGTGAGACAACGATTGTAAACCAAAATCCAAAGGAAAAAGTTACACTTAGGCCATGAAAAACTATTCCAAACTTTCTTCCACCAAGAGACCTCCACCGCACCAAAAAGTTGCTTTGTTAGTGCAAGGTACACAGAAGAAACAGAATACTTGCCAGAAGAAACACCTCCCCAAGCCAAAACATCAGGTCCCTGCAATGAGTTGCACTCCCTAGAAGCCAATATCTGAGATAGCTCCAACCGATCTCCCAGTGAGCCACCCAGAGGCCAATCAAAAGAATTCCTCCATCTATAACCCACAGCAAGGCCTAGGTTAAAAGCCTCCTTATAATGAGCCACCTTATTCCATCCAACAGAAAGGAAAGAATCAGAAAGAGCCTTCAAGTGAAGATGAGAGGAAAGGAGATGAGGATGCCCATTCCAAGAATCACTCCAAAATAGAGCCTCAGTGCTTCTGGTACAAATCCAAAATAAACTTCTCTTCACCAGGTGAGCACCAATCTTGAGGTCCAAAATAAACTTCTCTTCACCTTAGAGCCTCTTCCCTCAAGAGAAAACCTGGAAACTTCTGAAGGTTCAACACCAGGTAAATACTTGTGTGATAGGATATGGGCCCAAAGCTGAGACTGATTAGTACACCAAAGCCAATAGAGCTTGGCAGCAAGAGCTTGACTACACAAGATAGCAGACCGAAGGCCAACGCCTCCTTCCTTTTTTGGCCGAAAAATAATATCCCAATTGATGACGCTCCATTTGGTATGTTGCAAATTGCCACTCCAAAGAAATTGGCGAGAGAGGGCAACAAATTCTTTAAGAAAATACACCGGGGCAGCCTAAACCATGCTCTTGTATATGGGAAGAACTTAAACCATGCTTTTGTATATGGCAATCTCTAAGAAAAACATTAAACATCCAAAAAAATTTACATAGCAAAATGCAGAAACAACAGAAATAATACAAAACAATTTCTTTCCTACAAAACAACATCAAGCCTCTAAATACAATGATTTATCAAGTTAAATCAATTAAAGAATAAGGAATCAGTTACAGTTTCATGTTATCCAATAATAAAAAATTGTTACAATCTCGTTATTAGATTCAATCAGTTATCTACCACGTCAAAATCCAAAAAATAAAAATAAAGATAACACTTGCCCAAGTTTCACTTCCTTCATCATTTTCAATCCCTCTTTTAACAAATTGTCTAACAAAAATGTATACATGTTCCTTTCTATAATGATATTTTCTCTACTTTTTGTTTTTTCAATTTATCATTTGTACAATGACATTTCTAAATTATGATTCTCATGCAACTAAAATTAATTACATGTCAAAATCATATATCCCCATAAATATTTAGATGCTCATAAAGAATATTTTAATTTTAAAAAAATAGAAATTAGAATCTTCACATGAAATTATGATAACCTAACTTAAAATTATCTATATGATTCAAGCCCTTTAAATTATTTTTTATTAAAATAATATCAATAGCAAGGTGTGACTTAAGTTTTGTCCTCTCTCCAAATCTCTATTTGGATATAAACAAATTGATCTTGAATTTATTTTTTCTCATTAGCCACCTTTCCCAAAAATCTTTAAATAGAAAAGATTGTTTTATAGAATAATATTTGAATTCAAAGTCAATAGAAGTCCATATACAATATTTCATTATACATGTTGAACTAGATATGTAAACACTATACGTATAAATGAGAGGACCATTTTTCTTTCTTGGTCTTTAAGTTTGTCTTACTACTTAATTGGACATTTAATTAAAATTAAATTCCCATGATTGAATCCTTGTATTGTTCATCATTTGTCCATGGTAGACTATTAATTGGGTCTTATTTGATATTCAATAACTTTATTATAAAGACATTGATTAAGAAATCATTATATGTTCCACAAATTTCTCGTGTGCATAAAAATTGACAGTCCTTATTTTACCACATACTTACCTATCTTGCATGCATACATCTTTCAATTCACCCTAATCAGTATTCAATATTTAGGAATGTGAGGATTCTCTAGTGCATGCATCAGTCTTTGAATTTGTTTTTCTACTCATCTATTTTCGTGACTTTTTCACCTATCCATATATGTCCTATAATGTGTACTAAGAAACCTTTATTCTCTGTGAAAAGAGTTATTAAAGTGAGAATTGTAATTTACCATAATAATATAAATTTCTGAGCTAGGTCTTCTTTCTATATGTGGTCATCTTTCCCATTCTCTTTTTTTTTTTTTGAGTATGAGTGGCTCTCCAATTTTTTATCCTATTGTCATTACACCTTTTTTAATAGTGATAGAGGAATACAAATGTGAAGTGCATGTTATTCATCTTTCTTCTCTGATGTATGACCATGACACATAATGCAAGACATTGACTCAAATTTAAAAAGCTTGTGAGGACTAGGGATGGTTTCTTGAGGTCACTTAGCGGATAAAGGAGAACATTAACACCAAAATGGAGAGAGTGAGTAGAGAGGCATTTAAAATTTCTACGAGTAGAGAGGCATTTAAAGTTTCTAGAGAAAACAAAGAGAAAATTCAAGGAAATTCAAGTAGCCTATATTAGACTTACTTTCTTGCACAAAGAATTTTTTTGATTGTAATTGATATTTGTTTAGTTTCTTCCACTAAAGTATGACTTCCCCAAGGGTTATGATCTCACCATATCTATTCATTATTATTATTTATTTAGATCACACAAAGAGGGTTATGAATCTAAATACAATAGTTACATAATAACATAAACCAATGAGCATAACAAAATAACATAAACATCAAACATTCAACAATTTTTACATAACAAAATATGGAAATAATAGAAATAATACAAAACAATTTCCTACTTGCACAACAACATCAAGCCTCTAAATACAATGATTGATGAAGTTCAATCAATTAAAGCATTATTGAAACATTAGGAATCGATTATAGTTTAATATTATCCAATAATAGAAAATCGTTGCAATCTCATTATTAGATTCAATCAGTTATCTACCATGGAAAATTTTGAAAAATAAAAATAGAGATATTTCCTATCTAATTTTCATAGTTTTATTTCCTGCCTGAGTTTCACAATTTTTCATTCCTTCATAATTTACCGATCCTTCATAGATTTAGGGGACTTCATGCAACTGAAGGATCCTCTTGACTAATTGGAAAAATATAATACCCATGACTTAATAATGGCTTTGTTTTAGTAGCATGAATCTTATCATATGTATGACTATGTATTTTAAATAGATTATAGATTAGATACCTATAATAGTTGTGATCTGATAATGGTTTTGTTGAAGTAAATAAATAAATGGTTTTATCTTATACAAATTGATTTTTAAATATCGATTTAAAAAATATGATTTATTTAACTAGAAAATCATTAATTTTTAAATTTTTATTAACCTACATAGTCAAGTCTATAAGATATTTGCACTATTGATTTAAGTTCTAAAATTTAGAGCCCACCTTGCATCTGCATAATTTTAAAAAAGCACATTTAAATAGTATTTGATGGCATCTTTGTAAAATATTTCTTTCAAATTAAAATAATTTATAGATAAGATTCTCTAGATTTTCATTATATAATATTTTACAATAAAGATTAATTTTCTATTTATCTTTTTTATTTTAAGAAACCAATATACAAACTTGATATAATAGGTTTTGTTTGTGTTTAAACTTCACATGATGAAGATATGCAACTTGAACATTAGAAAGGTTCTAGAGCATCAATTGTAAACCTTATTAAAAAATTAACTAAATATATACATAAATTTGAAGGATGACTATAAAATACAAAGGCCTCATATTGACAAAGTTGAGTTTTTAGTTCTTGCCAAAAGCCTAGACCTATGGGCTATGATAGAACTAAGTTAGTTATTAATATTTAAAATAAATAAAAATAGATATCATAATTTTTTTCATATTTGAAAAATATATATCTTAGCCAAAGATGCAATTATTTTAACAAAATATTTTAAAAATTTATTATCTACAATTCTATTAGATAAAAATATTTGGCACTTTGTACATTTTTCATGGAAAGAGGTTATGGAAATGATTATCTAGGGATGACCTTCAAAACAAGACTTCAATCAATCGTGCAAACAAGAATGAGTGAAAGAGTTGGGTAGATGGCATCTTAGTTTTCTGCATCTTCATGGATAAAGAATAATCCATGGTATAAATTTTTAACCATTGATATACACATTAGAGAAAAAGATAAAAGAGAACATAAAGAATCAAACTATAAAATGGTTGTAAATTCCTCCTATGGATTATTCTTGATCTATGAAGATTTGGGAAATAAGATACCATCTACCCAAGTATTTCACCAATTCTTTTTTGCATAATCAATTGAAGTCTTCTTTTGAAGGTCATATCCCTAGATAGTCATTTCCATAACCTCTTTCCATGAAAAATGTATGTAGGGGAAAATATTTTTATCTAATAGAATTGTAGATAATATTTTTTTTTTGTATTTTGGTGTGGATGACTTTGCACATCTAACGGTGATCCTTTCCATTAGGTCTCTCACTACATTTATATATGTCATCCCCCCCTCCCTTGCATAGTATGGGTGTTGAATCGAATGGATTTAGTCATCTACCCTACTCATCCATGTTTGTTGGTGTTAGAGACAAATCTTTTAAAGCCATGGTGGACAATAAGAAACACTCATTTGAAACTAAGTTCATTTTTGTTGAAGACAAGACTTACTTTTTATATTGAAAGGAAGATTAATTTTTACTTAATTTCTACCAAGTTCACCTTACAAAATCCTCTAAGAAGCATCTAGAGTTCTACAAATACATGTCAACAATAAATTGATTATTATTTTATTAATTTGAGCCTCACATTTATTAATTAATTGAACGGCCTTTAGTATTTATTTAATTCCTTAGACTAGTTAATAAATTAATTATTACATTAAAATTGAAGACATAAAAAATTATTTTTTCCCAAAGATTTCCTACCCTCAAGAAATCCATAATTGAAGAAACTACCATCAGCTCTAGGATCTCAAACCACCCACACAAGAAGAATGAGTGAATTCACAACCATCATTGAATGCATCACACTATCTAATTTTTTTGATATGTCATTATAATTTAAATATTTTCATGTCCATAGTCTTTAGAATCCCAAGTACACTAGACTTTAAATTTACTAATGTAATTTCCATCATGATCGTCATAGGTGGATAGACTTCATAATGAAATATTTTTAGTAATTGTTCCTACAAATAAGTATTGGTAACTCCTAAACTTTTACTTTAGTGATTCCCTTGATGTGAGTCCTTATTGTTATCCACACTCTCCTTTAGAGTCATAGCCACTCTCTTATTACACACACAAACGATATTTTCAGGGTCCACTTCAACATTGCCTTATTTGTCATCTTCTTTTAGATCTTCTATTTTTTCTTGTCCTCTAACCTCAATTATTTTTTCTTCATCAAACTTGTGGTTGTCTTGAGATTTTTATCATTATCCATTCAAAGGGGCCATTAGAGTCTTTTGATTGTCCAAGTCCTCTAATGTATGTATAACTTCATCATGGAGCCACTTATCAAGCTCTTGCTTCAGACCATTTTTAAAGAGTATATTGTGTTGAGATGATAGATACTTCATTCACAATTTTATATAATCCTTGAAATATATATCCCCCCATTACCTATCAATAGATCTTTCTTGATTTTATTTAGCATCTCAGCCAAAGTGGGACCCTATAAGTGAAAATTTTCATCAATAATATTGTGTCCACCAAGAGGTTGAGTATTTCTTTCATCTATTCATGGATCCTTTTTTGACTTCTTCCTAGCTCTCTTATTGCATCAAAAAACCCATCACTCACCAAAATTATTCAATCTCAATCACCAATAGGTTGGAAATATCACAAGCTCTAATATTACTGCAATGTCCCTCCATAATGCTTTTGTAGATTGAACTCTTCTTATCTCTATTACCTAGAGTGAAAGTCAATTCAATGACACATGGATAAGATTTAATTGTGAGAAAATGAGGCTTATATACTAAAATAGAAGGGTTTTATATGGTGATAAAAAAATGGATGCAAGAGAGTATATGAGGCTTTTGTATGGTGCTAGATATGGATGGTGGTAGAGAATGGACAATGTAGGTCTTTTGGGGTTGTTTGGTACAAAGGATTATATGTAAACTAGACCACATAGATGTAGGGTTGAATCTCAACAATGCCTAATGAGGTTGTGGTGTGGATTTGATAATGATAAAAAAAAAAATTGGAACTAGGTATTCTTTAAACATTTAGAAAACACAATCTAGAAGATTCACACATAATAAAAGACTCTAGAGATACTTGGAAATCTTATGCAACATAAATACATTAATTTTTGAATGATGAGAGTACTTGATTACATATTTTTGACAAGATTAAATCATATAAAAATAGTCACCAAATGAAAACAACCAAAAAATTTGGCACATGGAGTTAGATATCTGAGCAATACCTCTAATGACAGGATAGGGTGGCATTGAACCACCAAAATTATAATAGATAGAGTATGGAAGGTCTTGCGACTCCAAAATTTTGTGAAATTATTTCTCAACCTTCAACCTGTAGAAATACAAAGAATAATGAAATCCAATCCATAATTAATTATAGTTCCCATTCATTACCTTATAAAGGTTTCCAAGAAGCATCTAGAATTTTACAAATACAAGGCAACAATATTGTTTTTTTAATTAATTTGGGTCCTACATTAATTAATTAATTTAAGAACCTTTATTATTTTATTTTATTCCTAGGACCAATTGATTAATTAATTATTTCATTAAGATTGGAGACATCACATTATGTCACACTAGCTATCACAACCCACCTTACATGTTATATTGTGTTATTTTTTACACTATGTAAGCTTTGACATATCTCTTATTATGATATGTAACTAATTATTTTTTATCAACATGGTGATAGATAAAAGGGTGAAACAACATATTATGGATAATATTATCTACTACATTTTTTAATTGACCATCTAAGGAATACATTGGAAAATTTTGTCAATATCACATGTTAGATAAAAAGATGGGATTTCTTGTAAATTTTCTAGTGAATTGGAACAATTTATATGTGATAATTTATAGGAAAGGAGGCATAGTGTATATATTATATATCCATCAAGGGAAGTCGATGCATTTACTTTCTTATGGATCATAATTGTAATGTCATGCTAGGGAACCCAAGAGAAGTTAACCTAAGATGATGTTAATTTTGCTAAACCTTTTTTACAAGAGATAATAATGCAGAATAAATAAGATCAAACACACATCACATACATAAAAAAGTAAGAAATAACCATTACATTCCTTAAGAGTTCTTTAACAATGAGTCACATGTGAAAATTTATTTAAGTTTAGCAATTAAACAAGTCCATGCCATCAGATTAACCACATATGAAAAATATCATAAAGGAATAGACAGGTACATAAGGTGCATATTCATCCACAACACATGCCACATGGTATGAAATGCTAAAAGAATAAAAATCACATGATAAGATACATCATCTTGTAGGATCTTGATAACTAGAGTACAAAATATAAAAGTATGCTCACATAAAACACAATAACTAAGCAGAAGAAAAGAACATTTGCATCAAAGGAATATTCAACATCAATGTTGAACTATCGAGTCTCAATGGCAAAAGAATCACTACCTCTTAATCTTATGGAACCTAAGTGGCTCAACTCTCACTGTGCTTAGGAGATAATCTCATGTCCCAAATGGATATCAATCCAAATTCACTACCAAAAACTAAGTCTCAAGATCCTTAAATCAATCTATCTCAAGGTACTAATCATAAAAGGAAATTTCTAGTCCATGAGGCAATAGACACATAAGAAACCTAATCTACATGTGGGAAAGTGTCATCACATGAGTCATCTCTAAGGTTACCTTGGAAATCTCTTACGACCCTACCCACTAGTGACTCTATGTGTCATCAATGTCCTTTCATACAGATAAGGCATATCAATGAAGCAAGGGTGCAACCAAGAACCCTCTCTACTCCTATCCTAGTCTATAATAGCATTCAAGAAAAGGGTAAGGTATCAAAATTGACTTCGTGTTAATTCATTTTGAACCCCATTAAGGATCATGTTATCACTTATTAATACTACTTACAATGAGCTACCCAAGAAGCCTCTTTAGGGCTCCAACTCCCATTGCAAGCCACTTCCCAACATACTCATAAATAACCTACCCTAATCTCATAGAAATACATCTCCTAAAAATCACCATAAACATATCATTTTCTATACATGAAAATTGAATCTCAAATAGATCACATATCAAATACCCTCAATAAGTTGTGTCAAGAATCATGACACATGAGCTTACAAAATAATTGGTCATCATTATAGAACATTGAATAATCATCTTTACATGAATAATTGGGAAAAAAGCATGATTCCCTACCTCTCATAATGTTCCTATTTGGCCGACTCAAAAGGTTTCATAGAACCTATCTCAAGATAAAACATAACACCACAACAAACTTTAACACAAGCATAGTTAATCAACCATATTTCAATTTCTAATAATATTTGATAATGATCGATTTGGAAGTAGATTTGCATTTTCATTTGCCAATTTTTTTCACTAGACATCATTTTCCCCAGTTTAGTTTGACCAAATATAAGGTTATATTCATAACTTAAATGTGTATGTTTTCCCAAATTGCTAGATATATATTTGAGCTCTAGGATAATCCACATGGATAATTATCTTATCTAACTATGAACACAATTAGTGCTACTCATGAGAACTTTTGGACTATTCAACAACACTTACTGCTCCTTGTGACAACATTTGGGCTATAACGACAACACTTAATGCTACTTGTGGCAACTCTAAGGGCCCCAAGGGTGGGGCTAAGGATCAACCACCCCCATTTAACTTTTATTTTACTTTTTGATTTTTTTTTTAAATTTAAGGGAAACCAAATCCCCCTCCTAGGCATGATTTCTAGCAAAAATTAAAAAATTATCATAGTAAATCTTATTTACTCTCTCTCTCTCTCTCTCTCTCTCTCTCTCTCTCTCTCTCTCTCTCTCTTTCTCTCTCTCTCTCTCTCTCTCTCTCTCTCTCTCTCTCTCTCTCTCTCTCTCTCTCTCTCTCTCTCTCTCTCTCTCTCTACACACACACACACACACACATATTGCATTTATTTTCTAGATTTAATATAGGAAATCATTTCAAGCATTCAATTTTTTTTGTTTAAAGAAAATCTAGTGATTTTTCTTTTGTTCCCAAACCCTAGTTGTGGATTTGTTCATCTAAATTTTAGTTTTATTCATCTAAATTTTGGTCTCTTTACATTGAGGTTTCAATTCCTAGTTTCCATAGATATTTTCAAATAAAATCAATCAATTATCATAACGAGGTTTTCAAATTTCTTTTAACCAATTTCTAGAAGTGAAAGTAATTCAATTTTTCACAAATCATCCACAATAATTTTTCATTTCTTGTAGGTACAAAGAAGACATAAATTCTTGAGGAGTTTGTTGGAATAATTTTAGAATATCTGATGGTGGGGGGGGGGGGTGGGGGGCGAGGGGTGGTGAATCAGTTATCCAAGGTGAAGATGTATAAACAAAACTTTTCACAGTTTAGTGAACTCATAAAACATTTATCTTAATGCATGCATCCATAAGACTATGCAATCTATTAAAACTTGTAGGTTACTATCAAATCAACTTGTAGAAATGTAAACATGAAACATACCATATTCATCAACACACTTAACACAATGATTTATATGCAAACCCAATTTGGGAAAAACCATTGGTAACATGCTACTCTTTTTCACTCTTCAGAAGTGATGCTCTATGAAAGGTCAACCCTATTAAAGGTTACAATACACACTATTAAGTGTGACCCCATTAAAGGATTTCAATCACCCTATTAGGAGTGAGCCTTGTTAGAGGACTTTAAACCATTCACTTGGAATGTCACCTGGTTAAATGATTTACAAATTACTATTAAGTCAACCTTAATCCAAATCATTTTCCCTAGATTGATAAAATTGTTAGAGAGTAACAGTAAGGCTTGATTTGATAACAAATTACAACTTCATTTATAGATTACAGATCATTGCTTCAATCCTCTATTCTACTTGGCCCTCATACTTTTTAGCTCTAATAGCTTGTTCACTCTTCAAGCATTCATATCCTTAAGCCTTCTTGGTTAACATGCCAATGCAGTCTCTTCTCTTAGGTCACTTGATGAAACAAAACCCTTGACACACTTTGCTTCTAACAAGCCATTCCTATAAATATTAAATTAAGATCTTTTCCTGCTCATTTTCCATCATCCAATTTAGGGTTAGGTAGGATACAATGAATCTTTTCCTTATTCCATATCTCTTCTAGAAAATTCTCCTTGAATCCTCTTTGAATTCACATAAAAATGGTTTAGCTTGAATTTTGTGTCACTAACTCATCAATCTTATCTTCCACCTAGTTCACAAATTCCAAGAAAACAAACTTGTCAGCTCAGATTCATCCAATTCACAATCTTTTAAATAATGCAGCCACTCGACATTATCTAGCTTCTAATGCTCGGCACCTACTACATTGCTTGACATCCTCTATGAAATTAATCAGCATGAACTAAATTTTACTAGTGCTCAACATCAACTAAACTTTACTTAGCATCCATTTTTCTACTTGGCATATACTATATTGCCCACTTTTCACCCTATAACCATTTTGTAAAGTGGGAAAATTTTGTGTCTTAGTAAAGTCTACATAGGTCTGAGTCTAGTTTTAAGTTCCTTTAGGTGGAAGGAGTCTTCAATGGATTTTTCATCTTTCCCTTCCCCACATTTCATAGTCAGGTGGTTTTCCTTTATGTTGTGAGTCTTACATGTAACTTAGTACCTAATCCAATGTAGATTCCTACAACATGCAAATATTATTTGCAAATTTGAGTTTTCTTGTGGCTTATCATACTCTTCATTAAAAGAAGAAGCCTTTGGAAAATTGGACTTTGCCTTCTCCTTAGCGAGTTTTCAACCCACGAAGGCAATTTCCTGTGAAGAGCACCAAATGATGCATATGAGCTAAAATAAGAGGAAGATAAAGTTCCTTATAAGGAATTCCTATTTCCTTTATGATTATCTACCTTAAGAAGTATTAAAGATTCATCATAGCTCTCAAAATCCTCTTTGGCCAAAAAATTAGAATAGACTTTTCCTTGGTAGGTTTTCAACCCATGATTTTTGTTTTCCACAAAAGGAAATTTTAAAGGAAATAAACAAAAGGTGGGCCCCTAACAAAGTTTCTCACTCCTTATGGACATCTCCAAACTCAAAGGAAGAAATAAGTTAAAAGATAAAGGTGAAAAAAAGGCTTGGGTAGGGAAATGAAAATTGTCTTCTCCTCGGTAGGTTTTCAACCGATGAGGATGATTTTCCACATTTAAAAGAAGATCAAGTTTATAAGTGAATTGAACCCACATTTCACATGAAAAATATATCAAGAAGATAATGGAAACAATCCAATCATTTTAGGAAAGATCTATTAGGTAGGATTTAATCTAGCAGATATTTTCTTACAGAGTACTCTATTCATAACTTCCTAAAACTTAATGGGAAATGGGAAAGTAAGTGTTAAAGGATGAAAAGTCACTATTGGGCCAATGGAATAGTGAATGGACATTGAGTTATCTATTAAGACCCTTGAATTTAGTGTTTCAATGGATTTATCCTTTAATTCATTCATGTGGTGCAAATCTTGAAGATCAATGGGTGAATTGAGACTCGTATATAGATAGAAACATAATAGTTATTCAAACTACCACTCTTTCTTGAACTATTACTCTGTTAAATTGCACAACTTTTTCAAATAGCCTATTTTTATGAATTCAATATCCTATTCTTCTTCTAGATTTTAAATTCAATTCATTTCATTCCCAGACAGAATGGCAACCAGGTTTGTGTGTTTTGATGGGTTGAATGGAATCAAGTCCAAATTGTAGAATTTCATGAATACTTCATTTTATTTTTATGATATGAAAGATTTTCAAAAGAGGGTAAAAATGGAACCAATTCTATTGAAATATTAAAAATGGGAAGAGTACTTCTGAGAGAGGGGGTGAATAAAAAGTACCACACTTGTACCTTTTTACAATCCTTTTAAAATAAATAGCTAAAAGCAAACTGCATGCATGTAAACATATTAAATGAACATAGAATAAACACATGCATCAACACACATAACACCAGATTTGGTAATCCAGAAACCCTCCAGGAATAAGAAGGTAAAACTAGGGTGGGGATGATACCCAACAAAATTATTGTAGCAATAATTGTTTGAACACTTATGATGGTCTGCCCTATGAAAGGCCTTCCCTATTAAAGGCTTTACACTGTGTCAATAGTGACTTGATTAAAGGATTTACAAACACTTTACATGAAGTGTCACCCTATTAAAGGATTTAATCACCTGTACAAAGGATCTACAAAATAGTTGTTAAGCTAACCTATCAACATAGGATTCTCACTATCTAATACAATTGCTAGAGAGTATTAGAAACCTTTGACCTCATTGCTTACAATCTTCTATTGCTGATTTCAGGAACTTGATTTGCTCACTCTGATGTGATCCTTGCTTGATCTGATTTATGTTGTATCCCTTTCTTTGTTCTAATCATCCGGATGTGTAAATTGCTACTCAATTCACTAAGTCTATGATGTCTATACTATTTTCTCTATTCTACAATTTGCTATCTGCTTAACAACCACCTTAACTTCCCTTCATCAACAACAAATCATGGAGTCTAAGTCTCCTTATAAAGACTTCATAGACTTAGGGTTAGGTATGGATCTATGATCCATATTGAATCTTGAATTCCCACTCATTCCTTGCATTTTTCTCATTAGTTGCATGTCTTCTCCATTTTTCTCATTGGTTGCATGTTGATTACATAGGAAATATACAAGATTTATTCTTATCCTTATTCATCTTCAAAATCCTTTCTATGTTGGCTTCAAAAATGGTTTACATCTGAGTTTGTGAGGGCACAAACTCATATGTTGATTGTGTATTACTCGGCACATATTGGACAACTAGTGCTCAACACCTATTTCATTTTGTCTTGCTCAACATCAACTATGACTCGACACCTATATATCACTTGACATCTATTGGTTACTTGGCACTTGAAGTCACTCGGCTCTTCTTGAAATTCTGGCTTGGCATATACTATAGCTTGACATACATAGTGTACTTGGCATGTATAGTGAAATTGGTTAAGTGTGTTGACACTCGAATGTCAAAACCATTCTAAGACCAACAATCTCCCCCTTTGACATGAGTGTCAAATACACTTAAATAGACATTACTAATCTATCCTTATGAGTACCCTATCCATTCTATTTTGTAAAAGTTCAAAACTTTGTTCAAAATTCCTTATAACTCCCCCTAAGCTGATTGAGCTATTTTATTCTTGTAACCCAAAATTATTTACTAAATGTACTTGATACTCTATATCTTTACTCTGTACTTGTGTGCTAAGCAGTTTGGTCTCTATTTTCGTGTTTCCTCCAAAACATTCTTTCTCCCCCATGCTATTCACACATTATAACTTATCTCCCCCTTTAGTCGCATCTTCCTTATTAGTATCTCTACCCCAGTCTCCTTTAATATTTCTACCCCTTTTTGACACTTATGCCAAAGAGTTCTAAGGAGTAATACCATATTTAGCCAAAAATGAGGTGTTTACCTCCACTACCATTTTTAGGGCTGCATCCCAATTTTCTAAAGCAATATCTAGTGCCTTGTGCTGGATGGTAGTCTCTATAGCAAGATGTACAAGTCCATCTAATTTAGAAAGATTAGGATCTTTCTTTAAGATAGTTTCAGCATAGACTTTCTCTTTGTGGAGGACCTCCAAATGTGGTGTTATGGAGGATTGAATCTATATTAATTTGGCTTTTATATTGGCCTCTTCACTTGTAAGTATAGCTAACTCTCTTTAAGTGCAAAGTGATTGGGAAAAATGCTTCTCACTTTGAGCTAGATCTCTTGGTAATTGCATGCTAGAAATTTCCAAATTTCTCTCCAAGCTCATTATTCTTTGGCTTGTCTCTTGTGTGAAGTTGGAAAAATCACACAATTTTTTGCATAGTGAGAAAATGTTCTCAAGTACAATTTTAACCTTTTCAATTTTCTTGGCCAATTCTACTTGTTCAAGTGCTATACCACTGGATATTTTCTCATTTACCTTCCCTTGAAACTTCCTTTCAGACCATTCCATAAGTTCAACACTTGTATCCTGTTCTTCACAAATCACCTGGTCAACTATATTAGATAATTGTTCCATTATGGGCTTTGACTGATCTAGTGACTGCAAGTTGAAGGCATCCATAAAGATGTCCTTAATCTCATGTAGTGCTTGCTTGTGTTTATACTCTTTTCTAAGTATTTCCTACCTCTTCCTTCTATCTAATACATCTTGCATTTCATTGATTTGTCCAATTGTGATAGTCTTGGAGTCATAAGAAGGAATGATTATCTCTTCATCCAACTCAGGGTCTCCATAGTGAAGTACCCTAGCCACCTTGGTTGAACTCGAGCCTGGTGTGGAGGTTTAAAAAGATATGGCTTCAGTGCTCAACTTCTAAGGGGTCTTTGTGGGAGTGCCTATTTTTGGTAGTTCTACCAATGTCTGAATAGTAGCCTACTCCTCTTCCTTTGATGTTTCCTCCTTCTCATTAGACTTCCCTTCTTCTGCAATTGGCTTCTGAATGGTGTCACCTATTTCTATTGCAATTTTTGGAGGTGGTGGAAGCATTAGAATTTTAGTGTTGGTAGTTGTATAGGTGAAAGGTGGTTCCTATGGTTTCACCTTGTCTCTTTCTGTTCTACTACTGCCTTTTGTAGTTCATCTACACTCACCAATATAGGGATTGTGCATAATTGTGCCTATAGAGTGGATTGATGAGGGATCTTGGAGAGATCATTTGTAGTAAGGGGATTGATGTTCTAACCTAAATTATTAAGAACATACTTAATGATTATTGTGTTTGCAGGTGTGATGGTTATATGAGGAGGGCTAGGAGGTGGCATTTGTCTATCTTGCACACTTTGTTCCTCTTCTTGTTGATGTTCAGTTGTTGCCATATCTTCTCCTTTTTGTGATTCTTCCTCCTCACCTTTTTGTTTATCCTCCACATCTTTCTTATCTTCTTTCTCTTTCTTCTTTTCTTCATCTGCTCTTGCTACTACTTCCTTCTCCTTCTCTTCCTCTTGCTTCTCTTCCTCTACTTTCTTATCTTCTATTTTCTTTTCCTTGGCACTAACCTCTACCTTACTTGCTTCCTCTTCCTTGTCATCAATTATTTTGTAAGTTGTTTTCCACAATTGTGTGGATTTATTTACTACATCCTCAATCCTATAAGTTTCCACCATGTTTCTTGTTAGCCTTTGTTATTTTCCCTCTTGTTAGGTCATGCATCACTTGTGCTAAGGTATATTCTCTGATCTCCTTTTCCATTTTTAGACAATAATGCCATTTATTTTCAATTATCTCATATAGCTCTCTAGGCATGGTATTGTCTAGCTCTAGAGGTGTATTCTTAAATTTAGTCATCATGGCATATATTGATTCCTCTATTTTATCTTGCTCTTCTCTACTTAACTTGTTGAAATCAAGATTTTTCAAATCATTCAAATCTACATTCTTAATATTCTCACAAATTTTTTCTATAGTATATTTGGGAGGATGACGTACCACTCTAAATTGGCTAATATCCTCTGATTTTGTTCTCTCCTCATCATTAAGGTTTGGTGGTGCCACATACCTTCTTCTTTTCTTTGACATTTCATCAGTCAATTCAGTGGCCTTTTTCTTCTTTTTTACTTGCTCCTTGGCCTTCTGTGTGGATGCCCTTGTGCTAACTCTTATTGCTAGTGTTGGCTTGGCTTGTGCAGGCTTAGTCACTTTCTTGGGTTTGGGCTGAGCTAGAGACTGAGTTTTATCCTTTCTCTTCTTTGACTCAGCTTCTACCTCTTTTGCACCTTCCTCCTTGTCTTCTTCTAAGCCTTGGGTTAACTCCATTAGGCCTTGCCCTTTTTGTTCTTCTTCATTCTCTCATTCTTCTTCTTCTGCACTTGCTTCTTCTTCAATATCTACACCAAAGCTCATCTTTATCTTCCTCACTAATTTGTCTTTCTTTTTTATTATAGAGGTTGTCTTCAATTTCATTTCAACTTTAGATTTGACAACATCATATGTACCAAAATGAGGAGCCTCCTTATCAATCTCTTCTACAAGAAATGTTGTGATTGCTACTGAGGCTTCATCTACATCAAGTTCGTAACCTAATGGCCTTAGCCATCTTACTCTTGGAATTGCTGCCTAGATATAGGTATCGTCAATGTCAACCAAAAATCATATTTCATTGATATGTTTTTCCACTCTGGAAATTGGTATTCTTACTCTTTGTTTCATGGATTTCTTGAAATCCTCAAAGTAGCTTGTCATTTGGGTCTCAAAATTATCACCCATCTGATCAATGAACTCATTGATTTGTGTGATTGTAGTTTTTTTTGGATTCCAATCTGATAGATGGAAACTCTTCCATGACATAAAAGAATATACACATAAGAACTAAACCAAACTTGCATTAAGCATCTTTTGATCTTCTTATTGCTCCCAGGTTTTCATTTATTTCCTACAACATCAATTCTAACAGATCATATGTTTGATCTCTCTTCACAAGCTTATAGGCTACATCCACAACAATACATGGTACACTATTTAATCTGCTCGATTGGTAGAACTTTTGAGAAATGATTCTCATAGAAAATTCCAAAAGGGGATCTATGATCGCATCAATTGACATGCCTCTTTTATTCCATTAAGCCCCTGTGTTCTTTTCAATTACCTCTTTGGACTCACTTCACAAGGTTTAAGGCCATTTTAGGGTTGGGAAACCTATAACCCTATGCACTATCCTTTTGGTAATCTTAATTGGTCCTATTTCCAACCACAAATATCCATTGTGAATTCTATTGAGAACAATCTGTATCCATTCTGTTTTGAAACCTATAGGGTAAACTAGGGCATTTGTTAAACCCTTCCTCTCGATCATCTGAGATTTTTCCTTTAGAATTTATTTTCACGCAATTTATCATAGGCTTGAAATATATCAAGATCACCTACTATTCCTATCTTGTACTTATAACACTTTCTCAAATCTTGTACCATAACAACATTTGGTGGAATAATGGATAGTGCACCAACAAGGTCATTTCTATAGGCAACTTTGTGGATTGGCCTAAACTCGAGTTGTTTTACCTCATTACTAACTAACTGGACCTCATGACTTTCCTTTCCTTTGGGATTTCTTGAACTAGAGGCCATTATACCGAACTAGGGTTTTAATATAAAACTTTAACGCTGCATAGCTCAGCACTTGATAAAAACCTTAGATCGTCGAAATGTATGTTAAATTGTTGTTGAGATTGATGCAAATGGCTTCAAGATTGGTGTATGATTGCTTCTCCACTCCTTTTCATCTTTTCTCTATGTTTGAATGATGTGAAAATGAGAAAAAATTGATCTTATACCTTTCCAAACCTAGCATTAAATGTTTAGTATGAACAGTTGTACACTTGGTACTTTGAAGGTTTCAACATAACTTGGCTTCAACTAGATTTTTTTACTTGGCTTCAACTATCAACTCGGTCACTAATAGAAACTCGGCATCCATTAGAGTTTTACTTGACATCTGAGGATAATTCGGCAGTATTTAAAAAAGCATCAAATTTTTCCTTGGCATCTTTACTCATGCTGATTTCTTCTTTTCACTACCTCTTTTTTTTTTTTTTTGTCTTGGGACTGATGTATGATATAACTTTGTATATCAATCCCATACACCTTATTCTTTCCCAATTGGATTAGATGTGATCACTTGACCTTTTGGGTGAAGTGATCCCTCCATTTGATGTGCTACACTCATCTTTCTTTTTCCAGGTCTTGTTCATTTGCCCTCTGCTTTGTTCAACATCAACCTTCTCTTTTCCTTTGTTGACTTCTGCCTTGGGTGCTTTTGACTTTGTTGGGCAATTCCTACTGATATGACCAGTCTTCAAGCAACTAAAACATGTATTCTGACTTAACCATCTGTTGTAATTCTCTCTAAAATGTTTCCTTATGCAATTTTCTAGAATGTATCCATACTCCTGACAATAGTGACAGCTATACCTGGTGTTGTAATCCTAGTTGTAGTGATGTGCATGGTTGTTCAATTTTATAGGCTGATTAGGTGTCCACATAGGCTTTGATCTGCATTGAAATGCTCTATGTCCATATTTCTTGCAGTTGTAGTAGTAACCTTCAAATTTTGGTGTCCTCATGATCTTGGTTATGCATTCATGTGCTTGATGTCCTTGCTTTTTGCACTTGTGAAAAAAGCTTGCATTTGTAGGCTTATTATGTTGATGACTATTCTTGCTCTTGCATACATTGGAAGTATGATCCTTTTTACCATAGAAATGACAAGTAGGTTTAGTGTTCTTACCTTTGTTACTCCTTTCTTCTATGGTCTTGGATGATTCTCCTTGCTTAGTGCTGGTGTAACCAACTCCTAAAGTATCATTACTAGCCTTTGGTGATTTCAGTAGTTGCTCAAAGTAATTGATAGCCTTATTGGGCTTGTTGAAGCTTTCTTCTATCCCCTTCTCTCTTTTCAATTCATTCTACAATTTCTCATTTTGCATTTTCAAGGTGGAAATATATTTGAGATTCTTTCAAACTCAATTTTCTTCTCCTCTAGTCTATTGGTAAGATTTCTCTTGTCATCTTCTATCATGACCTTGTCTTCAATGGTTGTCTTCTTTTGTTTAGTCACTTCACAAAGCATTATGGCTTGTGATTCTTGTTCAAGCTTGAGTATCCTAATTTCTTTAGCTTGTGCTCTATTTTTCTCCATCAATTCAGCTATTGCTACATCAAATTCCTTGGAATCTCCATTGGAAAAAACTTGTGTGGTATCAATCTCCTTGTAGTGTATGTCATTTTCAGCTATGGCTATATCCTTCCTTCTTTTTAAGGACTCTCTCAATTCCTCTATGGCTTCCTCCAATTTGTGTTGAGTGAGATGCACATCAATCACCTGATTATCAATGATCTTCCCAAGTTTGAAGACTTCCATCTTTAGACCTTTTCTCTAAGTTGTTAGGCTTCTCCTTGTGAGAACCAGTGCTTTGATACCAATTGTTGAAATATTCAAAATGGGAAGAGTACTTCTGAGAGGGGGGGTGAATCAAAAGTACCACACTTGTACCTTTTTACAATCTTTTTAAAATAAATAGATGAAAGAAAACTGTATGCATGTAAACATATTAAATGAACATAGAATAAACACATGCATCAACACACATAACACCAAATTTGGTAACCTAGAAATCCTCCGAGAATAAGAAGGTAAAACTGGGGTGGGGATGATACCCACCAAAATTACTACAACAATAATTGTTTGACCACTTCTAATGGTCTGCTCTATGAAAGGCTTTCCCTATTAAAGGCTTTACACTATGTCAATAGTGACCGGGTTAAAGGATTTACAAACACTTTACATGATAGTCACCCTATTAAAGGATTTAATTACCTCTACAAAGGATCTGCAAAATAATTGTTAAACTAACCTATCAACATAGGATTTTCACTATCTAATACAATTGCTAGAGTGTATTAGAAACCTTTGACCTAATTGCTTACAATCTTCTATTGTTGAGTTTAGGCACTTGATTTTCTCACTTTGATGTGATCCTTGCTTGATCCAATATCTATTTGTATCCCTTGCTTTGTTCTAATCAACTGGATGTGTAAATTGTTGCTCAATTCACTAAGTTTGTGATGTCTTTCCTATTTGCTCTATTCTACAATTTGTTATCTGCTTAGCAACCACCTTAACTTCCCTTCATCAAAACCAAATCATGGAGTCTAAGCCTCCTTTTAGAGACTTCATAGACTTAGGGTTAGGTATGATCTACGATCCATATTGAATCTTGAATTCCCACTCATTCCTTGCATTTTTCTCATTGGTTGCATGCCTTCTCCATTTTTTTGATTGGTTGTATGTTGATTACATAGGAAATATACAAGATTCATTCTTATCCTTATTCATCTTTGAAATCCTTTCTATTATGACTTCAAAAATGGTTTACATCTAACTTTGTGAGGGCACAAACTCATATGTTGATTTTGTATTACTCGATACATACTAGACAACTAGTGCTCAGCATCTATTGCATTTTATCTTTCTCAGCGTCAACTGTGACTCGACACCTATATATCACTCAGCATCTATTGCTTACTCGGCACCTGAAGTCACTTAGCTCCTATTGAAATTCTAGCTTGGCACATACTATAGCTCAACATACATAGTTTACTTGGCATGTATAGTGAAATTGGTTATGTGTGTTGACACTCAAATGTCAAAACCATTCAAAGACCAACACAATTCATCCCATAACTAAGAAGCTCTGAGGATGTGGGCTAGTGGAAGCAATTGGATTCTCAGTGGTGGTCCAAGCTTTGAAATTGATCTATGAGTGCATAATTCATTATAATCTAGATACTAGATAGATTGTTATACATGATGATATGGTATTGATCTCCATTGATAGACAAATAGTAGTGAATTATCTAAAAATTCCAGAGTGAGAGGAGTTTTTAGACTTGACAATTGGTGGAGCCATCTCTGATTTTTCCACAAAGAAGATGGTTTGGAGAAAGGAGATTATGCAAACATGGTTTCAAAAGCCACAGAGCACCAAGAGTAAGGTCCCTAAGACACTTTTTGGTACTAATCTCAAACCCAAGATCATAGATATTATGGTTCTCCTACACAGACTTAAAGGTGAGGTAGAAGCTCTAAATTTTGTTGAACAGTATTTCTTTTTGGTACAAGTTATCTATTCAGATACCCAATATATTGATTGGGCCCATGAGGTAAGTGAGAATCTTTCTAATGCTCTCAGTGCTATGAAGTTCTACAACACCTTCTATATGTCTTCTTTTTTTATTTACATGCTAGCTTCTCTACAATTATGGCCAGGCCTCCCAAGGGTAGAAAATTTCCCTAATGATGTGAAGTTTTATGAATTCTACCCATGTTTGCTATTGGAAAATTGTTATGCTAAATATATAAGAGTTAATGATGCATTTACAATGAGAATTTGTAGGGAGCTTGAAGGATGCGTAGAGAGGAGATTCAGTCTAGAGGCAATGGTGGCCATTAGTCAGTTTGGGAGCTATTTTATCTAGTTCTCATCTTTCTCTTATTTACATCTTGCAGCTTTTGATGGATTCCCCTTAAAGCTATGAATGTACCCGAGTGACATGATTGTGTTGATTGAGATAGTGAGGCAAGCCATCCAAGTAAACATGCTAAGCAAGAGTTTGAAGAAGAAGGGATATGAGTTCTCTATGAAGGTGGGAGCTTTTAGTTGTGAGTGTCATTCTGATGCAAAGAACATGTTGAAAGCCTTTGAGATGAAATACAGATTAGAAATTTATGAGGTATTAAGACCCATGTATGACCCAAATGTGTATGCACGGGAAGTGTTGCAGATTGGGAGTTTGATCAAGCACATCACCATGACTGAAGACTACTAGGCAGATTGTAAAGATGAATTTGAAACTCGAGACTATGCTTTTGCTAGATTAACAATTGATCAAGTTAAAATCTTTCAAATCAACCTTAATGTTGAAGAAATTGAAGATGATAGATAGAATATGTATAGTAATACATATTTGAAAAAGATTAGAAATACCCCTATTAGTTTAGAGCCCTATCAAGATGCTCAGGATGATTTAGATATTATGATGGCCTAAATTGTTAAAAGGACCAGGAAGTGGGTAGAGTGGACTACAGTGAGAAGAAGCTGAAGTAAGAGCACCCCCACTCAAGCTCCTTCAGCATCTACTCCTACCTCCTCACAAGCTGACAGATCAGGTGTGACCCTAGCAATCACTCAAAGACTAGCTCAACCAGTGGCTGGAGGTGACCAACCCCCAGACAAAAACATTCCTTTGACAAAAACTTGTCAAGATGGCTCTTCTCTAGTGATTGGCACTAAATCAAAAACTAAGAAGAAAATAGAAGAGCCCAAAGATAGCATTGTTACTCCAATTCCTTCACCTCATGGTAGTCTTTTTCCAACCATGAGTGCCACACTTCTCTAGCTGAGTAGCCCTTAGGTGCAAGTAGTAGATTTGGGAGATGGAGGAAGAAGTGATAGTGAGTCCATCGACTCAGAGGAAGTGGCTAAGAAGACTATAGAAATGGAGAAAGGCCACTTGAGAGTCTTCAAATCTTGTCTCTCAAGCTCAAAAGAATCCATTCTCCTCAACTGCAAAAGCAATTGCTCTGGTTAAGAGGAAAATGTTCATTATAGATTCACTCAGGACAACTTCTAAGTTGATAGGCACTAATTCCTAGTTAGAGCACACTCTAGAGAGAAAGAGAAAGAGGAAGGATGAAGGTGCTCCCAATAAGGATACCATGTCTCTTGTAGTTCATTCTAGATCTGCATTGAGTAAGGTTAAGAAGCAAAAGACCTTGTCTATTCTGGGACAATATCCAGAAACAGGGCACCTAACAATGGAGATTGAAAAACCTACCAAAGATGGGAGAATTGAAGATATGTTTGCTAATGATTTTACTTTGCATTTAGTAGATCTTGGGGAAGCCATACATGACACCATGGTCGACTTGTGGAAGTCAAGAAATGAGGTGATTGAAGGATAGTTGGAGAGCCTCAAATTGTCAAAGGTTAGGATGAAAGAAGAGATTAAAGAGTTGAACAAATTTATAAGACAATTAATTACTTTGATAGTGAGTATCTCTAGAATGCCAATAACAAGTAACCCAACTGCTACCGAAGTTTAGGCACTCATCTCTTAGCTTCAAGAAGATAGGCATTTTGGCCAAATTGGCAAAGAATCAGGTAACAAGTTTAAATCAGAGGGACTCTCCATTATAGAACAAATTGGAAATGTTATCTTAAGACTAGAAATAGAGAAAGATAAAATTTCATCTAATAGAAATACCTTGGATGTAGAGAGGACTAAAAGTGATGATTGTGTATCCTTATTAAGGATGATTATTCAAATAAAATCAAAGAAAGATGTCGAAGCTAAAATCTTTCCGAAAGGAGTTGAGCCTCTATTTGAATGGTTGCAAAGCATGTAGTTCAAGTTAGAAATGATCTTTGAGGTAGAGAAAGGTCTAAAGTAGACTAAAGAGAAGGTAAAGAAAGATCAAGATAGAGATTATGAACTTCTAAAAGGACTACACACATATTCACAAACTAGTGGGCAAGGAAAAGGAGTAATTGGAGTCACTATCATGCAAAAAAATTTCTCCAATTTTATTGATAGCATGACAAGCATCTCTTCAAGGCACCAAAATAGAGTGTCTAAGCTTCAGAAACTTGACGGATGCATACATGTAGCCATAGAGGAATTACAATATAGACTAAATTCCATCAAAGATTTGGCTAGGGAACATGCCAAATGGCTCTTGAGATATACTACTGTGCATGTATAGAGACATGAAGAGCTGATTCTGATTATTGTTGTCACTAAGGCCTATAGGACAAAAGTAGAAAAAGGAAAGAAGGCAAAGTGATTCATATTCCACCCTTTCCATTTTCATTCTATAATCTTTGTAATAGACAACCTGGCTTTTTTCCATTTGTCAATTTTGAGAAATGGTTAAACTTCCTTTGTAACAGTCATCTTGAAATCCTATATGTATGATAATGAAAGATGAATAAAAGGTTAACAAATTTTTGGTATGAAAGATTTGAGGTCACAGAGTCAATTGAATGGCATTTTTGTATCAATCATTTTCTGTTCCATTGGAAATAATTGTTATTAGCTTGTTGTTTCTCTTTAACTAGAATTGAAGTGAGGAATAAATAGAGGTTTACTTCCCCTGTCTTAATACATTGAGTTGAACATGATAGGAACTATTGCTTTAAATCCAAAGAGATTCATTAGATTTTTCATTCAATATAATCTTCTCCACTAATTATTTCCTAGGTAGATAAATTAATCTCAATGCATATTAGTTATGAATTCATAAGATGTGTGAATTTTTTAGATTTGAATAACTCTCAAAGCATTAATTTTTTCCTAAGTTGAATTCTGTATAGATTTGACTTAGTTTTCCCTCTCCTATTCTTTGGTTAAGAACATACCCTATTTTAGATTTAGGAATAAACAAAATTCATTGCAAATTCATAATAGGGAGTTGTACCTAACAATTTAGAGGAAAGTAAATCTTCAAGAGGTCACTTTCCAAACTATTGTAAATAGAAGTTGTTCATTGATTACGGCATTTGTGAGTCAAAACTAAAAAGAAAAAATCTGTTTACCAACATAATAGAATAAACTTTACTCAGGTCCAACAAATTTTTTGCTCGGCTTGCACTAACTTTTCTCGACACCTACTATCCATTCGATCAAGGTTTGTAGAAAAACTTTGTGTAACTTGTTCTTCTAAACTTTCTTAGTGTAACCAACCTTTGTAACCTTAAGTAGATTATCAATGGACTATGTTATCATTGTCTTAATTGATTCTTATACTTCTTTACATAATCATAACTCAACCTTCTCTCTAGGTGCTATTGTTACATCTTTTGATAAAATCCTCTTCATCAATCAAATAAGTGATAGTACTTAAATCATTTAAGTAGTTGTCTTACCAGTAGATAGTAGGTTTGACATCAATGAAAAAATAATGATTGAAGCATATTGATCATACTTGCATCAATTTGTTCTCAACAATTCCCCTCTTTAATAGTCTTCTTCAATCTATCAACAATCTCCCTCTTTGGCATTGATGGAAAACCAAACTGATCAACCAAACTAACTAGGTTAAAATAGTAAGACAGTACCAAAAAGAAAATAATTCCTTGTATTGAAATTTATCCCTCTATCAACAACTTCCACCTTTTGAATACATTACAAAATTCTTCCTTATAACTCCCTCTGAATTTATTCTTACTATATCTCCCTCTTACAAGGTAGGTGTTTTAGGATTTCTCCTTCTTTGTTCTTTTGATCAATAACTATCTCCTTCTTTCTTGCATTTTACTATCTCCCTTATCATGCTTGTATTATCCCTGATTAGCAATATGAGCAATTATCTCCTGCAGTAATTATACTGGCTTGATCAACAATTATCTCCCTCTTTGACAACAATGCCAAAGACTTGTCATCTTAACATGTAGATATAAGCTTTTTCTAGTTTCTCCCTCTATCACCTTGCTTGTCACTAATTTGAACTATCAATTCTTTGATTACTTTAGGCAGCTCTTAGAGTAAGATCCTCTACATCAATTTGAAATATATGAAAATCAGCTTGTTTGATGTAGGCTACTCCTCTTCATTACTTAGATCGCCTTTGATAGGGTATCACCCCTAGTTTGCCTCTTAGATACTCATGAGCATCCTTAGGTAATGCTTTTGTGAAGATATCAACAATTTGTTCCTTTTTGTTAACATATTCCATCTTCACCTCTTTATCTTGAACTAATTCTCTCAAGTAATGATACTTGATTGCAATGTGCTTACACTTTGTGTGCATCACATGATTCTTTGATATATTGATAGTACTTGTATTATCACAATAAAGTGTTACTAGTTCTATGATCTCTTCCTTCATTCCTTTGAGTAGCTATTTGATCCATACAATATTTGCACAATTTATAGTAGCAACAACATATTCAACTTCAATAGTAGATTGTGAGGTGCAATTTTGTTTCTTGCTAGTCCATGTAACCAGCCTTTTGCTTAAGAACAATGCTTCCCCCACTAGTGCTTTTTCTGTCATCAATGTTTCTAACCCAATCACCATCAGTGTAGGCTCTTAATTCAAATTTTTCATTTTTCTTATAGTATAGACCATACTTCTCTATTCCTTTCAGATATCTCATTATTCTCTTTGTTGATCTTAGATTGGTTTTGACAATTGAGTGTCAACACACTTAAGCTTTTTGCTAAGTTCATGCTGAGCTAGTAACATATGCCAAGTATAATATGTATAGATGCCAAGTAAATCAATTGTCAAGTAAATAGATAGTGCCAAGTAGTTCAAGTGTCGAGTGAACAATTGATGCCAAGCAAGTTCAAGAGCTGAGCCAAATGGAATTATAGTAAGTGCCAAGCATTAGTATTATCAAGTGTCGAGTAACACATAATGGACCTAGTTGTTTGTAATGGAGAAAATAACTATGTAAACCATTTTTTGAGCTGACTTATGGATAGATCTCGAAGCTTTAAAGATAAGATCGAATCTATTTGGATTCCCTATGTGATCAAGATGCAACCAATTAGAAAAATGGAAAGAATTGAGCGAGAAAAATGAATGAATCACAATAGTAGATTTATACCTAACCCTAAGCCACCAAAGTCTTTTTAAAGGGAGATGAAGCCCCATAATTTAGTATGAGAGAGAGCATTAGAGAATGCATGTGAGGAAGTGATGCTAATGAAGATTTGAAGGAAATGAAAGGGGTGAATTGATCAGTATACATTCAAGGTGACTTAGAAGAAGGAAAAAATTGCAAAATTAGTTTGCAGAATAGAGGATTGAGGATACAACAATTTCATATTAGATCAGAAAGGATCAAGATGGACTAAATTGAGATCTAAAATCAACAATACTAGATTGTAAGTAGTCAGATCAAACATTCTATTGTACTTTCTAACAATTGTATCAGTAGGATGAAATCCTTTATATTAAGGTTGACTTAATAGTCATAGTGAAATCCTCTAACAAGGTGACATTCCAAGTGAGTGTTCTAAAGTCCTTTAGCTAGACACACTTTTAACAGGGTGTTAAAATTCTTTAACAGTGTGGGATCTAATAATCCTCTGTAAGCCTTTAACAAGGAAGGCCTTTCACAAGATAGATAATGAGAATGGTCAAACTAAGTAACCTTAATAAGTGAACTTTATTACTATAGTAGTGAAAAATTGTGGGTCATCCCCACCCCAATTTTACCTTCTCATTGGAGGCTTTCTAGGTAATCATAACTAGTGTCAAGTGTTTATGTGGATACATTTACTTTACATGTTATTTTAATATGTTTATGCATGCATTGTTTTAAAGTTAAAAGTTTTATTGGTTAGAGATTAGTACTTCTAATTCATCCCCCCCCCCCGAGAAGTATACATTTCCCATTTGTATTTCCAACACTCTTTACAACCATCAAATGATTCTCCCTTGGATTAGTAGAGAATCTTGCAACTATCCCCATAGATAATGCAATGTCAACTTTTCTATGTACTAGATATTGTAATTTTCTAATCATAGATATGTATAGTGTTTGATTCACTTCAATTAACTCATCATTCTTTGAAAACTTGTGTCCTATCACCATAGGTGTACTTATTGGTTTTGAATACTTCAATCCAAAAGTTTTGATTATTTCTTTGACATATTTTGACTGAGTGATGTATATACCATATTTCATCTAATATACTTACAAACCAATAAAGAATTTAATGTCTACAAACATAGACATTTCAAATTCTTGCTTCATTTCATTTACAAAAGCCTTACATAAAGCATCTTGTCCTCCAAATATTATATCATCAACAAAATATTCAGATAACAAGATACATTTTCCTTTCTCTATCATTATGTATAGATTGTTGTTATCATTAGTCTTTTCAAATCCAATCTTCACAAGATATGTATGAAGTCTCTCATACCATGCTCTTGGTGCTTGTTTCAAACCATATAGAGCTTTGTGTAATTTACATACCACGTTCTTATTGTTAACATCAACAAAACCTTCTAGATGTTCTATGAAAACTTCTTCTTCTAATATGTCATTCAGAAATGGAGATTTAACATCCATTTGATAAACTTTGAAACCTTTGTGTATAGAATAAGCATGTAAAGTTCTTACTCCTTCCAATCTAGCAATAGGGGAAAATATCTCTCCATAGTCAATATCTTCTTCTTATGCATATCCTTTGCAAACTAATCTTTCCTTGTTCCTTGTGACTTCACCATTTTTATCTAGCTTGTTTCTCAATACCCACCTGGTGCCAATCACATTTTGGTCTTTTAGTCTAGAAAATATAGTCCATGTTTTGTTTTTCTCAATTTGTTCAATCTCTTCTTCCATGGCTTTACCCAGTCTACATATTCCAATGCATCTCTTATTGATTTGGGTTCCTTCATTCTTAGCAAACATGTATCACTTCTCAATTTGTTTCTTGTCATTGGTCTAGCACCTTTATCTCCAATAATTTGTGTAGTAGGATGATGTCTTTTGACATATTTGACCAATCTTGGTTTAGCTCTAGTTTCTTCTATTGATTTTTTAGTTTCACAATCATTTTGTACATTTATGTCAGGTAACTCAGCATCTCTACTAATTTAAGAATTAGAAAGAGCTTCTTCTTCATTTTGTAACTTAGCATTTGAATGTAGCTCAATTCCCAAATGCAACTCAATATTCATAGTCTATGACTCAGTAGCTATTAAAACTCATTGTTGGTTTGTAGCTTGATTTGTATCATCTTCTTCAATAGGCATACCTTCATAAGAGTATACAAATGATTTTTATTCTTCCAGTTCTTTAATAGTTCAACTTCATATACTTATGTATATTCATCAAAGTTCACATTTGCACTTTCCACAACTTTGTTTGTGTTAGTATTCAAACACTTATAAGCTTTACTTCTTGTGGAATATCCTAAGAATATACCTTCTTCACTTTTTGCATCTAGTTTACCATTCTTGAAGTCTTGAGGAATGTAACACTTGCTTCCAAATACCTTAAAGTATTTTACATTAGGTGAGTATCCATACCATAATTCAAAAGGTGTTGAATGAGTACATTTCTTGACTTTTACATGGTTCAGGGTATAGACAGATGTACTCACAGCTTCTCTCAAGTATTTCAAAGCAACATTTTTCTCTGTCGTGAGTGTTTGACCTTCAGGACTTGGGTCAAGTTCGACCTCAACCTTGACCCAAGTCCCCCTTTTCATCAAAAATTTTCTCAGATATAGGGAAAAGTTCAAAAGTTTGTTTTCCTACTTTCATGTCAGTTGTTTCAGGCTTTGGAATGGTAAACCCTCAAATTATATTTAATATAGGTCCATTTTTTAAGGTTTAAACCATAGACAAAAATTAAAATTACATGCAAGAATAAACAATATCATAAAATAATAGATCACATAGAAGAGAACACAAGACACCAAGATTTAATGTGGTTCACCCAAACACTAGGCTACATCCACCAAATAGCAAGTCCAATATTATTATGATCCAGTGATTACAACCTAATTACAGTATGGAATCTCTTATAGCTCAATACCGCCACAAGAAGAAATTTTTGCATCACACCTTATGAAAATCCCTAACCCTAAGCTCTTTTATACAAGTATTTTTACTACTTTATGGTTATAATTAATTATTACATGTCAGCCCAAAATCTTGATGAAATAGGGCCTAGAGATTTTTTGAGCCCCAAAGAATTATGAAGTATGTACAATACTTCCCTGATCAGTCACCATAAACTAACACATTTAAAGGGGTTTACACTTAATGGGAATTTATTTCCTATATGTGTTGGAATGTTCAAAATGGGAAGAGTACTTCTAAGAGGAGGCAGGGGGTGAATCGGAAGTACCACACTTTAAACCTTTTTCAATCCTTTAATTACATAAATGAAAATTAAACTACATGCATGTAAACATATAAATGAACATAAAGTAAAAAAAACACCAGAATTGGTAATCCAGAAACCCTCTAGGAATAAAAAGGTAAACTTGGGGTAGGGATGATACCCACAAAATCATTGCAGCAATAATTATTTTACCACTTCTAATGGTCTGCCCTGTTAAAGGCTTTACACTATATCAATAGTGACATAATTAGAAGATTTACAAACACTTTACATGAAGTGTCACCCTGTTAAAGATTTATAATAGGCTTTTAAACCCACCTAATATAATAGGCTTTTCAAACACCTTCTCTAAAGGTTCTCCTACCTAGCTACTAAGCTAACCTATCAATATAAGATTTCCATTTTCTAATACAATGACAAGAAAGTATTAGAGCAATAGACTTGATAGTATGCAATCTCTAATTGTTGAATTCAGGCACCTGATCTGCTCTCTCTAGTCTTGATCCTCTGAGATCTGATATCTGATCTTATCTCTTGACCCTTGTACTATTCTGATCAACTGGATGTATAATTGTTGATCTATTCCTCTAAGTCTTACTCTCCTCACACTGAATTTCACTATAATCTCCCCATACACTACTCTCTCTCACACATGCAACGAATTTTTTGACCTCCTTTTAAATATTGTGAAGACTTAGGGTTATGTATGGATCTACGATCCATATTGAATCTCAAATTCCCACTCATACCTTGCATTTTTCTCATTGGTTGCATGCCTTCTCCATTTTTTTGATTGGCTACATGCTGATCACATAGGGAATGTAAAATATTCATCCTTATCCTCTTTCTCCTTCAAAATCCTTCTATGTTGGCTCCAAAAATAGTTTACATCTGAGTTTGTGAGGGCACAAACTTATATGTTGATTATGTGTTACTCAATACATACTAGACTACTGGTGCTTGACACATTTACTATCCTAGATTGCTCAGCACCTATAACACTCTATCTCACTCGACACATATATGATTCTAGCTCACTCAGCATATGAAGCATTCTGACTTCCTCGGCATCAACTAGGTCTTAGCACCTATATGTCACTCGACTCTTATATACTGCTTGGCACCTTAAGTCACTCGACACCTATTGAAATACTAGCTCGACACACATTATGGCTTGGCATACATAGTGTACTTGGCTTCAATGTAGAAATTCGTTAAGTGTGTTGACACTCAAATGTAAAAACTATCTAAGGAATAAAAATATATCGACCTCTCTAGAAGTTTGTGCCTTAGATTTGTATAAAAGGAACCCTTCCTCTCTCATTTTCACATCCACTTTTGATGATCAAACATTTTTCGTCCATTGCATTCAAGCAAAAAAATCAAATGAGAAAGAAATCACCAATTCAAGAATTCAAGATCTCCATTGAAGATCAAGGATTCAAGCATTCAAACCTTCAAAGGGGTTTGGTTCAAGCATTCAAGATTTGTCATTCAAATTCTAGATCTATCCACCATGGTGGTGTGATCTTCCTTCAAGATCTTTTGTTCATCTTCAAGATCTATTCATTCTTCTCTCAAGGTGGATTTCAAACATACAATCATGGAGGTTTTAATTTACATTATTGAGTCCAAGCTTTCATATAAATATACTTGTTTGTACATTTCAAATATAATTGCATATCTATTGAATATCATAGCTTCGTTGTTAGATCTACTTCTACTACTTGCTAGCATTCTCTATTTTAATTCCATTATTAAGGTTGATTCCAAACCAAAGTTTTCCTTAACTCCTCATCCAAAAAACAAAACCCTTTTTCTTGTAGATATAGGTGTAAGACAATGAATATCAGTGCAGATCTGCATACTCTTTTTGTCGAACTTTAAGAATTTATGAACATAATTTTTGTTGGAGTAGTGCAAGTTAAGGTAAAAAATAAAGGGGTAATATTGTGCCCTAGGGTAAGATGTTACTTCGCATTTGAGTCAAGATCAACTTAACTCAGAAAAGGAAAAGATTTATGGGATTTGTAGATCTCATAGTTTTGGTTCTGGGGTGCAGAAATCAATAGTTTTTCAGACTATTTGACAGGGTTTTCAGTAGCTTCTTTTTTAGAGGTAAGCACTTTCATTTCTTCATTTCAATATTAGGATTTCCAAATTTACATTCCATCCCCTTAAAATTCATATGTATGTGTAAAATATGGGTTTAGTGTCCCTTATATGTGCATTATTCTAAACCCTATTCATCCATATTTTTGTATCTTACATTTTGGTGAACCCATTTGCAAAAACTCTTTCTTTTTGGTGTTAGATTTTCATCTTGTGTTAGATATTTCATATTTATAAAAGTAGATTTCTTTCACGCATAAGTTTCAAAAATACTATCAAAAAAATTGCAAAATTTCATTAAAAATACAAAAATATTTACATTTTTCATGCTTCTAGTGTTACTTTGTGTTCAACATGTATGACTTTTTATTTGAATACTTTGATGAAGCTTTTATTACAAACAAGGATAGATCCCTTAATGAGGTACATGGAAGTAAGGATGAAAATTGTTCAAATGAGATATTCATTGATCCTATTCCTATTTCATCTTCTTCTACAACCTCTTCAATTGATCTTTACCATAGGGTGTGTGCATGGTTACCTTCATGATCAATCATCTACCTTCCATTGAATTTAAGTCATTTATTTTGAAATTTATGTTCTTAATAAACTCCTACCCTTCATTTAGGGTTAGAGTTTGATTCCTTTTATCCAAAATTCCACTTCCTCTTGATTGTAGGAGGCTTGTTGAATCTTGGGTCATTTTCTATATTTCTTTAAAAGATAATATTTTATCTAAAACACTCCTCTATGGGTGGGGGTCTTGTTGATAAGATCTCTTTCTCTTTAAGGATCCTTTTTCCATAAGTGACATATCCTTTTCATGATTATCTATGCTCTTCGATGTAGGGGTCAATACCCTTCGCTAAGAACATAGTGTACATTGTTGTTAACATGATATCTCCTTACATTGTGAAGTAGGTATCCTCTTTCTCTTCCTTATCATGTATAGTAGACAACCAAGATAAGGAGTGGGGAATATATAGGGTCTCCCTTGTACTATAGTTTTTTATTTATATGTTAAATCTTTTGACGGTAATGCACGTAAGTTGCTAAATCCTGAAGAGACATGCATTTTTTAATTTTCAATATGCTAAATCCTGAAGAGACACATTGATGCAGGAGCATCGAGCTTTGATTTTGGTGAATTTATGTTTTTCATGGTTAGGGATGTGTTGGAGACACATTGGATAACCTTTCCTCATGCTTGCATAGAGATTGGATGGATTGAGTTGAAGTTTGAGTCATTTTACCTTGCTGTTGGAATTGTGTTTTCTGGTTTCTGGGTGTTAAAGGATGAAATTTTAGGGATTAAATAGGGCCTAGATTACTATCTCTAGTTAAAGGTTCAATTCCTAATTCTTTATAGGTTGGGAGAGATCATAATTCTCCTAGAGTATTGATTTCTGGCAGTTTGCGCAACGGGTTTTTGTACATGACTTTCAGGATGGATGTATAGATATCCTTGGTGAATCAACCTTTTCACCTTTAAGGGGTTGTATAAGACCTAAAATAATAGCTTCAGTTCAAAGAACAAGTTTTAATTCAATTGGAGCTATGAGATATCACATTTTTTCTCAGGTATCAATTTTTGGACATTTTATTGTTGTTGGAGGCTGACTTTTGGCATTTAATTTGTGTTGTGGCTAACTTATGGCTTAGTTGGGTATAAGTAAGGGGCCTTGTGGATTCTTTTATTCATTCATGGAGGGATCATTCAATCATTTGGAGGAGTGAGTGTGGAGAGTAGTTGAAGAGCAAGTTTTCTTGAGTTTATTGACAAAGTGCCGAATGTGAGGTAGTTTACAGCAATTGTGATGGAGTTATGAATGTGTAGATAGAGCACCACATTTGAGGTAGGTTACACTTGGATCTTGGATGAATTTGGAGTAGAACTAGGGCTATGGCTGGAAAACAAGGAGATTTCTTGGTGGGCTTGCAAGCACAAGTTGAGATCTTCCTTGGAGGTTTCTACTAGAGTATGGATTTGGACTAGCTAGTGTTTGGGTGGGATCTTGAGGGATCTTGCAAAACTATTATTGTAATTTATTGTATCTGGCCATAACCAGGTAGGCCTTACAGCCTAACACATTGCATGTAATAGTTATTTTATGTATAAATTATTGTAATTTGGTATCAAATCTTACATAATTACTTCTTGTTGTTGTGTTTCCACTATGTGGTTATTTGTTGGGGGCTAGGACATCTCCTTTGGGGATTATCTATCATTGCACTACATCAGGTAGTATCAGAGCTAAGGTTGTTCCTAAGCATGTAGACAGATCGTCGAAGCTGAGGTAGTTTGCACTACGACTTGGGTTGGAAGTAGATCTGAGTTTATCTTGATCTAGTGGTGGATTTTCTTTCTAAAGTCCTAGATCTCTTAGTTGTGAGCTGGTAGATCATGGTTCTGGCTTGCAACTATAGAGGGATTGCAGATGGATCGATGGATGCAAAGATGGAAGATTGATCTTGTTGAGGCATGATCATAGAGAGATTGTAGATTGTAGATCTATGGTCCTAGATTTATAATGTGGTTCCTGATTGTTCATGTGAGGTGGAAGGTTGTGATCTAACTTGAAAATGATTTGAGGTTGTCACAATGAGTGTGGGAAGGATTTGTTGTAGAAGGTTTGCAAATATCTTGGAAGATGGCTTTGAGAGGATTGGACCCTGAAATGATTGCAAATCTCTATGATGTGCTAGAAAGGAGGTTTTCTAAGATGTCTGCTCGGGTTGAAGCTAGTTTGGATGATCAAGCTAAGGAGGTTTTTGTTCAATTTGAAACTAGTTTGGATGATCGAGATAAGGACAAGATGTGGAAGGCATTCCATAGATGTTTGTGGAGCTAGAGTCTACCGATCGAAAAGAGAGTTGTCTGGCCGATTAAGAGACTTGTTCATGAGAAAAGATGGCATAGCAAAGTTGAGGTTGGTTTTGTTGATCAGTTTATGGAGTCTGATACAGAACTTGCAAAGTAGCTGGAGGTTGTTGCTGAAGATATTCCTAACCTTGTTGATATTAGGACAGAGGTTGGTTTTCATGATTAGTTAGTTGAATTTGACGTGGAAATTGCAAATCACTTGGTCATGGGTGATCTAGTTGTTGTTGGTGGTGACTTGTATGTTACAGAGCATCATGTTGTGAGCAATGAGATTACTGGTGTTGTGCGTTTGGCATGTGTTGATGGAGATCTTCATATTGCTACTAATGTGGAGTTTATTGGTACTGGTGTGGATTCACTAGTTGCTGATCTGGATGAGGGTTTGTTGATGAAACATTATGTTCAATTTGTTCATGGGTGTGAGCATGCTGATTAGGTTGTCGATATGTATTTGATTCTGATGTTATATTGTAGTGGATGAAGCATAGATGGTTTATTTTTAGATTTTTTCTATTGACTCTGATGAACTAGAAGCCTTTAGTAAAGATGAAGTTGGTTGTAGATCTTTCTTTGGGCATCAAAGTATGGGACATACTTTTCTATTTACCTAGGGAGTCTGATGCAGGAGCATCGAGCTTGAATTTTGGTGGAGTTATTTTTTTCATGGTTAGGGATGTGTTGGAGACACATTGGAGAACCTTTCCTCATGGTTGCATAGAGATTGGATGGATTGAGTTGAAGTTTGAGCTGTTTTACCTTGCTGTTGGAACTATGTTTTCTGGTTTTTGGGTTCCTGTTGTGAGTCATGTAACTAATTTTTCACAATGATTTAGATGATGAAAATTTCAAGGATTGAAGAGGGCCTAGAGTAATATGTCTGGTTAAAGGTACAAGTCCTAATTCTTTATAGGTTGAGAGATATGGGAATTCTCCTAGAGTATCAATTTATGGAAATTTGTGTGATAGGTTTCTATGTTGTAGAGGACCTGACGTACTACCTTTGATTCAAAGAAAAAGTTCTAATTCAATTGGAGCTATGAGATATCGCAATTTTTCTCGAGTATCAATTTTTGAAAATTTAATTGATGTTGGAGGTTGACTTTTGACTTTTAATTTAAGTATGGGTATTTAATTTTTGTTGTGGCCAACTTGAGGCTTAGTTGGGTATAAGTAAGGGGTCTTGTGGAGTCTTTTATTCATTTATGGAGGGATCATTCAGAGGAGGAGGAGGATTGAGTGTGGAGAGTAGTTGAAGAGTGAGTTTTCCTGAGTCTATGGATAGAGTGTTGAATGTGAGGCAATTTACGCTTGCATCTTGGATGAAGTTGGAGCAGAGCTAGGGCTACAGATGGAAAACAAGGAGATTGCTTGGTGGACTTGTGAGCACAAGTTGAGATCTTCCTTGGAGGTTTCTACTAGAGTGTGGATCTGGACTAGCTAGTGTTTGGGTGGGATTTTGCAAAACTATTATTGTAAATGCTTGTATTTGGCTTTAACCAAGAAGGCCTTATAGCCTAGCACATTACATGTAACAATTATTTTATGTATAAATTATTGTAATTTGGTATCATTTCTTGCATTAATATTGCTTCTTCTTGTTGTGTTTCCATTGTGTGTTTATTTGCTGGGTGCTAGGACATCTCCTTTGGGGATTCTTCTGCCTTGAACTACATCACACACATCTTTCAAAATTTTCAATATGCTAAATCCACAAAAGGTAACATATATAATTTGCTCAATCTCGAAGGGACACATTTTATATTCATAGTGATACAAGAAGGTGGATCTATGAGTATCCTAGAAGCTGTCAGAAGATGCATTACAATTGCAAAGCACAATTTTTGCTAGGTGAACTATTAGATTTTGCTACCTATTGGGCTCTCCCTCCTTGGTGATTCATAGTAAGGTGAGCATCTTACTAGATGAGGTAATCTCTCTCTCTCTCTCTCTCTCTCTCTCTCTCTCTCTCTCTCTCTCTTTCTCTCTCTCTCTCTCTCTCTCTCTCTCTCTCTCTCTCTCTCTCGCTCTCGCTCTCTCATGCTAGTAGAACTCGATCATGAAGCTATGTTATTTATAGTGTTGCTATTGCCTTTCTTATGTAATCATTTATGCTTTTACGATAGCTTTCAAGAAAGCAAATCAAGTGAGCAAGCAATCACCCATTCAAGCATTCAAGTTCTCCATTGAAGATCATGGATTCAAGCATTCAAGCATTCGAAGGGATTTGGTTCAAGCATTCAAAATTCATCATTTAAAGCCTAGATCTATCCATCATGATGGTGTAATTTTCCTTCAAGATCTTTTCTTCATCTTCAGATTATTCATTCTTCCCTCAAGGTGGATTTCAAGCATACAATCATAGAGGTTTTGATTTACATTTATGGCTTTGATTTACGTTATTGAGTCCAAGCTTTCATATCAATATATTTGTTTACATTTCAAATACAATTTCACATCTATTGAATATCATAGCTTCATTGTTAGATCTACTTCTACTACTTGCTAACATTCTCTATTTCAATTCCATTATCCAAGTTGATTCCAAACTAAGGTTTGACCAAGGCAATCCCCTCATCCAAACAAACGAACCCTTTTTCTTGCATATACAAGTGTAAGACAACGAATATCAATGTAGATCTAGATACCCTTTTTATCGAACTTTTAGGATCCATGAATAGAATTTTCATTAGAGCAGTGTAGGTCAAGGTTGGAAATAAAGGCGTAAGATAATGCCCTAGGGTAAGATCTTATCCCACATTTGGGTCAAGGTCGACCTAACTCAAAAAAGTAAAAAAAAAATTTGGGTTTTGTAGATCTCATAGTTTCGAATGAGAAGTGCAATAATCAACAATTTTTGAGACTATTTGACAGGGTTTTTAGCAGGGTTTTTTTTCAGAGGTAAGCATTTTCATTTCTTCATTTTATTATTAGCATTTCTAGATTTACATTCCATCCCCTTACAATTGATATGTATGTGTAAAATATGGGTTTAGGGTCTCTTTCATGTGCATTATTCTAAAACTTATATATATATATATATATATATATATATATATATATATATATATATATCCATTTCATTCAGTGTCTTCCCCCCTTCATTCTTTGCTATTCTCATTTATGATCGCGGTTGGGTCTTGTCAACTCTTTCTGTACCTTCTCTCTCCTCCCCTACCACCTCCACCTTCCTCCTTTAATGGTCTGGTGGATCTGCAATCTAATATTTTATGTTATTTTCTCTCTAGCATCATGATGATAGATCATATGTTGATAATAGAAAAAAAAAATTATACACAATCAAATTCAGAAATTGAAAGTGCATTAGCATGGATTGTGGAAATCTAATAGATCTCTGAAAGTATCTAATTAGATATGCATTTTATATTTATTAATTAAGTTACAATTTAGAAAACACATATCTAATAATTTTTAAAATAACTTATAAATACAAAATATTTGTCAAATTAGATAAATTCTATATACTTATTCGATAAATATTTTGTAATTATTAATTAAGTTAAAAATTAGAAAACACATTTTATAATTTTCAACTTAACTACTAAATATAAAATATTTATCAAATCACCATTAGCCTTAAATTGAAATTGGCCTATCTACTAAAATTGAAATTGACCTACCCATCCCAATGACTATGAAGGTGATAGAAAATATCTAATTAGATATATATTTAATATTTATTAATTAAATTTAAAAAATTAGAAAATACATATTTTATAGTTTTTAAAATAACTACTAAATCATGTATCCAGTGCCAATAATTTTGAGCACACCTAGAGAACCAAAAAATATGCAAAAACGACTTAGGATGTCCACAAAAAGGGCATTGAGGATCAGGAACACTAAGATGTTTGAGTCGCGATCCAAGGGGAAGCCCTTGAAACAATAGGCACATGATTGTTCTAAGTGATTCCCTAATGATTCCTCGTTAATTTACCCAAATTTGGCATACTTTTAGGATGGAGATTTTGTTTACCTTGTGGAAAGATAGGAATGTTGTTCTTTTCATTCACAACTTTCTTGATATCAATGTTGCTATCTACACTAAAGCATGCATTTGTAATAATGTCATGTTGCAGATCTAGGTCTAGGCCAACAAGGTGGCGCTGGAAGTGGCCCACCTCCAGGAATCGCTCAATCATTGGGGTAACGTGCCTTGCACAGTTGCCAGAGTTCCTCCTGACTCTTCGGCTAACCACACTCTGCCCCGAGGCCACTATCATGGTCGCAGTTCTTCTGCTTGCCGTTCACATACATCGCACTCGTCGTCGCTGCTCTCCTAGTGGTGGTGATGCTTGTTGACGACGCCACTATGCTTCTCCGCCTCACCGCAATTCTGGCTTGTCCCTGACTCCTGTGGCTCCCCCTCATGTTGCTCCACCATGGGTGAAGGAAAAAGACAAACAGAAAGTTGTTGATGAAGATGCTACTGATGGTTGGACTGTTCCTAGTCTCGTTGCCAATCCCAAGGATTCCTGGGGTTATAGTGATCGTGGTGATCCTCCTTCGGTTGGCACTACTCTTGTGGCATGAGGGATTTGCTTATATATTTTTTGGATGACTAGTTGTTGATTCTGACTTATGTCGTGTGAACTCTCACAAGATGATCTTTTATCCCCAATCCTATTTTGAATATGTAACAAGTATATTAATTTATTAATAAAAAGAGACTATTGGTTTTAAAAATAACTAATAAATACAAAATACTTGTCAAAGCAACGAAATCTATCGGCTAGTTAGCCAATTCGGAACCTTAAATGCATTTACACGTCAAAAGATAAATGCTTTTGTGCAACTGAGAAAACGGTAATAAGTTTTACTCAGCAATAATAAGAAATTTAAGAAAAATGATATTTAAAAACTCGCTTGGGACATGACAACTCATCGAAACGTCTGGTATGGTATAAAAATGCCGAGTTCGGGTGTTGACCAAGAAAGGCAATGCAGCGGGTTGGGGGCGGGCAGCGAGACTAGTGTTTTGTCGTGACCACGGATCCATCCATCCTGATAGAGACGGGGAATATAGCCCCCTATCTATATAACTAGCCTCACAAGCTACTGTGGCAACGGAGCAATTATTCAAAATTTCAGTCCTAAATTTTGACAATTCTATGAATTTCTGTGATAAATTCTGCAAATTCTTCGAATTTCTGAATCCACGCCTTAAAATTCCGTTAAGTTGAAATTCATTGGATTGATGTCAATGGTTCCTGTGTACGTGATTTTCTCACTGGTTTTGGCAAGCCCATCCATGGCGGATAATACCACAAATCCTCTTCATGGCTGTAGCTCTATCAATCGCCTAAATGCTACACTTTTCAATACAAATCTTGACACAGTTTTGGAGTCACTCAGCAAAAACATCTCAACTTCTCGATTCGGAACCTTTATAGCAGGGGATTCCAGCAGTCAAGTTTATGGCCTTGCGCAGTGCAGAGCTGATTTATCTCTTACTCTCTGCGCCCAATGTTTTGAAGAGGCGCGGAACCAGCTAGCCCAATTATTTCCCACACAAAATGGAGGACAAATCTTTGTCAATGGCTGTTACTTGCGCTTCGAAAATTCGACATTTTTTACCAAAGCTACGGCTAATAGCATCTTAGATTGCAACTCTTCTTCCAATAGCAGTGCGGAAAATTTTTCTCAGAAAACTCGACATTTTTTACCAAAGGTACGGATAATAGCATCTTAGATTGCAACTCTTCTTCCAATAGCAGTGCGGAAAATTTTTCTCACAAGAGCAGAAATTGCTTAGCAAGATCGTTGATACAGCCATCAATAATAATAGCTTTGCAGTTGCGTGGACGATGGAATCGGCTTCATCCAATATATATGCTTTGGGTGAATGCTGGGAGAATATTTCAACCGTAGACTGCCAAAGCTGTCTGCAGAGAGCCCAGACAGAGTTGGAAAACTGCCTTCCGTCTCTACAAGGCCAAGATCTAGAATCCGGTTGCTATTTAAGATACGCCAACTACTCTTTCGTTTCTGTCAATGGAATTTCCGGTAATTTAATTTCTAAATTTGAAAGCTCATATACTGTATACTTCCATTGTTTTAAGCGGTAACTGAATTTCTAAATCTGAAAGCTCAGTAGCGGTTTCGATGCATTGTTTTAAGCGATAGTTTACTTTCTAAATCTGAAAACTCAATAGTGGTTTAGTTCCATCGTTTCATGGTTGAATTTTAAGGTTTGGCTGTAAAATTTCGCAGCGACGAACACAGGGAGCAATGGAGGATCGAAAGGTAAGATTGCAGGCATAATAGTTGGAGTTACTGGTGGTGTAATTCTAATGGTGGCTGCTTTCTTTGCCTTTCGGAAACGTAGACAGCCAAGATTCCAGAGGAAATGGCGAAAGAGGGATCCGCCAGGTGAGTCCCATAACAAATTTGCCTGTAGATTGTTTTTCCTTCTAATTTTCTATGCTGATAAAGCTCTCTGCAGATGGAGAATTAGAATTAGGGGAAAGAGCCTGGCGGTTTGATTATAAAGATCTTAGAGAGGCAACTGACGATTTAAATGTCAAGAACAAGATTGGCGAAGGGGGCTTCGGCCAGGTCTTCAAGGTACACAACAAACAATCCTCATCTCTTCAATTGGTAATGAAACCCTAGCGCGAAACCCTCGCCCAATTTAACGGCAGAATGAAATGTTTGAGAATTTGACAGGGAAGGCTGCAAAATGGGAGAGAAATTGCCGTGAAAAGATTGTTTCCAAGTGAATCGAATAGGGTTGCTGAAGAATTCGTGACAGAAATAGAGCTTATCAGTGGGGTCTCTCACCGGAACTTGCTTACATTACTTGGATTCGCCACGCTTGAAGAGATGAGGATGCTCGTCTTCGATTACATGGCAAACAGAAGCCTCGACAAGCATCTCTTTGGTTAGGAGCCTGAACACACGGCCATTTTGTAAATAAATGAAATTTGTATTCATTCAGTATCACTGCCGTGAAGATTGTTCATTTTGTTTATTGTAATGAACTGAAATGGGCCTATTTAGTCTCCATCGCCTAAATTTGTTTCTGTAAAAGTAGTTTGAGATTTATTTGGAATTATTAACTACGATTCAAATATACTAAAATATATTACAGGCAGAGGAGGAATTTTCCTAAGTTGGGAAGCACGCTTCGACATCATATTGGGAACAGCTCGAGGTCTCACTTATTTGCACGAGTATTCTCATGTTCGTATCGTGCACAGAGACATCAAACCTGCGAACATTCTCTTAGATGAGAAATTCCAGCCTAAAATTGCAGATTTTGGATTGGCAAGGCTTTTCCCTCATGACAAAACCGACCTCACCACAAGGATTGGGGGAACACTAAAAATTCGGGAAACCTTTTTATTTAGTGCTTTTCAATGAATAAAACTTCAAATTTTCAATTTCTGTGTGTCATTTCATATTGCAGAGGTTATACCGATCCAATAAAACTGGAAAAGTTTCAATTTCTTTGTGTCACTTGTATTAGAGAGGTTGTACTGATCCAATATTATTTCAAAAGTTTCAATTTCCTTTCCTTGTGTCACTTGTATTGCAGAGGTTATACTAATCAAATAAAACTTCAAAAGTTTCACTCTCTCTGTACCACTTGTATTGCAGAGGTTATTCTAATCCAATAAAACTTCAAAAGTTTCATTTTATCTATGTCACTTGTATAGCAGAGGTTATACTAGTCAAATAAGGCTTCAAAAGTTTCCCTTTCAATCACTTGTATTGCAGAAGTTATTCTAATCAAATAAAACTTCAAAATTTTCAGTTTATCTATTGCTTGTATTGCAGTGGTTATACTGCTCCGGAATATGCAGTCCATGGTCAGTTAACTGTTAAAGCCGATGTGTACAGCTATGGAGTGGTCGTCCTGCAGATTATTAGCGGTAGAAAATCCATACAAAATAAACTTTCAGATGATATGCAGCTTCTACTGCCCTGGGTAAGCACTTTGATTTCAGTTTGATCATTCACTAAAATCATGAGTTTTCCTATGCTAACCAAAGCTTGATATTGCAGACATGGAGGCTATACCAAAAAAATGAAGAGCTAGGTATTGTGGATCAAAGACTGGGCGGAGTGTTTATCGCGGCACAGGTATCAAGAGTGATAAACATTGCCCTTCTGTGCATCCATGACTCAGCATCAAAGAGACCATCCATGTCAAATGTTGTATCAATGCTTACAGGGAATTCTCCAATACCAAGGGTGGAGGCAACAAAGGTAAAACCTGCATTCACAGGCGAGATAGGCGATACGCAGTATGTGTTCATTGACTCCACATCACAGTCGGCTTCTTCCTCAGCAGCAAGACCATCCTCTTCCTCAGCAGCAGGGCCATCCTCTTCTTCTGCAGCAGGGGCAACTACCTCTTCCTCTGCCCTCATCTCTGGCTCTTCATAATTGCCTGTCACCCTTAAACATCACACACTAAGGTAAAAATTAAGCTCAGAACTTTGACTATTTAATACTTATAGCTTAGGAATCAAGTCTTAGTGTGTCATGTTTAAGCTGTCTGATAATCGTCTTGCTGAAAAAACACAAATTCAAACTGCTAATCTGTCATATATCAAAAAAGGGTTCTGGTATGCCAATTATTTATCAGATATGTTGAGAGCCTTCTGGTATACCCTGTTTGACAGAGAAGCTGGGAGGTTTTTGGTATGCCTATTGTTTAACATAGATGGTGAGTGCTTTCTTATATACCTTGTTTGAGGTGTTTTGGTTAATGCTAATTGTTTAGCAGAGATGCTGAGAGCATTGTGGTATACCTTGTTTAGCAGAGGTGGTGAGAGCTTTCTGGTAAGTCAAATGTCTAGCGAAGATGCTGATAGCATGAGTGTATGCCTTGTTGTTTAATAGTGATTCTAGGAGGTCTATGGTATGTCAATAGTTTAACAGAGATGCTAAGAGCTCTCTGGTATACATTGTTTAACAGGGACTTTGAGAGTTCTCTGGTTTGTAAATTGTGTATTGAAGATGCTGATATCATTGTAGTATATCTTGTTTAACAAAAATGCTGAGAGTTTTCTGGTTTGTGAATTGTGTAACAGAAATGCTGAGTACATTTTGGCATACAGTGTCCAAAAGAGATGCAGAGAGATTTCTGATATTTCAATTGTTTAACAGAGATGCCGAGAGCCTTGTGCTATACTTTGTTTAATAGAGATGCTGAATGGTTCTAGTCTCCTGATTGTTTAACAGAGATGCTAGGGCATTGGGCCACCCTTAAACATCACATACCAAGGAAAAATATAAGCTTGCAAAAAGTAAGAACTTTGTCTATTTAACACTTTTAGCTTAAGAATCAACCTTTAATGTATGGTGTATAAGCGGTCCAAGAGCGTTGTGGTACATCTTGTTCGACAGAGATGCTGAGAGCTTTCTGGTATCCCAATTGTTTAACATAGATGATGAGGGCTTTCTGGTATGCGTGTTGTTTTACAGAGATTCTGAGAGCATTGTGTTATACATTGTTTACCAGAGATGCCGACTGCCAAGAGAGCTCTCATATGCCAATTGTTGACCAGAGATGCTGACAGGTTTCTGGTATGCTTTTTATCAACAGAGTTGCAGAGAGATTTCTTGTATGTCAATTGTTTTGGAGGGATGCAGACAATTTTTTGGGGTATCATGTTTAACAGAGATGTTGGGAGGTCTCTGGCACGCAATTTGTTTACAGATGGCGAGAGCTCTCTTTCATACCTTGTTTAAAAGAGATACTGAAGTTTCTGATATGCCAATTATTTATTTAACAGAGATGCTAAGAGCTTTCTGCCATACCTTGTTTAGTAGAGATGCCTATAATTATGGACCTCAGTTGATTGAGAGAGCCCCTGAAATATTTACGTTTTTCACCAATGCTCATTGATTGAAAGTAGAGAATTGCGCTAAGGGTGGAGGAAGAATTCTAATCCCGACAAAAATAAGGTAAAGCGGGGAAGTTACCAGTCTTCCTTCTATTGGGCAGTGGTTAAATTTATCAGACATTTTTTAAAAATTGAACAACAATTGATTTTATTTTTTAACAGTGGAAGCTATTGAAAGGAAAAGGTGGACGTCAAATAACCGAGTCACAGAGGCTGCAAGTTAGGAATGGGAATAATTTCATTTCCCAGTAGACTCAGCCATTGCTCTGTCACAACAAAAAATTTTAGAGGAGAAAGGGTTTTTCTATTTTGTTGTTTATACATGAATATAAAAGAATCAATCGAGAGAGTGGGTAGACACCAAAAAAAAATAGAGTGGGTAGACACGGAGTTTTCGCTCTACTAGGGTTTTTTGCTTCATGCGAACTTTTAGTTTTCTTGTGTATGACACTTTCTCTAAGGTTTCCTTCTGTAGGCACCACTTGTCAAACCGCATTTACTACGGGAGCTTTTAGGTTAGGATATTATGGCTCCGGCCAGCGGTGAACTAGTTGTTTCTGGTATTCATGCTGCTGCTTCAGACTGCCATGATGTCGCCTTAGAACAAATGCCCGCGCAAGTTTGTCTTGAAGGTATTTCACGAGGTAATCCTGATATTATCCTTTCTTTGCAAGAATTTAATGTTGCTTGTGACTGGTTAGAGCAACATACCTTGATAGGTTATTTTGTTGGTAGGACTCCTCCTGAAGCTATGCTCCAAGACTGGGTTAACAAATGTTGAACTCCTCATGGAGTCTGCCTTGATGCTGTGCAAAACCTTACCAAAGGCATTTTTTTATTTCGCTTCGCTAACCCGTCGCAAGAAGGCGCGGTCTTTAACAACGGACCTTGGTGTGTGCATTCCTCTCTGCTTGTCTTCCAAAAATGGTCTCGAGACTTCACAATCTCGGACGATAAAAAGCTTAGGGTTCCTGTGTGGGTCAAGTTTCCAGGTCTTCCCTTGCCATGCTGGCCTTTCATTGAGTCCATTGCCAAAACCCTTGGTAAAGTTGTCACCAAGGAGCCTGAGAAATTTTTTAATGCTTGCCCATAGCGATGCATTTGCGTTGAAGTTGATCTTCCCAAGGATCTCAAAGATTCTATGGAAATCTAGATTGGAGCTCAAACCTTCTCCAAGAAGGTGTTTTACTTGAATCTACCTAACACCTATTATAGGTGCTAGTCCACGGAACACAAGATCAATGATTGCCTTGTGGCTATGGCTAGGGTCAAGCCCACGCCTAAAGAAGTGTTTGACAAACAAGCCGAAGGAAAAATGGAAGAATGGGTTACTGTTGGGTACAAGGGCAAGGTTCCCTTGAATCCCTTGTCCCCCAAGCAATCTTATACGACGATCGTTGTGGTCCCTCCTATTCCCACAGGAGCGTTCGCATCGGCTAGTGTGGGGACACTAGTGGCTTCCACAATGCCTAGTTTAGGGGGTTCGCAAGTTCCAAACCCTGCTAGCACATAGGGGATTAAGGCGGCCGCTAGAGTTTCTGCCTTGGTTGGGGTTCGTGCTCCTCTTGCTATCTCTTCCATTGTGCCATCAGTGACAAGGTGTTCTCGCAGTCCTCCTGGACGTGCGGAGATACCATAAGTGAAATGGCAGGCTATTAGGTCAAAGGATTTCCCATCTGACTTCCACCCGATTTCTACCTTCTTGCAGAATAGCTACTCCTCTCTTGAGGACGAGGATGATATGGAAGAGTTCTCATGAACTTCCTCTCTTGGAATGTTCAAGGTCTTATAGACCTCCCCAGAAAATTCTATGTCTGGGACACCCGTCATAGACTTGGTAATTTAGATTTTCTCTACCTGCAAGAAGTTATAATTTATGGTTTCAAACTTTCATGCTTTCTGCTGCTTGCCGCGTCATTTGGCAGGATGGCGTTATGTTTTCCTCTCAGCATGAACCTGGCTGAGGTGGTGTAGTTACTCTCCTGTCACCTCGTCTTCATTCTGCTATTATTTTGCATGGTTCTGACCCCACGCATAGAATTATCTAGCTTTTGCTTTCCATTCACAATCATTCTTTTGGAATCATTAATGTTTATGCCTCCAATGATGTTGTGGAAAGGTCCCAAATGTGGGTTTGGATAGCTGACAACTTGCCTCCTGCTACTTGGGTCATGTGTGGGGACTTCAATATGGTTGAAGTGGCATCTGACAAAGATGGCCTTCTACCCCTTCGGTGGACAGCTAGGGAAAGAGAAGCCTGGTACTACATGTGAAATAAATTAGGCCTTTTTGATCCCAATACAAACCGCCACCAAGGTAGTGGGGTCTGGCACACTTGGTCCAACTTTTGAGCTGGCTCTAACCGTATTTTAAAATGTCTTGATCATGCTATGATCTATGTGCAATCTTTTTTCTCTTTTTCTAAAGATCAAGATCTGCTTGTCATTCCCCTGACAAATCTGACGTTATCTGACCACTATCCCATCTATTTTGTCATTTCTTGGCAAACAGCTATCCCTAAGGTGGCCAAGTCTTAGTTCTTCCTCAACACATCTATTCTGCTACATGCTTCCACCATCTCGCACATCCAACGTGTCTGGAATTTGGAGCCACATCTGCCATCCTAGCGGGGATGGATTCAATGGTGGAATGATGCCATTACTAGAACTGCTCGATTCCTACGCATCTATGGGTGCCAGCTGGCAATTTTCAAGAAACGCTCTTATGAAGCCAACACCCTCGCCCTCAAAAAAGCTTCTAAGGCTCTCACCTTCAACCCCTTTGATGTGGACTTGAAATTTCACCGTGCCAAGCTTCACCATGACAACCAAATTGCTGACAACTATGCTGCCCATGGAGCTCAAATCAAGGCCTGTCTCCACTGATTGGAGGTTGGCGATAAAGCCTCGAAGGAGTTCTTTTAGGCTCTCCGGGCCCGTCATACTAACATTGGGATTTAAAAGATCAAACAGGGCACGGCTGTTCTGTCCAGTCCCCATGACATCCTACAAGCATTCATTCATCATTATGAGAATGTCTTTGCTTTATAGGGAAATTCGGTTGCTCGGGAGGAAGCTCTCAAAAAGTGTATATCTGTTACTCCAAACCACCTTGCGGTTGAGAAACATGCTTTCTGTGAGAAACTTCTTTCCCTCAGAGACCTTAAAGAGGTAGTTTACTCCATGGCAGATGACAAGTCTCCTGGGTGTGATGGCTTTCCCTGTGAATTTTGCAAACACCTCTGGGAACAAATAGGTCCTGACTTGTACAATGTCTATCTCAAAGCATATCATAGTAAAAACTCAGGAGTGATAATAAATAAAGGGAATATCAAATTCATACCTAAAGCTAGTGATCCTGAGGACATATGCAATTGGAGGCCCATTACCCTTATGAATGTGTCTTATAAGATCATATCCAAGGCACTTTCTCTCAAAATCAGGGACATGTTGCCTTTAATTGTGCGGCCTGAGAAAACTGGACTCATCAAGTCCAGATATATTCTTGACAACATCATTGTTGTCTAGGAAGGTATGGAATGGGCTCACAAGTCCAAGCAACAGGCTATCTTTTTAAAGATAGATTTTGCTAAAGCCTATGATCGCATTGAATGGCCCTTCATCTTGGCTATGCTTCAGGCTTTGGGTTTTGGTCCCAATTTTCTTCAGTCCGTAGAGATGCTCTTTGGTGATGCTAATGCTTGCATTACCATCAATATTTCATAATCTGAGGCTTTTGGACTTTTTCCTTCAATCAGGCAAGGTTGCCCTCTAGCTTCAGTGCTTTATGTCCTTGCTACTGAAGGTTTTGGCTATTTGCTAGCTCATTCTGTGTCTTCAGGGTTGGTTCGTAGCATTTATTTTCCTGAATCTTCCTCCTAGTTAGTCAATGGTCATTTTGCTAATGATTCTTTTCTTATGCTTCTTGAGGATGAAGAAAACATAAAAAATGCTTTAATTTGTCTGGACACCTTTTGTCAAGCCTTTGGCTCTGCCATCCAATGACATAAAATGCTCTGCTACCGCCAGTCTTTTTTGCTAGCTCCACCTTGGCTCAACTAGTTCTAGTGGAAATGGGTTACTCACGGGGAAATTTTCCGCTTTCTTGGCATTCCCTTTGCCTTCCAGGCCTCTCTTATGGAGCTCTGGAATGCTATACTTGCCAAGATTAGCAAAAAGCTCGACTATTGGATCACCAAGCCACTTTCTCTGGTTGGTAAATTCCAAACTTGTTCTAAGATTCTGGCCACCACTCATGTGTACTATTCTTCCTATTGGGCGCCCTCCAAAGCTTCCTACCTCAAGCTAGAATGTTTGCTCAGAGATTTTATTTGGGCTTCTGGTTCTGACCATCATGGTTTTCACAGAGTTGCTTGGGATTTTTGTTGTCTCCCAAGGGAGTCTGGTGCTCTTGGCCTACTTTCCACTTGGAAATAGGGCCTTGCTCTTTGCACAAAATGGATTGTCCAAGCTATTTCTGAAGACGAAACCTGGAAGATTCTGGTAAGGCACTACATTTCTTCCAGCTTCCCTATTAACAAGCCTATGTGGAAGGGGATTGGTTTTCAAACCCTTCTCATCATGCATGAATCAGTGGCCATTCAGGACTCATTTGTTATTAAGAGTATCTGGAAAGCCTGGGAAGCTCTTAAGCCGTGGCTTCATTCGGCTGGAGATGAGTTTTGCAATGGGCTCTCCTTGAATCAACAGAACATTTGGTGGTCTCCCCTGTTTGTAATTCAGGGTACCCCTCTTGCCAAATTTCAAGGTGCCAGTGCTCTACGTTTTTTCAAACATGGCATATGAACTCCTAAGGATCTCTTTTCAAGAGTCACCATGAGTTTCAAGTCATGGGAAGATATGCAAGTTCAGTACCGCCTTGTCAGTACGGATCAATAGACTTTTGACCTTCTGTTGTCTTCCATCCATGTGCACCTAGTTCATAAGGTGGGGATTCAATCTATTTAGCCTTGGTGGCATGATTGAAAGTGGTTTCCTGCCACTCCATTTGCCAATTATAAGCCCAATATAGGGTATAGATGGCTTTCGCCCCATCTTTCGATGGTTGACATACTTAACCAACGGTGGCATTTGCAATCTTCACTTTCTCAATGGAGAAAATGTTTTGACACCATTTGGAGTGCTATTATAGAACCCAAGATTGCCCACTTTGCTTGGTGCCTTGCCTTCCAAGGTCTTCCCCTAGGGCCTCAGCTCAAGCACATTGGGGTTCTTGATCCCAGATGCCCCTTCTATGGTCAACCTCAGTCCTTTTTCAATATTTTTTGGTTTTGTAAGCATGCTCAAAATTATTGGCACTAGATTCATGATTTTTTCAAACCTTTCAAGCCCGAACCATTTTCATAGCACATGATCTTGTTGGGTGATTCCCCCAAAATTGCTCAAAACTTCACTCAGATCTGGCATACCTTGAGGATGGAATTTTTTTTTCTCTGTGGAAAGATAGGAATGTTGTTCTGTTCACTCACAGTTTTTTGGATGTTAACATTGCTATGTACACTAAGGCATGCATTTGTAACAATGTGATTATGCAGATCCAAGTGCAAGCTAATCAAGTTGCCCTAGAAGTTGCTTACTTATAGGAATTCTTAAATAACTGGGGCAATGCTCCTTGCACCATTGCCAAAGTTCCTTCGGATGCCTCAGCCGATACCTCTACGCCTCATGGCCATCGTTCTTGCCGCCAGTCCTCTGGCTGCCACTTGTACATGTTGTGCTCCCAAGCTTCCCACCACTACTCTCCCAATGGTGGTGATGGAAGATGGAGGCGTCGCTCTGTTTCCCCACCCCACGGTGGTTTTAGTTGGTTCTCGGCTCCTCCCCCCGAACCTCAACAAGTGCATTCTGGGAAATTTCCTCATCTGGCTTTGGCGATTTCTCCTTCGCGGCCAAAGGTTAAGGATGCGGAGGTTGCCCCTGCTCCTGTTGCTGCTAATGACAACTGGATTGTTCCTAGTCTGCCTCACAATCCCACTAATACATGAGGATTTCCTGATAAAGATGATCCTCCTCCCTCGGCTGGCACTGCCTTGGTAGCCTGATGTTGTTTATTCTTTTTTTTTTTTTTTTTGAATAGTTGTTGTTTTCGGCTAAGGCCGTGTTTTTAAGTCTGGCTTTGGTTGTGTGAACTCTTTCACAGGGTGATCTTGTATCCCCCGACTCCTTTTTTGTGAATTGTATTCTTAGTATATTTTATTAATGGAAAAGGACTATTCATAAAATAAAATAAAAAGAATCAATCGATGTTCCAAACTGATCGGAAAATATTAGTGGAATTTCTGTCACACATGCTTAATACTATTTTTAAAATTATTTTTTAAAATTGATTTGAGATTTTTTTATTTAATATTTCAAAGTTGTATATTTAGAAAGACTTTTCCTCTAGATTTATATTGAAACAATTTTATTAATATACTACAAGTTTATATATTTTTAAGTAGTATATACTTTTACAACAAATTAAATTATGATATTGTTATTAGAGTTCAAATGTGTACAATCAAACAGATTGACCCATGTTTTATCAGTAGTGGTTCACAAGAACATATATGGCACAAGATTAAAGGGAACACTTAGCACTCTTTGCATCTAGGTGATATTGTGAGAGGCAAAGTTGGAGTAGTACTCGGATGATTATTACCTAAATGCAATGTGTTCTAAGTGTTTTATTTATTCTTATAAGAGATTTGTTTTTGTGAAATACTGATCATGAAACATTAACCAATCAATTTGACTAAACAAACTACACAATTGCAACTTACATATTTTTAAAAAGCGATGTAAATAACTTACTAATGATTCAATTTTATTTCAAAATTTTATAAATATGAAAAAAAGAAAAATTCAAAGAAATTTTGAAAATTTAAAAGAGACAACTGATATAGCCTATCAAATTTAATAAATTATTATAATATTATAATTAAATATATTTATTTTAAATTTATGTCATTAAATTTTTTCATTTTTCACATTTATATTAGATCAATTATTGATTTGAGATATTAAATACAAACAAATTAACACAATTAAATCCAATCTTTCTCATTCTTATCTTCAAGCATAGTGAAAAATTCATATTGCTATAGACCTTTTGTAACCAATATAATATTAGTGCTTAATAATACTTATGCACGACTTTCTTATTTCACATTGCAATATATCTCTGACTTTAACACTAAAGACATATATTCCTGAATACTGAGGGCTGTAGACGATTAAAATCTTTCGTTTTTCCACCATTATTGCCTATTAAGTCGTATCTTTATCATTAGTTTTTCTAATAATTATTTTTTCAATTGGAAAGACTCATATCTTGACAATAAATAATTAAAAAATAACAGATTGTATTTATCAAAATCAGCTACAACAAGATATTATAAAAAGAGTATATTGAAAAAAAATGGTAAGCGTATATTAATTCTCAAACATGCATTTTTGATAATATTAATGCACTCCAAAAATTAAAACAACTAATCAATTCAACAATAAAAATAAAGTACAATTACAATTATAACAAGAAGTGTTGTGATTGGGGTGGAGTCCCTTCTTTCTATGAAAATTGAAAACTATATAAAAAGTTTCATGCGTATGTTGAGGGACCTGAAATAAGTGAAATTGCAACTAACAAATGTCAATGTTACACATGTTACATGCAAATATCACACAAAATTAACACTTATTATTTTGAAAGCTAGTCAATTATTTTCAAATAAGAAGCGCCTTCCATTAAAAATTGTAAACTTAAACATAAACATAGGCAAAGAAAATAAAAATGAAAAATATAAACCTAGTATAGATATCTTAAATAAATCTATCTAAAGAAATGTTGTTAGATATCCACTATAAAATAATTATAATTTAATTTACTATATCTTAAAATGTTTATATTTCTTTTATCTCCATTTATTTATTTATTTACTAATTTAAACTTTTTATTTTAATTTCCTTAAAAATGAATGACTTATATCTATAGAAATTATTTTAAATGGATATGTTATGTTCTATTTATTAAATTATTTTTAAAAGTATATATTCTATTTATAATAAGATTTAAACTTTTGACATGTAGATGGTTGTCAAATTTAACCTAGAAGAATAAAAGTTAACATTAACACGCTCACACCATCCATTCCCCCATTCTACCATTGTAAATGCCTATTGACATTAATAATGGTCAACATAAAATTATTAACTCAAACAATTTTATAAATTGTAGAATATAATTTATAACATCTTTTGATAAATCACAAAATGTAAACTATAAATTTTTTTTTGATAAAATTGAAAACTTATAAATGTTTTTAATTTATTTATTAATATATCTATAAATTATATTAGAAAATAATATAGATAAAATAATAAATAGTTGTACATTTGTAAGTCTAATTATATTTTAAGAATGTACGTTAAATATAATATAATTTAAAATATATAAAATATATTTACATTTAACAACTTATTCTATTTAATTTTATTTTTATTTTTTTTATCGATAAACGGTCGAAGCCTAGATTAATTATTATTATTTGTTGGAATTAATTATTATTATATGTTAAACAAAGGTAGATTCGAACCCAATACCTCCCACATGAAAGGCTCACAAGTTACTGTTGCATTGTAGGCTTTTGCCTAACTTATTCTATTTAATTATATTTAACAAATTTATTCTATTGAATTTTTTGATAATTTTAAATAATTTATTAATTCATGAAACATATATTTATAATTTTAGTCAAATAATAACAAACCCTACAATTCTATAAATCTATGTCATGTCCACTGCTTCAATTTCAGAATTGTTAACAAATAATGATAAAAATTAATTAATAGACAAAAAAAAGTTGTATAAACATTTATATATCTAGAGATGAATCTGAATCGGTATGGCTATAACCTTGTAAAATTGACCTTCCACCATTCCATTACAACTCTCCTTCAAATGTCACCCAATAATTTGGTATGGTAATCATATTTTTAATTGTTTCCATAAAAAATATAGAAATTTGCATAGATCGAGGCTTCTAGCCAAAAGAAAATCTATAATCTGATCCTTGAATAGACATTATAGCTACAAAGGTGGATCCATGCACAATAGAGCTTCTACTGGCATCATCAGTACCATATTTCCTATATAATGACTATAGAACTAGGTGTAGCAGCACAAAAAATTGAGCGTCAATGTTGAAAAAGGGATTGCAGACAAAATCGTTAGTGAATCTGGTGAAGGACATCCCCAGAACATCCTCATCTTCATTACTTATCAACTCTCCTAACACACCGTTAATGCATCCTTATCCTATCCACGTGATCCCTTGTTTTTTTCTCTATTTTTTTCCCATCAAAATTAAATAAAACCCTAGGAAATTCTTGATAGACCAATAAAAAATAAAAAATTAGTATAGAATAATTATTTCTAAAATCTAACTTTATAAATTTTAAATAAGACACTTGACTTGTTGTACAAATCTAATTTGATGTGAGGCAGGTGAAAACATTAGTTCCCTGTCTTATGTAATAAAACACAAAACTGTATTTGAAAATGAATTAATTACATGTACAATTCAATGGGCAGCCCTAGTCAAGGTGGAGTTGTTTTGGATCTTCAGTTATCGAACTAGTCGTGGGTGACTTTCATATGTCATATGTCAGACTTTTAACTGAAATGAATAAGAATTCCCTTGACGTTTATAAGATTATTTATTATATGTTTTTAAAGTTCTTTATTAATTATTTTTTATTAAAATTAACATATAATTTTTTTTATTTCTATATTTCACATGTAATTGAATTTTTAATTAAGGAAACATAACTTTAAAAAATAATATGATTATATTAACAATATAATAAATATATCTATTATTTTTTAATTATAAATATTTTTTACTAATATATTTTTTATTAATAGTTAGTTCTTTTATAGTGTATTTATTTTAATACAATTTTTTTTTGTATTAAGTATAAGGAGATCAAAGAAACAACCAAAGACCACTGAGAGTCAAAGTATCAAAGGACTAGCCTCACATAGCAAAAAAGCTGAATATTACATATAGCCAACGTATAAACTAAAAAGACTGAACTAGAGAAAGAAAAAGAGGTAGCTAATGTAGCACATCTTCAAGGTGTCCACCCACACAGTTCAACCCATATCACCTTGCATCCAGACCAAGTTCTTCTGATCCTAAATCTGCTTTAGCATGTAAATCACCTCGCCTGAAGTATTCTGAGAATTCCTTTTAATTTCTTTGCTGATGTAGTTGACTATTTGGTTGAAAGCATGAATATTATCTAGGTGCATCCTCCAAAAGTATCCATTCTTAACTTCGCTTGCAAAGAAGGTGGCATGCCCATCCTCAAGCAATCTTTTGAATTTATCCTTGTTGATCTTCATAGTAACTTGACTCGGCGGAATTTTTTTGAAATATGTGAGACTTCAAAAAGACTCAGTAAGAAATCTAGGGACTTTTTGAAATCTTTCCTCATTTCTGCATCTCCAAATTTGCCACAAAATGTTAGCTGAGATAATATCCCAAAACATGTTAACATCTTTTTTTGCATTAGAAACAAAACTAGTAATAACTTCAAGAATATTGAAAGAAGTAGGGATAGAAATACCAAACATTAACCAAACTTCTTTAGCAAAAGACCATTCAAAGAAAATATGCCTTGTCATTTTAGGGGTTCTGCAAATGCTGCACATATTAGCATCAAAAAAAGAACTTCCCATAGGAAGCTTATTAAGAATAAGTAACCACCTGAAACATTTGATTTTTGGATCTATAGAACTATTCCAAAAAATGTCAAGAATCTTATTCCATGAGGGAATGTCTAAATTAGAATACCAAGTATCATTAATATGCCTAATAATATCATCGTTTCTATTGATAATAGATAGTTTATTCATTTTTGAGTATATATCATATATAAATTTTAATAATAGCAGTATTATTTTATTTTTAAATATATATAGTAAATTTGATTGTGTGATTATTATTTGTACTAATGATCTATAGGTTGTATTGTGTTTCTAAATGTTGATTAAAAAATAATAATGACTATTAAAAAAAACTTATGTTAATTTATTTAATAATAAAACTTTAATCTATTTTTTATATTAATTATATTATTATATTTTGTTTTCTTGATATATATAATATGAAACTAGTCCATTTAAAAATAAAATAAAATTATATAATTTATTTCCAAAATTGAATCTTATTAAGTATTAATATTTTTATTAAAAATGGTATAAGTTTTTTATTTTCCTAGTTTTGTTACAACTATCAAACATCAATATAATAAATACTTAGTGTGTTTGTAAGGCAAGTTCTTTTGGTAAAGTTAGTGTGAACTTATCTTAATCATTCTTTTGATTAATTTACTAATAATTACAAATAACTTACCTTAGACAAATAACTTTCTAAAAGAATTAGTAAGGCAAGTTGTTTGTCTAAGTTAAGTTCATAATCTAATTAACCAAAAGAACTTATCTTACTAATTTTAGTAAATTAACTAAAATAACCAAAATAACTTACGTTAATGATTCTTTTTGGTGAATGTACTAAGAATTACAAAGAACTTACCTTAACAATTCTTTTGATTAATTCATGAGAACTAAAATAACTTACTAAATGCTTAATAATATTTTTTTTGCATGCCAAAAAATATATTAATACTTATTTTGTGTGGGTTAGGATTTAAAATAAAATAGGTGCCTTGAGAAGGATGACTCTTGGCATATTATATATGTAAGTATATATAAGCTAGTAGCAGTCATTATGTACCATGGAAGACATTTTTGAAAAACTTTAATCTAAGTATATACTTATATTATATTAATATTAGCCTATCCATTATATGAATTATTATATTATTAATAGTAAAGTGACAATTAATAATATTATTTTTAATAATTATAATTAAATGTTATTTAGGGTAGGGTTATAATTATAATATACCATATAAATATAATCCCCTCTCTCTCTATTTGTCTATCCCCTGCTACTAGTCTCCCTCTCTATAAAAAAAAATATGAACGTCTCTCTCTCTCTCTCTCTCTCTCTCTCTCTCTCTCTCTCTCTCTAGATATGTGATCTAATAACTCGCTCTCCCTTTCAACCCTCCCTCATCCCACCATCCTATCCCTCTCTACCCCCTACCTCTCTCTGTGTATATATATATATATTAAAAATTTATAATAGGATCCCTTGCCCCCCTCTCTCTCTCTCAATATATTGCCTAATATCTATGCCCCTTTATATACCCCTACCTTGCACATTCCCCACTCTCTCTCAATCTCTCCCTCCCTTCCCTAACCATTTCCTCTCTCTCTATATATATACCCCCTAATCACTCTTTCCCCTCTCCTATCTTGCCATTATATGCCTCTCTCTACCTCTATCTCTAAGCTCTCTCTATTGAAAACATAATAGGATCCCTTACCTCACTCTCTAGATATTCCAACTAATAATCTCTCTCTCTCTCTCTCTCTCTCTCTATATATATATATATATATCCCCAATCTTTCTCTCCCTCCCTCTGTCTATTATCCACATTCTCTCTCTCTCTCTCTCTCTCAATATATTTTCTAATATCTATCTCCCTTTCTCTCCCCTTATTTCACCATCATATCTCTCTCTCTCTAACCCTATCTCTAAGCTCATTCTCTATTGAAAACATAATAGGGTCTCTCTCTCTCTCTCTCTCTCTCTCTCTCTCTCTCTCTCTCTCTCTCTCTCTCTCTCTCTCTCTCTCTCTCTCTCTATTTAGATATGCCCTCTAATAAACCTCTCTTTCCCCCCATTATTTCACTATTATCCCTCTCTCTCTCTAGATATATTGTGTAATATCTATCTCCCTTTTTCTCCCTCTCTCTTTTATCCCTTTCCAACTCTCTCTCAATATCTCCCTCCCTCACCTACCCCTTCCCTTGCCTCCCCCTAATTAACCCCCCCCCCCCCTCTCTCTCTCTCTCTCTCTCTCTCTCTCTCTCTCTCTCTCTCTCTCTCTCACACACACACACACACACACACACACACACACAATGCCCTCTAATAAACTTCTCTTACTCTCCCCTATAATTTCACTATTATCCCTCTCTCTCTCTCTCCAAATATTATTTCCAATATCTATCTCCCTTTTTCTCCATCTCTTTTACCCATACCCCACTCTCTCTAAATCTCTCCCTCCCTACCCTACCCCTCCCCCCGCCTCTCTCTCTCGCTCTCTTATTTCACCATTGTATCACACTCTCTAACCCCATCTCTAAGCTCTCTCTATTGAAAACATAATATGGTCCCTTGTCTCTCTCTAGATATGCATCTCTCTCTCTCTCTCTCTCTCTCTCTCTCTCTCTCTTTCTCTAGTTATTCCCTTTAATAAACCTCTCTCTCCCCCATTATTTCACTATTATCCCCCTCTCTCCAAGTATGTTGTCTAATACATATCTCCACTTTTCTCCCTCTCACTTTTACCCCTTCCCAACTCTCTCTGAATCACTCCCTCCCTCTCCTTCCCCTTCCCTTGTCTCTCTATAAATGACCCCTAACCACCCCCCCTCTCTCTCATTATGCCCTTTAATAAACCTCTCTCACTCTTCCCCATTATTTCACTATTACCTCCCTCCCTCTCTAGACATGTTGTCTAATATATATCTCTATTTCTATCCCTCTCTCTTTAACCCCTTCCCCACACACACACTCTCTCTCTCTCTCTCTCTCTCTCTCTCTCTCTCTCTCTCACACACACACACACACACACACACACACATTATGCCCTCTAATAAACCTCTCTTACTCTCCCATATAATTTCACTATTATCCCTCTCTCTCAAAATATGTTTTCTAATATCTATCTCCCTTTCTCTCCATCTCTTTTACCCCTGTCCCACTCTCTCTGAATCTCTCCCTCCTTGCCCTACCCTTCCCACCCTCATTCTCTCTCTTATTTCATCATCGTATCACTTTCTCTAACCCTATCTCTAAGCTCTCTCTATTGAAAGCATAATAGGGTCCCTTGTCTCTCTCTCTCTTTCTCTAGTTATGCCCTTTAATAAACCTCTCTCTCCCCCATTATTTCACTATTATCCCTCTCTCTAGATATGTTGTCTAATACCTATCTCCATTTTTCTCCCTCTCTCCTTTACCCCTTCCCAACTCTCTCTCAATCACTCCCTCCCTCCCCTACCCTTTCCCTTTCCTCTCTATATATGACCCCTAACCACCACCCCCCTCTCTCTCTCATTATGCCCTCTAATAAGCCTCTCTCACTCTCCCCCATTATTTCATTACTATCTCCCTTTTTCCATCTAGATATGTTGTCTAATATCTATCTCCCTTTCTATCCCTCTCTCTTTCACCCCTTCCCCCCACCCCCTCCCCTGCTCTCTCTCTCTCCCTCTCCCATTATGCCCTATAATAAACCTTTCTCACTCTCCCCTATTATTTGACTATTCTCCCTCTCTCTCTCTAGATATGTTGTCTAATATCTATCTCCCTCTTTCTCTCTCTCTCTTTCTCCCCTTTGCCACTCTCTCTCAATCTCTCCCCCCTTCCCCTACCCATTCCCTCACCTCTCTATATATGACACCTAATCATTCCCCCCCCCTCTCTAGTTATGCCCTCTAAATAAATCTCTCTCACATTCCCCCATTATTTCACTATTATCTCCTTCTTTCTCTAGATATGTTGTCTAATATCTATCTCCCTTTCTATCCCTCCCTCTTTTACCCCTTCCCCACTCTCTCTCAATCCCTCCCTTCATCCATGACTGCTTCCCCCCCTCTCTCTCCCCTTATTTCACCATCACGATCACTCTCTCTAACCTTATCTCTAAGCTTTCTCTCTATTGAAAACATAATAGGGTGTTGTTTCTCTCTCTAGATATGCCCCTTAATCTCTCTCTCTCTCTCTCTCTCTCTCTCTCTCTCTCTCTCTCTCTCTCTCTCTCTCTCGTTATTCCCTCTAATAAATTTGTCTCTCTCCCCCTTTATTTCACTATCATCCCTCTCTCTCTCTCTCTAGATATGTTGTCTAATGTCTATCTCCCTTTCTCTCCCTCTCTCTTTTACCCCTTCCCTACTCTCCCTCTCTCTTTTACCCCTTCCCTACTCTCTCTCTCTCTCTCTCTCTCTCTCTCTCTCTCTCTCTCTCTCTCTCTCTCACACACACACACACACACACACACATACACACACACACACACACACAAACACACACACACACTCTCTCTCTCTCTCACCCTTGTGTGCCTTCTCTTTCTCTCTCTATCAAAGTTACTTAAACATGAATTATAATATCTAATACATTACATAAATAATGATTAATATTTTATTAAGATTACAAGTGGAGTTATAATTAAATTTAGATTTCAACTTAATTTAGTATTAGTGCCAAGTCTCAATTTTATTGGGTAAATTTCAATTTATTTAAGGTAATATTGTGATTTGAAACATGAATATTCCCATGCTGGGATTTGCTTCTCCCATTGTATATGCCTCTTGGCATAATTACAAAGAACTTAGCTTACAAATTATTTTGATTAATTCATGAGAACTAAAATAACTTACTAAATGCTTATTAATATGTTTTTTGCATGCTAAAAAACATATCAGTACTTATTTTGATTAAATATTTAATTTTGAGAATAAAATATATTTTCTTGTTTTAAAAATAGACTAGTTTCAAAATGCCAAAGTTTAAAAATACATGCATAGTTTAAATTATTAAAAATAATATACAATATATATCTCATAAAATTATAATATGATAATTAAATTAATATTAAAAATAGATAAATAATTTATCATTAGAAATATTAAGTAAGAGGAATTATTTTATAATTAATTGTGTTGATTGTTTTTTTTATCAATCTTTGAAATCACATCACATTTTCTAATCAATGAGATCATCATATGTAAATAATAATCAAACAATCAAATTTATTATATATATTTAAAAATAAAATAATAATAAAAATTATATAATGTATACTCTAAAACAAATAAGCTATATATATTATGTGTTACAATTTTTACTAGAAGAAATACACTAAATATCAAAAAATTATTTTTCTATTATAAGATTATGTTTCTTAACCTCACAAAATTCATACTTACTCATTTGGCTATTGACATTCGGGGTGGTACATGCTTTAGCAATTCTAGAATGATGACATGTCATCCTAATAATTTTTGAAAATGTCTTAAAAATTTGAAGTATTTTATATTAATTTTTTTTTAAAAATAGTGACATAATTATGTATTCATAATAGAAATTATGTATTTTAAACTATATAATTTTAATTATTAAAAGCAATATTGATCAATTCATCATAAAAAGATCACTTAGAACATGTTAAATATTTTGTGCTAAAACAAGGAGCTAGTCTGCTTAGTGCATTTTAAAATGAATGGTTCAAACTTTGACGTTTTCCAAGGTTTTATTTTTATGCCAAGAGGCATAACATTACAATGGCAGAAGACTCCATTATAGGAGCCCAGCAAACGTAACCATGTAAGAAAAAAGAAATGAACCAACTATCCCACAAACATGACCTTATAAAATGTTTTAACCATTTCAATGTGTGTTGGCAGAAGAGATAATGAAGTGGTGCATGATAGTTGGCCAAATAATATATCTAATGTAATGGTCTACATAGATGGGAATTGAATGACGATCTTGTAGATAAAAAATGATGAGCAAATTAATCAACTATTTTCATAGTTGTCCTACATGAAATTTGTTGATGTTATTAGAATTGAAACATTTTTTATATTTAATCTCCTTTCCAAATGAAAGAGGCAATATTTGAGTTGCTACCATTCATTTGCAATTATGAGTAGGCACTATTATACTACTTTGAGCGGATATTTTGATTTAACTAGGTATTCTCTTAGATGCAATCTCCATTGGTGGCTCATGCATGGTAGATTGTGTCCTCTCTTCTAGATATATCAATATTTGGGAATCTCCACTAAAAGTAAAAAGCATGATTTTGGTGTTTAATGAGCTCTCTGATAGATGTTGGATATTTTAGGGATAATCCCATTGTAGTTAGCTTTTGATAGAGAGTTATTAGAGGAGATATAGACCATCCAGCACTAGATATTCAACTTTGATCTCCAATGTCCTTTATGGTGATGGTTGTTTTCCTGTTCCTGCAAGTTAGTAGATTTTATTGTATAAAATTCATGCATTGTTATTGTCATTTACTATATATTTTCAATGCAATAGTATAGGAAATGACTAATAAATATTTGCATTGTTGGAAACATTACAAACTATATTTAAGTAAAAAATGGATATAGATAACATTTTAATTTATTGGGCTAATCATTAGATAGACATGATGTATTTGAGATTTAGCAATTTGAGTTTTGTGGAGAAGACTCCATCTTTTAAAAAAAAGTACAAATAATTATCAATGTTTCTATTTGTTCTTTAATAACTTAAATTTGAAAAGAATGCAAATATTTCAATAAATATTATAGAAAGTTTTTATTAAAATCTAGATTTTATTTTAAAAGTATTCATGATTAGAATATAAATATTTATTAAATATGTATAAAACATAGAAAGATTTTAATATATGTACAAATATAGCTTAAAATCTAGATTTTTTCCTAACTCAATCTATTTTCTTAAACAAGCTGCATCATGATTATTATTATTTAGACATGCATAAAACTATCAATATTTTTATTTTCTATTTAGTAATTGTATTTTTCAAATATTTAAAAACATATTTAAAAAATCTACTACAATCAAGATTTTAATTTAAAAGTCACTAAAAATGAAAAAGAAAAGTTCATAAACTTTAAATTGATTTAAATGCAACCAAACTATTGTTTAAATATGTTAAAAAATATAAAGATCATTTTAACATATAAAAGTTAGTATTAAAGTTGGTAAGAATATAATAAGTGCTTCATTGACTTCTAATAAATTAAGGTTGTTTAGTAGATGTTAAGTAAATTTTAATCCTATTTTTTTTAATCCTACATAAAAAAAGGGTCACTTGATAAATTAAATCCTAAATATAACCCTAAAATTGAGTCTGACTATAACCTTTGCATTAAAACCCTATTTCAAAACCTAATTGAAGCTTAATTTACATAAAATTAAAAACAAGTTGGCCTTGATCCTAAATCATAATATTAAGTTTTAGGTAAATGCATATATAAACACATGCATATACTTGAATCATGACCCTACTTTTAAATGATATGTAACCCAACTTGAAACCTAAAGCTCAACTTAAACTTAAAAGTAATATAATTAATTTATTACCCTAATTGAACTCTAATATTCTCCCTAAATATAATAAAACCCTAATAATAAATTAAATCTAACCATAACCAAACACTTAACTTTAAAGTTATCTTCAACCCTAACTATAAATGAAAGATTTTCGAGCTCTAATTCGCACCTAACGCTAAGCTAACCTTAACTCTATCCTTAATTTTCCTTAGATCATAACATTAACTAGACTAATATATTTATTTGTATTTTAACCCTAACTATAATTGAATCTAATGCATAACCATAGAATTTAACCCAACCCTAACATTCATGATAACTAGACCCTAATTTGAATCCTAACGAAATCCCCATTTGAATCATAACCAAAACATAGTTAGAACAATACCCTTAGTCCTAACCTTCATCATAATTCTTACACTAACCATAATTATAACCCTCATCCTAACTCTAACCCTATTTCGAAAACTAACATGAAACCCTTTACCTAACCATAATCCTACAATTGATAAATCTTAATCCTAACCATATTTATAAACTCAAATCCCTAATATTAATCCTAATCATAACTACAATTATAATACTAACCATTCATTGTAAACACACACAAACCTTAACCCTGACCATAAGCATGGATCCTAAAGATAAACCTTGATCTTAAAATTTAATTTCTAAACCCTTATTATAAATGATAAACCCTAAATCATAATCTTGAACCAAATTAACCATGGACCTTAATATTAACCCCTAAATAATGCTAAATTATACTCGTATAAAACCCAACAATGTCATAACCCTAAATCTTACCCTAAAATTGAGCCTAATTATAACCCTTACACTAAAACCCTATTTCAAAACCTAATTGAGGCCTAACTTACATAAAATGAAAACAAGTTGACTCTAATCCTAAATTATAATATTACATTTGAGATACATGCATACATAAACAAATGTATATACATGACAAATGACCCTTGTTTTAAATGATATGTAGCCCAACTTGAAACCTAAACCTCAACATTGTCCTAGGAGTAATATAAATAATTTATTACCCTAATTGAACTCTATTAATACCCCTCAAAGTATAATAAAATCCTAAAAGTAAATTAACTCTTACGATAACCAAACTCTCAACATTAAAGTTATCTTCAACCCTAACTATAAATCAAAGATTTTCCCTCTAATTTTCACCTTATCCTAAGCCAACCTCAACTCTAATCTTGATTTTCCTTAAATCATAACACTAATTAAACTAATATATCCCTATTTTAACCCTAACTATAATTTAATCTAAACTATAACCATAACTTTTAACCCAACCCTAACATTCATGATAACCATACCCTAATTTGAATCCTAACAAAAGCTTAATTTGAATCATAACCAAAGCATAGTTAGAAAATACCCTTACTCCTAATCCTCATAATAATTCTTATACTAACCATAATTATAACCTTCATCCTAATAATACAACTAACCCTAACCCTTATGATAACTCTATCCCTATCCCTAACCATGATGTAGACCCTAACTCTAAACTTATTTTAAAAACTAACCCTAAAACCATTTACCTAAATATAATCCTAAAATTGATAAATTCGAATCCTAACTATATTTATAAATTTTAATCCCTAATATTAACCCTAACCCTAATTACAACCATAATACTAAAAAATCATTATAAATGCATATGCAAACCTTAACCCTAAACACATTAACAGTAAAGCTAATATGATAAAGATGATATTAATACTAAACACATTTCCACTCATAAACACATTAACACTAAAGCTTATCCCTAATTATTATAATAATAAATATATAGTAATAGTAATCCTTATACTAAACCTAATGATGATATAAATTGTAAAGTTATATTTTAAACACAATCAAATTAATTATTCAATGTGTTATGCATGTGGCGACTGCTACTAGCTAATATATACTCTATATTTAAAATATGATGAGATGCATTGAGGCGTTGAATTTTTTCATTAGTTACTTTTAATATGCATCAAAAAAAATTCAATGCCTCAATGCATCTCTACGTATTTTACATATAGAGTATATATTAGCTAGTTCTTATTCCAATAATAAGAACAAAGGTTTTATAATATTTGTGCAAGGAGAAAAGGTTTTATGGTGACTTTTATTTGTACACATACTTTGTAAGAGAAAAATACTAAAATATGCACCATTGACATGTGGATTCCTCCCATGTACCAATATTTAATTGAATTTCTTTGTCAAAACCAATCGTCTCATGTGATTCTATCGGCTCCTATTTAATACAACTTTGTTTTGTTTGTTTCCTTATACTATGTCTCGCTAGCGAACCTTAAAGTCATACTAAATAAGAATCTACATGGATGACCTCATTGCCTTCACATTCTATAATTATTAGATTAGTTAGACAAATACCTAAATTATATATTGAAAATTGGAGGAATATATTTTCTTTGTTACAAAAATCTCATTTCCACTAAAGTCAAATGAAGCATTTTTTTTCCTTGTTGGTGAGAAAAGGGTTCCCATTGCCCAAGGCTTGATCTTAGTTTGTTAGTTGTCCAAGTGATAAAAATAGATAGAGAATCCTTTTCTCTCACTTCACATGTCTCCTCACCCAAGCATTGGCTACTTGGGCTTCTCTTCTCTCCCTTTCAAGGAAATCTACCACAAAATTTGGAGCATTGTTGGTAATTCTTATCTTTCAAGTCATGGTGGCCTCCCATGAATTGTTCAAGATCTTCTATGCCATTTGTTCTTCGCTATCACTATTGATGGTGTGTGACTTGGTTCAATCAAAGCCCTTTTTTTATTCATATGGGTCATGATGGATGTACTCATTTTAATTTTTAGTGCTAAAAATTTAGAGATTAATTTTGTCATAAGCTTATTTATTTATTATGAGAATATAAGATCTTTGATTTATGTTGTTCTATTTTGAGTTATGATCTTGTATCTATTTATATTTGTTTTCATGAATATAAATATGTGTATTTTAAGTACATTTTAATAAAATATTCGATGTCTTCTTATTTAAAAATAATAATTGGAGATTAAAGGAGTTTCTATATTTCTTATTATATATTTAAGTTGATAGACTTTTTTACTGTGGCACAGAGTGGCTTGAGAATTGTCTAACATCTAAAAACTATCAGATGTTGGCCAAGAAAAAGGAGTCATGTGTTGTTACTTAATTTGTTAAGCAGTTTTTGACTACTAATTGGAAAATAACAGAATTCGAGGGGTATCTAAAGATTAAGAAATGGGAATTGATTATGGCTTTATTTAAACTAGTAGTTAATTGGGAATTCTATAATGTTGGTGTACGTAAAAACTTTAATCATGATACATAGATATTGGGAAATATTCATTGTCTAAATTTTTTGGGGAAGTCAGCCAATTTTATACTTTTGTAATATATGTTGACTTTGAATTGTCGCTCCATTTCTTTTGAGGCTATTTTAATTCCAAGTGTAAAACTAAAGATAATTTCCTTATGTTCTTATTTTATCAAATGGATTTTTGAATGAACAACAAATTCAATTCTTATGCATGTAAGGAAATAGCTCGCAATCTCTAGGTTTATTCTTATTTTATCAAATGGATTTTTGAATGAACAAAAAATTTGATTCTTATGCGTATAGGAAAATAGCTTGCATATCTCTTGGTTTATAATAACGATTCCATAAAAAAAATGTTAATGGTTCCATCGACCTCCTCGTGTAATGTGAATGTGGAGGGACAAACCAGCATGCATGCAGGTGGTTTCTTTGTTCTCACTACATGCACAAACTAATTCTCGACAATCTACTAATTTAGCCTTATGCCTCCCTCAAAATCATTTACATATCTATGTTAAGCATTTTCTTAACAAACTTCTGCCCAATGACTAAAATTTAAATTCTCCACACATTTGTTCCTTCGTCACAACACACTGAGGTATTTCAAATTTTCAAATACGGATTTCATAGACAATTCATCAATTCTTTTTCAATCATTGTTTTTATTAATCATTATTTTCCTTGCTTGTGTGAATTTGTGACAGAAAGATAATGTGTTTCTCCTTAAAGAATTTGGAAGCCCCTTCATGATTGCACCAACTTCTTAGATTTGAAGCTATTCACATAGAAGGAAGCTGTAGACAAGAGTACTCTGTAACACCATCTACCAAATCAGGTTTCCTTTTTAAAGCCATCAAAATTTCTCTTTTGATTTTACTTCTCCTTCTGCTCTTCTCACTTGTAAGATTTTCTCTGCCTTTACTTTTTCATTTGTTGCTACTCTCATTCTTGCAGTAAATTGAATTTTAGGATAATTTTAGTCAAGTAGAAATCAATATACTGTATAATCATTTGTTAAGTTGGAATTATTCAGTCATGTAAACTAATTAATTGTTAATAGTCACCTACAATTGCAATTTTGAGCAATTGTAATCCACCATCTATTCTTTGGTCAATATAGTATCCTACTTTACCAAAGTGATCAATGTATTCTATTTTATTTTTAGATCAGTGTGTAATTTGTAAGATTTCCATACCAGGGTCCATTGGAAATATGGTCTATAGATTTTTTCTTGACCTTGTTTTAGGTTAGCCATCCTTCTTGAGCCTTTCCCTTTCCCTTAAGTCTTTATGATGTTCTGGGCCATGCTTTATCCTTAAGTCACTTACATGTCACGGCTCAAGACTTCAACTCTACAAACGAGTGTGAATTTTGGGCCCTGGTTCACCTATTTCTATAATCTTAAATTGAGAGGGAAAATATCAAGTCTAATATAAGAATATGATTTCCAACTTTGTCATTTATCCCCAATTTTAAGTGTTGGCCAATCAATTAATGAGCTATTAATTAGTAGTGCCAAGTTTATTTTTTTAAATGCAAAAGAATACTATCAAATGCCCAAATGACTAGGAATTTTGTTGTGAATAGGAAGCTAACAATAGTCACCTATCTATAAACTATAAAACTACCCACCTGACATCAATTAAACAAAGGAGAGACGTAGAAGAATGAAACATAGGATATTCACTTAAATCTTGTATAATATGTTGTGTTCAGATGGACTATGAGCTAGATAGTCTATGTGTTTTAAAAACATCATAAACTAAAAACTTTCTATGAATGTTCTCATTGTTTTATTCTCATTTTCTTGGTAATTAGAGCTCATTTTTTTCTATTAATATTCACCACCACCTAGTTTCCATGTTCATCATGAAAATATTAACATGAATACAAGTCATTATAAGGATCATTAATCAGTGTTTGAGAGCATAGAAAGTTTTCTCTTAGAATTATCTCAGATTTTAGTTCTAAATTACTTTGTGCAGAGAGGGTTTGAGTGTGTTTCAATTAGTACACAATTCATTCTGTTACTATTCATATTGGTAAGATCCTAATAAAAACTTTAATGAATTTTTGCTATATTTATGACATGTCTTTTTAAGAAAAGATTATGATTTTTTGCTATATGGAAGCTGTGAAGTTCGTAAACAACATTAACAATGGATTCCATTGAATTAATTACAAATGAAAGTAACATGGAAAAGTAATGTTATGAGGTAGAAAAATAAAGATCAATATAATCTATTTAATTTCTATAAAAATTACTCATGATAATTTATATTATTATATGGTAGCTACATTACTGAACATTATGATCATTATATGATTGATATAAAATAATTTTAATGAATACAATAAATATATTACATGATAATTTATATTATTATATGGTAGCTACATTATTGGACATTATGATCATTATATGATTGATATAAAATAATTTTAATGAATACAATAAATATATTACAATCATGATTATTATAGATTACAAATTGTTGAGTATTAATTAAGAATCATATTCAAATCTTGTAGTGTTGAATGTTGAATTGATTATTAGAGAACTTACTATTTGTATCATAATATTTTTCTTAAAAAGACATTTAAAACTATTGATTGTATCTTCTAAAATTAAAACAAACCCACACCTCCTCCAAGCAAGGAAAGCTCTGGAAATACTGGACATCAACTATCTTTATTAATAATGGATTCCATAGAATTAATTGCAAATGAAAGTAACATGGAAAAGTTATATTATGAGGTAGTAAAGTAAAGATAAATATTATCTATTTAATTTATGTAAGAATTACTCATGATAATTTCTATTATTATGTGGTAGCTACATTACTGTACATTATTATAATTATATGATTGATATAAAATAAGTGTAATGAATACAATAAATATATTACAATCATGATTATTATAAATTAAGTTGAAACATTTGAAATATATGATAAGTACTTTAACAAAAAAAATCTAAAGTAAATAGTATAATTTGAATAAGTAAAAAAATATAATTTTTTGTTATAAAATTAGAAGAATTATTTCTATTTCATTTTAATTATTTTTGTTCTTCTTCAATTCTAATTCTCTATCTCTATTTTGCAATAGTTGTTATAAATAATCTTATATGTACTTCTATTAACAGAATGGAACGCAATCAACCAATTAACCTCCCTTCACCCACTATGATAGAAATCTCATCCAATGACTCACGACTCTGAGGAAAGCAGTCCATCACCTATTGCAACCTCTATGTCTGTAAATTCGAGAGGGCTACCCACAACTAATATTATGTCACTTGCAGATATGATTGAGAACAATTGTCAAAAAATCAGCAACTCAATACTCGAGACTGGTCTTTATACAAACAATGTCCAATCTATCGACATTTCAACCATTGAAAATGTACGTGCAACATTCCACAGTCTTTGTAGAAAGGTTGAGACACTTTCAAAGATCTTAAAAGAGTTGTACTATGATGAATTTTACAATGAAGGAAATACTACAATGATTAAATGTACCTTCGAGAGCTTTTTCTAGGTTTAGTTAGTTGTATATGACAACAATGTATGTACATGGTTTGAGCATAGTGAACTCTTTCTGTCTCACAATAAGTTTGAGAAAATCTCGACCATTGAAACCATGTCAGAAACCATAAGTTGTCTTAGTTTTCATAGATTTCAACATTCTCTCCTACAATAAGTTTGTCAATATGTCAACAATTGAGACCTTTTTACAATCCACAAGTATCTCTATCATATATACATTAAAATATGTCTCAATGTTATTGTTTAAGTACATGTTTTTATGTCTTAGAAAGAAATTGAGATGACCAAGTATATCTATCATAGATATATTTCAAATATATTTCAATGTTATTGTTTAATTACATGATTTTATGTCTTATAAAAAAATTGAGATCACCTCTATAATCCAAACTATGTGTCAACAAGAATTTAAAATTTAATAATAATCATGTTTAAAGTACATGATTTAATGTCCTATTAAAAATTTGACATCACCTCTATAATTCAAACTATTTGTCAAGAAGAATTTGAAATTCAATAATAATTACCAAAAAATTCAATGTTATTGTTTAATCACATGATTTTATGTCTTAGAATAAATTTGAGATCATCTATAAAATTCAAACTATGTCTCAATTTTTTAAAAAAAATTCAATAATAATTACCACAAAATACTACCTTACTATAGTCTATGGGTTTTGTAAACATCATTATCTACTATATTGGTGTTTATATATATATATATATATATATATATATATATATATATATATATATAAAATGTTTCAATGTTATTGTTGAAGTGCATGATTTGATGTCTTAAATGAGATTATGTCTATGATTTGAACTATGTGTTAAGAAGAATTTCAAAATCAATGATAATTACCAAAATTTCAATGTCATTGTTTAACCACATGATTCTATGTCTTATTCTACTATATACATGATTACTTGTTGAAAAATGAGAATAGAGATATGGTACACTAACTAGAATAAAACAAAGTTTATTAATGCTTTAACCCAATAAATTTTGTAGTTCATCCCCAATTATAAATTTAATTCTTCTACTTCTTTCACAGAAACAATAACACAATGTCCACGAAACAAAGTAATGATGAAATAATCAACAAGCAAGATGATGCACCAATATTGAACACCATGGCTCTACAATTGAGCCCACATGCCATAACCAAGATACATAGTGGATAGATCACTAGTGAACCAATTGTACAAATTGTTGCTATCTCTGAATTTGGTGGCATAGATGACAACAATAAATGATATAAGTTATATGTATCTAATGGTTTTCATAGTCAAAGAGCATCAATACCGACTAGATACAATCATTTCATTCACAACAAAGATATGGTGGTTGGAATGATGATTTGATTAATGAAGTATAGTAGCCGACAAATAAGTACAATTAGGTTAGTACACTAATTCTTTATTACCTTACTATCATATCATTATTGAATAGATTATTTATTAATTGATTTAATTGTCAATTAACAATGATAATTATAACATATCTATAGGTGGACAGTCATTGGTGATCTTCAGATCCAAACCACAGAAAAGGAGATATTTGGCACACCTACTCCTATTGATCTAGATAAATGTGACAACAAACAAAAAGAAAGAGTAGATGCTTTGGCAACATCAAATCAGCTCAACATTTCTACACCACCACTACCAGTGCCACACCGGAAGATACTATTTGGTATACAATCCTCATTAACAATCTTGCGTCACCAACTATAATCACACCTATAAGGAATATGAATCCTTATCAACCTCAATGCCATAAAAGGTCATGTCACAACATAGAGTGAAATAGTACACTACAAGAACACTTGAGGAATGGGCCAACTTTTTAAATTTGACCTTATAGATGTTGAAGGAATAGAAACAAGAGTAACTTGTTTCAATGATGCAAGCAATGCACACTACAACAAAGTTCATGTAACTGCAATTTACACACTTTTAGGTGGAATCATTAAAAATGCTAACAATAATTATAACAGGCTCAATAGTGGGTTAGAAATAACTCTTTCTACTAACTCAAAGATCATCCACTATGAAGATGATTCATCAATTGTAAAGGTACAATTCAATTTTACACCTATTAGTGAAATAGCCAAAAAAAGCAATAATACATACATTGATGTAATAGGAATTATCACATTAGTGTATTCTGCATCTATAATAAGAAGAATAGATGGTACAGAGACTCTGCGATGTACAATAACATTATTAGATATGTATAAGAAAACTATAGATTTAACTCTCTAGGGACCCATAGTTGAAAAGGTGGGTGGTCAACTACATCATAGATATGAACAAAAACAAATAGTTGTACTTGCAAGTAAAAATTATTGGGTTTCTGAATATAATTGTAAGGTTCTCAACACATCCAACTATACAACATTAGAAATAGACCCTGAATTACAACAGACTTTAGATTTAAAGGAATGGTTCACAAAAGTAGGTCAGAACTTACTACCACCTAGAATAATGCCACATGCCCCGCCGATGACCATTTCAGATATTGTAGAAAAGAGTCAAATTACAACTAATTCTATTGAATGCATGTTGAGAGCACTAGTATTACACATCAAAAGAGAGAAGATGTCTTATCCAGCATGTTCCAACCAATCAAATGGGTGAGAATGTAAAATGGCTATGAATTAGGATAATGAAGGAAAGTGGTTTTGTTCAACCTACGATGTGACTAAAACTAACTATAATTACAAGTATATTCCATAGGTAAAGCCACAAGATCATACAAACACAATGTGGGCAGTTTCATTTGATGAAGGTGCAATACAATTGAAGAAAATGTCTACAAAAGATTTGTACACCTTACAATTCTCAACTACTAAAGGAAATGAAAGTGAACAAATCATAAGAGTTGCAAGTAATAGGGAATATATCTTTAGCTTGTCCTACAAAAATGAGATTTATGATAATGAATCTTGACTAAAGGCAATCATTACAGGGTTTGAAGAAGTCAACTTTACTACCAAGAGTACTATCATGCTTGCAAAAATGAAAAACATGATTCCTAAATAGTAATGTTGGAATGGTTTAAGCTTACATAGAGATACACATATCTTTTATCACCTCCTCTATTAGCAATTTTTGATGACCTTTCCATGTTTTTCTATTTCAAAAAAAAACTATTGCTTTTAGTTTATGCAAATCATTTTGTAGTGCTCAATATGGCAAGAAAATTTGAATGTATACCATTATGAATCAGGCATATAATTGAAATAATTCGCATTCAAATGCTCTACTTGAACTTGACTATTTCCACATTGTCTTTGTGTGACTTTTATCAATCTCTTTATTTTATGTATAGTTATAATTACAAGATTACATTTCTATTTATGTTATGCATAAATAAAAATGAACATGTAAGAGTCAAACATTATTACAATTACAAGGTCCAATAGTGTACCGGAATCAAAATCGAATACATGATTCATATTATACTACTTGTAAATGATGTAAACTTCAATGTATACACAAACACCTATCTATCACCTCCTTTATATAGAATTCAAAATTTGACCTAGGTTTCTTAGCTCCAAAAACAATCATCACTTTTAGTCTCCCAAAATAAAGTACTTTTCAAACCAATATCGTAAATAAGTTTGTATGTACACCATGTTCAATTCATTGCATAGTTTACATTCTTTCAAGGAAAATATTGTACTAAAAATAATTTGTAGGACATATGTTTTCTCCTAACTTTATCAATCTTTTTATATGATGGATTATTACAAATAAAAGGATAAGTTGTCATTTATGTTATACACAAGCTGAAAAGAAACTTGTTAAATCTATTTGTGTCATACACAATTTAAAATAGAGGATGTAGTAGTATACCCAATGTAGATACACTTATGCTACCCACCTCATCAAAACAAAGTTTCTATTGATATATATTTTATGTTTACAGGTACTAAAAAATGTCAAGTCCCACTCCAAAAAAATTGCCAAAAAATTCACCATAAAACACTTAGAGGAAACAAAATAGAAAAAGGAATCAGGAATATTATGCATGTAACAAATATGTAATAGCTGCTCATAGACGTGCAAAGTTTTTAGAGAGACATTCACATCCACCACAAGAAATACTAAACCATTATACCACAGAAGTAGCCATTGAGTAACCAATTCAAGAATTAGAGATCCACTCATTAGAGGGTCAACAAATTCCAATACAGCAACAAAGTATCACTCTCCAAAAAAAACTACTTCTACAACAACAACAAGATGACATCAAGAAAAGAAGTCAAGATTTCTATGCTTGCAATAAAGAAAAGATTACTATCTAAATGCATGCCAAAAAAATTTAGAAACTTACAAACCATATAGAACAAATGGAAAATGGTCAACAATTACTGGAACACCAAATTGATTTGAATTTACAAGGTCAACATACTAGGTTTCAACAAACAACATTACAAGCACAAAGGGACGAACAAATGCAAAAAGAGGAATAGATAGAATAATCAATGGCATAAAAAAGGTTTTGAAAACGAATAGATGAACTAAGAAATTTACAAACATGCACTATATGTAGAGAATGCTATCCAGGAATATGTATTCAATTATTAGACACAACTCCCACATGCAACAGATGCTACCATGGAAAAGACATACATCAATTTTCATTTGTAAATAACATGGATCTAGGAGACAAACCTCTTGTACTAAAATGATTAACCCAAGTTAAAGAAATATTGATTACTAGAGTTAACCCACTATTACAAGTGACTCAAAATTTTGGAGGTCAATATAAATATTGTGGCCACACAATAAGCTTTGCACAGGATGTTAAAAGAATTGCAATAATACTACCACAGAGGATCCAAGATGTAAATATACTCATTCTTCAAAGATTACATACAATAAGTCAGTCCTATGATTGCTATGTTTATAGGAGTCATATTATAGATGCATTACAATACAAGATCAAATATGATCCCTACTATAAGGATGTCACCATTCATGCAAATCATCTAGTTGAGATCCATGAAGCAAGAATAGATGTATCTGATATGCTGAAAATTATTGAGATAGCTAAAGACATACCATTGTAAATCAGTGAAATGGACATTGATGGACATGAAAATGAGATTAGCACAACATACACAACATCACTTATTAGTAAGTTGACAAAAGTTTCTCCTAAGCTACAAATCATAAAAGAAAGATTGCAACTTCATGGAAATTCAAGTGATGTAATAGATTGGTTAGAGATAGATTCATGTCCAATGAATGAACATAACACCAAGTACTTGTTGGATATGGCATTTCCACTCTATTTCCAAAAGGAGCTACACTTTATATGCAACATAGGATAAGAGAATATAAACTACATGAATTTTCATAACACTTAACAAGGTTCTATGACAAAAGAATTGGAAGACATCCCTACTTTCCATATTTTGTCTTCAACCTAATGGGTAGGCATTGTAGTGAAGCAGTTGCAACAATATTTATTAAAAGAAATCCAGAGGATAGTATGCCTACTACTATAGAAAATCTACATGCACACCTACAAAATTTGCTAGACAATCAGTTGGCACAACATTTGATGCACTACTATTCTTCAATGCAAGGTACATGCCCATAATGGAGTAGCTGTCAAATAGATTAGTAAATATTATCAACTAGATTGGATCACCAACTCTATTCTTCAAACTCAGTTCAGTAGACATGAAATGGCTAGATCTACAATAGTTAATATCAAATGATACTTTTCCAACAATGTCATCAAACAAAGAACACACAGAAAACATCATCAATAACCCTCATATAGTAGCATTATACATGCATCACCGATTTACAGTATTTCATGAAGAAGTTATTGAAAAGCTTCTCCATGCAATTGATTTTTGGTACAGAATAGAGTGGCAACATAAAGGAAGCACACATATACATGGAGTGATTTGGATAAAAAATGCACTTGATATGGATAGACTTGACTGGAATAATGTAGATGAATTTGAAAGAGCGTGACTATTTTTTGATAGATATGTTACAGCTTGGAATACTGGTGAAACATCACACAGAAATAATATAGTTCACCGAAGTCTACTAGATGACCCATGCTTGCTCAATACAGATGATATACTATCGATAAATAATGATCATGATTATAAAGAATTCATCAATAGGGTCTAGCATCACACAAGATGTAGATAAGGCACATGCTCATAGAAAAAAGACACAAAATTAGAGTGTGGCTACAAAGCACCATGGAAACAACAAAATATTTCAACTCTAGCATGTGATGAAAATGGGAAAAAAAAATATGAGCCTACAAGAAATGATGATAGACTAAATATTCAAAATCGAGAAATGTTATCAATTTGGAGAGCAAACATAGATTGGAAAACGGTCATCTTGTGGGAACTTCTTGTCAAATACATTGTCAAATATGTATCAAAGGTAGAAAAAATGTTAGAGACATACACTAACATGTTGAAAATAATTTCTGTCACCCAAAAACCTGACAGCCTAGCTCTTATAGAATACATGAAATTTATGACTAAAGTTGTAGATGAGCATGATATAGGTGCACAAGAAACATGTCACATGCTTCAAAAATTTCCTCTTATTGCATTCAGTCATCCTTATACATCTCTACATATTGAAAGAATTTTTTTTTAGTGAATAAAACATGTATCAACACAAAATCAAATAGACTCTTCATACTTGTAGGCATACATTCAAAGGCCACTAGAGCTTGAGATGATAACACTTCTTGAATCAGCATGGTCATATACTTTTCCTGCAAATTGTAGATAGAACAAATGGAGAAAAAGAAACATCCAAGCAATTGTCAATGTTTACCAAAGATTTAATACAATTCCGCATTCTAACTCAAAACATTTTGAAGTATTTCGCTGGAGTGATCTCCTATTGTATAAGCATTTTTGAGATATAGAAATGGACATTGGCCTCACTAAAGAATCATTGATTACAAATTGGACCCACATGAACTCAAATGGATATCAAGTATGCCATGTCAATTGCATGGAAGAACATGAAGATATTTCAGAAGACGAAGAGGATGATACCAATGATCATGCTAACATTCAAGAGATACTTAATCAAAATGAATAGCAAATGTTGTCACAAATGGGTCCCTCACAACGCATTACAATGAATGAACTTGACATGCTTGGAAAACATGACTTTGATAACAACAAAAATTGGGCTGAAAATAGCATCCCCCAAGATCTACATGTAATAGCAACATAGTTTATAAATACTAGTAAAAGAAATATAGAAGATGGGAACATTCTACCAAAGGAACATGTACCAAACTATCCACTATCAACACAACAATAGGTAGCACTTTCAATAATTCAAAAACATACAAATTGTGCATTAAAAAAACCACTATATATGATGATAATTCAAGGTACAACTAGTATAGTAAATTGTGATATTGCTATCAGGATTTAATTGTGTGATTTTTGAGTCAAACTCATTGACCCATGTTTCATGAGTAGTGATTCAACAAGAATCCATCTCTCATGAGAATAAATGGAACACTTAGCACTCATTGGATCTAGGTGATGCTCACAGGGGTGAAGCACTGGGACTTCTCGGGAGGTCACCCATCCTAATACTACTCCAGCCTGAGCGCACTTAACTACGGAGTTTCCTCCATGGTTAAACCCAAAGCTTGCAACCCCATTTGCAAGCTTTGGGTTTAACCATGGAGGAAACTCCGTAGTTAAGCGTGCTCAGGCTGGAGTAGTACTAGGATGGGTGACCTCCCGAGAAGTCCTAGTGCTTCACCCCTGTGAGCATCACTTATATCCAATGAGTGCTAAGTGTTCCATTTATTCTCGTGAGAGATGGATTCTTGTTGAATCACTACTCATGAAACATGGGTCAATGAGTTTGACTCAAAAATCACACAATTAAATCCTGATAGCAATATCACAATTTAACTTGCTGTAGTATAGTAAAATCATACTTGATTAATAGAATTGAAAATGAATTAAACACTAGTGAAAATTAAAAAGAAGAACATGTTATTGACAATAGCTCCTACAAGTGTTGCAACATTCAACATACATGCACCAACAATTCATACATCTCTAAAGATACCTATAAAACAAATGCAACCACTACAGGGACAGGCGTTGACCATATTTCAAGAGGACTTAAAGGAGATAAAATACATGCTTATTGATGAAGTAAACTTCATTAGCCCAAAGTTGCTTCTAAAAATATATAGTAGATTGTGACAAGAATTTTCTCAAAATCAACAACTCTGCTTTGGTGGTATTTCTGTAATCTTAGTTGGTGGCCTTGCTCAATTACCACCTATTATGGATAAAGCTCTATACACATTACACTCCAATGTGAGGACATTGTAGCATATATTCAAAATAGTTATCATATTGGAGGAAGTTTTTTCATAGCAAGGTGATGACCAACAACAAACATAGTTTCAGGAACTCCTAAAGAACATACAAAATGCAAAAGCAACAAAGGAAGATTGGGAGCTCCTACTAATATGCACAAAACAATAGATTTTTCCAAATGAAAATGAAGCATTTTATATATATCAATACATCTATTTTCTACAAATGATTTTGTTAAACTACACAACAAAAAAATGTTGAAATAGTTAAATGTTCCAATTGCAATGAGTGTGGCAACAAGCACTATAAATAGTACATACAATACATAACTAAAAATGAAGGATAGGAAAGGAAAATTCTCATATGCAAAGGGAAATGCATTATGTTGACAACAAATATATGGACAGAAGTAGGCCTTTTAAATGGAGCACTTGGTGAAATAATTGATATTATGCATAGCCCATATTCAAAACCACTAGAGCTTCCACTATATGTTATGACAAGGGTTGATAATTATAATGGCCCACCTTGGAAAATAGATGACCCAAAAGTCATACCAATAGTTCCTTTGACATTGGGATCATGAAGAAAAATACCAATAACAATTTCTTGGGATTTAACTATCCACAAATCTCAAGGCTTTACACTACAAAAAGCAACAATTGATATTGGCAAAATAGAAAGACAAGGTTTGACATTCACAACAATTTCTAGACTCAAGTCATTAAAGGGCTTGCGAATTAATCCACATTTCTCCTTTGAAAGATATTCAAAAATGAAAAACAATCCATTCACAACCATAAGGAAAAAACAAGAAACATGCTTAAAAGAACTTTCCCTTTCAACCCTAAAGGTATGCAAACCTACTATTTATTTTTTATTCTATACATATATGTATTTCATCAAACTAATGTACATGTAATGAAATTTTTTTTCCACAAGAATTCAATGATGCCAACAAATAGTTCAACAATAAGCTTCAACTACGAACAATACAACAAACTTCAACTACAAAGAATCCATTGCAAAAATTTTAAGGGGGACATGTTCGTATGAATGTTCATGGTACCAAACAATCAAAAAGTAAGTTGCCCCTCAATTACCAATTAAATTTATAAATCTTGTACATGATATGATATGATATTCAAAAGGAAAAATCAGCAGTGTTATAGGTTGATGGTATCCACTTGTTACAAATTGCTCAAATCAATTGCACATAAAAGAACACATCATCCCAACAATTACCAAACCAAATAGTAACAACAAAAAGGACTACCCTTCTAACACATTGAAGAAATTGTAGAACATATGCTACTATGGGCATACACATTTCAGCTTTTGGTGCAAGTGCTAGTTACAATAGTGACAAAAAGCTTATCATGTTATAAATTTCATATTTGTACTATATGGAAAATATCTTTATATAGGCTCAGTACTATTGTGATGCTTTTTGAATTTTATGTTTTAACTAGTGATTAAATTTTTTGGTTTCTCCCACTTTAAAATTAATTGATTTTAAAAAAGAATTATCGAACTAATATGTTACATAGCGTAGATGCATGACTGTTAACATTACAATTTTAAGAAATTATTTTTCTAAGATTTGATTGGTTGAATTTATTTAGCTCTTATACTGGTCGAGTGGATTGCAAAATAAAAAAATTTAGGAATTGGTTTTTATTAAGGTGAATATGATTAATTAATGTTTAATAAATGATTAAAAATTTATCAAACTAATATGTTGCATAGCGTAGATGCATGACTATTAACATTACAATTTGAAGAAATTATTTTTCTAAGATTTGATTGGTTGAATTTATTTAGCTCTTATATTGGTCAAGTGGATTGTAAAACTAAAAAATTTTAGGAATTGGTTTTTATTAAGGTGAATATGATTAATTAATGTTTAATAATTTTAATGTAAATGATTTCATTTAATTTTTTTATGTTTTAATTTTAATGTAAATAATTTGGTTTACTTTTTTAATACTTTAATTTTGCAATTTTTATTATTAATGCCGATAGGCATTCTATAATGGTAGAATGCGGTAGTGGGATGGTGTGAGTGTGTTAATGTTAACTTTTATTTTTCTAGGTTAAATTTGAGAACCATCTACATGTCAAAAGTTTAAATCTTATTATAAATAGAATATGCTTTAAAAATAATAATAATAAATATCAAATAAAATAGCCAATTAAATTATAATATTTGGAGATATAAATCATCCATTTTAAAAAAATTAAATTAAATTAAAAGATTAAGTTAGTAAAAAACTAAATAAATAAAGACAAGGGAAATATATATAATTTTAGACATAATAAATTAAATAATAATTACTTTTTAGTGGATATCTATTGCCATTTCTTTAGATAGATTTATTTAAGATATCTATACTAGTATAATATTTATCATTCAATTAAAAATACTAAAAAAAATCTTTCGTTATATTATATATGACATATATACAATAAAACATACATATTTATAAGTATATTTATAAATAAAATTTAAATTATAATTATATATTTTTTAGAAGTAATCAGTTGAAGCCTAGATTATTTTTCATTCATTATTATTATTATGTGTTAATTTCGAGTAGATTTGAACCCAAGACCTCCCCAGTGAGAGGCTCGTAATTACTGATGCATTGTAGGCTCTTGCCTAATTTATATTATAATTAATATCATTATAGAAAACTATAATTATCTAATATTTTTATTAGTTAAAATATTTTATAAACTATAATAAATTTATTAAATTAAAATTATATTTATATAAAAGCTAAAGGCAAGTACTAAGCCATTGTGTGCAACTTGTTAGATTTTCTATAATAATCTAATTAACACAGACATAAATGGTGAGGAATCAACAACACCTTGTATTATATTTATTTTTGTATTCAAATTAAATTTCTTTAAGTGGAAGTGAAAACTCTATCCAAATTTCACATAAATACACACATTTTATTTAGTTAATTTATTGTCTTGTGTCATCACTGATATTTTTGATTTAATAGAGTATGTTAAAACATAAGTATTTGTACAATATAGAATGTGGTTTGATAATTTTTGAACTTTTTGCATTTGTGCATTTAAATGTTGTATGAATTACCCATGCCATATCTTAATCAATATCCTAGTTAAAATAAATAAATATGGCCAAGTGATGTATTTTGGAAAAAAAAAATAGTAGCTTGGATTTGTTGACCCAAAGCAACCTCAAGTACCCACTCTATTCCTTCAAACTATTGGGTAAGTTGTGTTTCTCAGACTGGGGATTCAAGTGTTCCCAAATAACATGACCTATATTTTTCTAAAAAATCATCTATAGGCATTTATAGATTTTTTAAAGAATTAATTTCTCAACCATTCGATCCATTAGGGTTTTATTTACATGTATACCATTCATTAATTCCTCATCCTTAAAGTTCAAAATGTAAAACTTGTTAAGTGTCATGTTTATGGATCCTTTAGATTGTTAGGGTTTTTCTCTCACATAAAGGTTTCACCCATCTCTCCATCTATTTTTGCCTCTTCATATTTTATGTAAATGAACTTCTTTGATGGTTGTTTACCTTTCCATGATTGTTTCACATGAACTTCAACCTTCATGAGAACAAAGGTTAACTTTTTAGCATCAAAGAAGTTATTCACGTGGAGATATTTCTCTAGCTTGGAAAACCATTCATCAACAGCAACTATTTGGATTTAAAATTCAAAATATCAAAATTTACTTGAATATTGAAGGGATTGTGTCTAATAAAATATTTTTCTTTTATTATTTGATTCTTGATTGTTTTGAAGAATATGAGGAACTAACCCATCATATACTCTTATTATTTTCTAAAACCTTATTCCATCATTAATTTAAATTGATTCCATTATTTTGTCGTCTTTGGTCAATTGTGTGTCAAAGGGAGATAATTTAATGGGCAATGTGAACTTCTAATGTCAACCTTTGTTAACTAGACCATGTGCAAGTTGACATACAAGATAATGTATTCTTTGATGTCAATGACATGAATTCAATGGAAAAATTGGGAAATAATACTTATTTGATTGTGACTTGCAATACTGTAAAAAAGAATGGACAATCGTATAACTTAATGTAATTTAAATTGTAATCTTTAAAAGTCAAATTTTGATCAAACAAAAATGAAAATTATATAATTGTTTGGGATGCCTATAGTCTCTACAATCTTATGAATTCAGAATAAATAGATGGCTTAATCAAAGAAATAAATAAACAATCTAGATAACCCAGCTTGTTGGTGCAAGAGCTCCTAGGTCTAGTTTTAATTTTTGGTTTTGATTTGTGGGCTTGTACTAACTCTAGACAAGTTAGGGGTGTGAGTAAGTTAGGAGTTATTAGGTAGATGTGTTGGTGTGTTTCTAAGCTTTGACATGTGTTGAGGGACATAGTTCTAGGACCTTGAGAATTATGAAGAAGATGTGTCTTTAATTCACCTTGTCATCTATGGGATGATTTCACTCATGTCATGTAGGATTTAGGAAGTGAATAGATGGAAACGATGTCAAGCTAGAAAACAATTGGCAAAAGTTGTCAAATGGGAAACAATAGCCTAAAATCTTCCATATGTTTAGACATTAGTTTTGGTACAATCTCAACTAGTTAGGAGGCTCCAACATGAAGGAGAGAAAATTTTCTCATAGAAACCAAAAGTTGTCTAGTTTGTGCAACTTTTTGAAAAGTTGCTTGACAACTTTTTGGCAAAATGTTGCAAAGCACAAGAATGAAATTTGTGGTTATACCAACCACCTACAACTTCCTTGGAAACATATTAAATTAGAATTCAACCACATCCCAAGGGTTGGGAATTGTAATAAGAAAGCTTGATAAATTAGATGCATATTTTTCTGGTTAAAACTCAAGCAATTTCTAGATTTTGACTCATGTGTATAGACAAATGGATTCAATAGTAAAATCTAGAGGTGGATTCATGTTTCTCATGTTTGGACAGTCATTTTATTTTCAAGTTTTTTAGTTTTAAGTTTCCATCTTCTTAGATTTTTAAAATCTTTTCAAATAAGACAGTGTGTTGTTCTAGTTTTGGGTTTTTGAGCAGCAATGGCTCTCCCATAAATTTTGTCGTGAATTATTCATGGTTTCAAGGGACATGGTAGTGGAGCCTATGTACATAATGTATACTAGATTTGGGGCCCTAAAAGTATGGCAGTCAATTTTAAAGTGATGCCCTTGGAAAGTATGTTGTACTTGGTTAGGAAAATCATAGATTGGAATGAGAAGTTTGAGGGTTTGAATGTGTTTGAGACTTCAATCCAAGTTATACAGAATGAGGAGAATTGAGTAAGGTCAACATCTACCAAGGGAAAAGAATCCATTATGTGTTTTGAAGGAAGAAATACCATACCCTATATAGACAAGTCAACATTGTTTTAAAACCCTTAAAAGCAGGCTTAAAACATTGGTTTATGGACACTTTAGGGGTTTGAGACCTAGAAAATCTTTAGGATTTTCCAAAAGAGTTTTTGAATATCTAGTTTTTATGCCACCTCCTTTGGAGAAATTTAGAAATAAAGTCCAGAAACCCAATTTGGTGGTTTAATCCTAGTAGCCTTGTTTTAAACAATATTGACTTAAGAACAAAGAACTTGGTGTTAACTTGCAAGATTGGTGTCTAGAAGTTCAAGGTGAGTCCAAGACCATTGATTAAAGTTAGTACTCTACATTGATGGAAGTTTTGATCAAGAAACCATAGGAACAAGGTCAACAATGAGATGTGAAGAAGCATTTGTGTAAAGAAAGAACCCTAACCATTTGTGTATCTAGATTGGAGAGTGATTAGAGGGTAGGATGAAGGTCCTCTAGGGATTAGGGCATCAAGGAACCCTAGTAGGCTAGTATTAAGCCTAGGTGAACCATTGAAAAGTAAGGGATTTGGAAATAGCTAGACCTAGAGTTACATCAAAGTGGTATCGAAGCAGGAAGCTTGGAAATGTGTAGGTAGATGTTTCAACTTGCAAAATTAATTGGAGATTCCAATATGGTGACAATGCAAAATTGGACAAAGAGATGAGTGAGAAAAAAGAGAAGAACATGATTCTTGAGGAAGCTTTGGAAGCAATGAAGATGAAATTGGAAGAAGTTGTTGAGGCAACTAAGAAGAGGGAACAAGAAGGTGAAACTAATAAAAAGTGTAAAGAGAAGGTTGATGAAGAAGACCTTATTCCTAAACCTGACCCTCCTATCAATGAAGAACCATTCCTAAAAGCCATCAAGTCCCTAGGTGGTAAGGCTCTAGTAGGAGTTCCTTTATTCAGTGGGAAGATGAACCCTAAGTTGGTGATGGAATGGATGGAAGGAATGGAGAATCACTTTGAATGTGAAGGTGTGAGTAAAGCACAACAAGTCAAAGTAGCCATGTCAAGGCCAAGGGGATCAACTCTAATGTGGTGGAAGTACCTCCAGCAAGAGAGGGAAAAAGTGGAGAAGAAGCCCATTGCAAATTGGGATGCTATGGTAACCAAAGTGAAAGAGCAATACCTACCAGAAGACTATGAGGTTCAACTTCATAAGAAAAGATGAAGTTTGAATTAGAAAGACTATAATGCCTACCCCTACTTGACTTTTCTAATTCATTTTGACCAGATTCTTTTTAGCCTATTCTATGATTATGTCTTATCATTAGCAATGCGAGATTACCATAATTGATTAATTGCATTTCATATTTAGTTAATATATGTGTTGAGTTACTTTAGTACTAGTTATTCTAGTTATTTCATGATTGTTTCAATGATGATATATATGTTCATGTAGTGATTTTTAGTTGTTGAATGATGTTAGTTAGATGAATGTTTTTTATTCAGTTTCTATAGATATTTACCCCATACTTGCATGTGTATGGTATGCGTGTATATTTTCTTTATGTGTGACATTTCTAATGTGGTAAGGAAGGGAGTTATAGTCACCTGTTAGTTGAGATCAAAACGGTGCACCACTTCCTGCCATTGCTTATTTAGTTTAGAATATTGTGTTTGTACATGCGTAAATTTTATGTAGATTGTAGGTACTAGGTATTGACTTCCTTGAATTGCCAGGATGAACATACCCTATTGCAATATTTCAATGGTATAAGTGGGGAGATAACTCTTGAGTCTGAATCTTAAACCCTAATCCAAGTGTCCTAAAAAGTAGGACAAGTATCTAAGTTAGTTTACCCATCCAAATTTGTCAAGTGATGTGAATTCATGATTTTAACCCTGGTATTTGATATTGCTATATCTTGTAGTTGAGTTGTCATATTTAGTTTTGTAGGTCTGTTGTAATTTTTAGTTATAATTAAATCAAATTAAAAGATAATTTAATGAAAATTTTATAAAGAAATTTGATATTTAATTATATTTAATTAATTGAAAATTAATTAAATAAAAGAATTGAACATAAACAATTATATTAAAGTTCTATTTTTAACATATTTATATTTATTTAATTTAATGGTAATTATTTAGGAGTTTTATTTTAATAATAAACTCTAAATAATGTTATTAATTAAGTTAATATATATATTATTAAAAAATATCTTGTGAATTAATTAAATAAAGAAATTAAGTTTAAATATTTAATTAAAGTTCTAATTTAGGCATATTTATTTTTATTTAATTTAATAATAATTTATTTAAGAGTTTTGTTTTAATAATAAACCCTAAATAATATAATTAGTTGAATTAATAAATATATTATTAAAGTGTCTCATGATTTAAAAAGAGAGAAAAAAATATAATTGAATAAAGTTTATTTTATTTAAATTGCATAAAACTTTTGCATGAAATTAAAATATAATAAATTAATTTAATAAAGATATTTTTAATTGCAAAAAGTGTGCATGAGAATGTAAAAGATAATTAAATATTAAGAGAATTTGATCATTGAATTCCCTCGCATGATTGCACAATCAGAGCCCCAAATTTAGGGGAGAACTCTATCAACAATTTAGAGTTCATTTTGTGGGAACTAGGGTTTTGGAGAAGCATTTTTCAAAGGAAGAAGTTTTTCAAAAGGAAGGGGTTTGTTTTGTGTGCTTGTACATTTGTGTATTTTAGTGTTGCATCTTAGCATCAGATCTAGGTAGGATCTCATGGTTTAATTTAATAGTGGTTTTTCATCCTTCAAATTCCTTCTGGTGTGTTTCTATTTTCATAATTCTTCTGGGTTGAAACGCTTGTTTGCATAATTATTGTTCTTTGTTTTCAGAAACTTTTGTAAGCAATTTGATGATTGAAAACCTTGTTTGTGGATTTGGTTGTTCATTGTTTCTAGAAAACATCTATATACAAATCAAAAATTAGACACCCTCATTTATGTTTTATCGCTCTTCATGCTCAAAAGCATCTGTAATTAAATGGAAGAATTAGAAACCCTTATTTGGGTAGATGTTATCAATTTGCAATTTGATGGGCAAAAATTAGAATTTGGGTTTTCAAAAGAAAACAAACTTCTTTTTTTGTTGAATTTGACTAGTTGGTTCAGATTTCTCTACCAAAATCCTATTGGAAAATTTATCAAAATAATAATAATAAAAAATAAAATATGTTAATAAAAATTTCCATAGTAAATATTTATATTGTGATAATTTTGTGTGTGTGTGTATATATATATATATATATATATATATATATATAATAAGTTGTAAGGGGGGAGGGGATCTCATCTCTCATCTTGACTACCATTAAGCAGCGACTATCCCAAGGATAGTTTGTTGCCATGGCAGTGTGTAGCTATCCAAAGATAGTCCATTGCCAAGACATCGTAGACTATCTTGGGTAGTACACTACCTATGGCAACCTCCCCTTTGTGGGAGTATCACATGAATGCTATTTGTTCTTTTTTTAAATTTAATTTTTTACTTATTAAAATTTTAATATGTTTGTTTATCAAAAATTTTAATATAGTTTAAAATATTAATTATTAATTTTAATATGAAAAGTTATTAATATTAAATATTGTTATTAAGATTAGGCAAAAGCCTACAATGTAACGGTAACTTGCGAGCCGCTCATGTGGGAGGTCTTGGGTTTGAATCTGCCTTCGCTTAACATATAATAATAATTAATTTCAACAAATAATAATACATAATCTAGACTTCGACCGTTTATAATACATAATCTAGGCTTCGACCATTTATTGATTAAAAATTAAATAAATTGTTATTAAGATTATTAGTATTAATATCATTATTATATTAATATTATTTTAATTATTAATTTAATAATTATAATTAATAATTATAATTATTAATTTAAATAATAATACATAATCTAGACTTCGACCGTTTATAATACATAATCTAGGCTTCGACCGTTTATTGATTAAAAAATAAATAAATTGTTATTAAGATTATTAGTATTAATATCATTATTATATTAATATTATTTTAATTATTAATTTAATAATATAATTATAATTAATAATTATAATTATTAATAAATGATATATTATATATTATTTTAATATTATTTAGACAATTATCAGTATTAATAATTTAATAATAGTTAATACAAATAGTAATTGATGAAATGATTATTGATTTTAATTCTAATAATAGTGAACTGAAGTCTTTAATTAATTTATTATTAAAATGTAATCGTACAATATAGTGTGAATTGTGAAGTTGGAAAAATGGGTTAAATCAAATTTTGGTTGTTCCTATTTTGAGAAAACAAGAAAACATCACCAGAGTAGGCATTTGGGAGGAATCTGGAATTTGGAATCTGGATAGTTCATCAAACATAAAATAAAATGAACACCATGCAAAACAAATAAACCGGTGAATCTGTGGTTTTAAAATGCAAATATTATATACCATTTGACTCATTCCCAGCATTCATTGTTGCCTTTAATTTGTAATATAAGTATTAGTCTAAAATGCAAATATTATATACCATTGACTTGTTCCCAGCATTCATTGTTGCCTTTAATTTATTATGTTTGGGATGTTCGCTTACATTTACTAAATGCAAGATACGGAAGCATCCCATCGATTTTTCCACTATACATTTATTTGAACACATGTTATTGATCAAAGTGAAATCAAACATTTGTATATGACGTGGTACGTTGAATTTGACCTGAGATTTAGATGGACGATGGCTGTAGAATCAATCAAGGCGTTCCAAGCTTTTATTATTTTCGATTTGGTACCTTAGGGAGTGAGGATTTAGTGATACATATTTCTAATTATTTTTAAGAAGTTTTCAAAAATGATAATGTATGTACCAATAGTTCATAATATGTGCTAATAAAAAATAATAATACATTAATCTAATATTAAACAACCCATTTCACTCCAAAAATACATCACCAACCCAACTCATTCTATTTATAATAAAATAGACAATAAATATACAAAAGTTTTGGGATTGTTGTTTGTTGAATTAATAATGAGTATAGTTGAGGTAGACAGTTTTAGCCAGTAATGGATGACTACACATGGAAAATGAGCTTCCAGATATGTCTTGGTCTATGCCAACCATTGTAGTTGGCATAGTAATTAATTTACTTTAATTCTAATAGCCAATTACATGTGTACTAGTAGTTGACCATTTTTTAACTTTCTTAGTTGTTGATTGGATCATTTGTGCCAAAAGTAATGTGTTTTACGTGAGAGGCTATAGGGAGGTGAACATAACAAGTATCGAATGAGTGTTTTAAAATTACACTTTTTAATGACTTCACACTCGGTGGTCTCTACAGAGAGATCCATAAATACGCGAATGTTATTCTATTGATCTCTTTACAAGATATATTGTCAATTAGTGTCAAAACATTTAGTCTTAATAGAAAGACAGTTATAACCAAGTATCCAACTTATAATGTTAACTGAGCTCACAAAGGAATTAAGAAAAAAGTGTTATCCTTGCAAGTAGTGTCAACCAAGGTGCAGTGCCAACCAAGTTGATAGTTCACACTGAGCTATAGTGTCTACTAAGCTCTAGTGAGAATTGAGTCATAAGAGTTTTCTAGAACAGTAAGAAAGCTAGCAAAGCACTACAAACCAAGTTAGATATGTCTACCAAGTGATCAATATGAATCGAGCATCTAGTATCAACCGAGTGCTAGAGTTAGCCAAGATGATAGTGGTTCTTGAGTATCTTTAGCATTGCTCAAATAAGTCATTGGACTCAAGTTTCAACACTAAGCCAGCTTGGTAATTATTTTTGGAAATATAAGTAATAACTATTTGAATGCATATAAGTATAAGATGTTATGGTTATCCAATATATGTAAGAGTGTGTTGAAGAATATTTTTTAAGAGAATATGGAACAATAGATTATCTAGAAGGCTACAAGCATCACAAGGAAAGGAAGAGACTCAACTATCACAGTCAGGTGATCAGTTTTACTCAAAGGGATCTTCATCAGCAATCAGGGTTGCATTTTAGATCAATCCACTTATTCATCCTTGTAGATGCATCAGTCTCAAATACTTTAACAAGGTGGACCTAATAAACCTTTTAGAAACTCCTAACAGAGTGTATACTTAATTGTATTGTATAAATCTTTTCTACAAGGTGGACCTTAAAGTCCTTATTACTCATAACAGAGTAAGATCACTAGAAGTGATCAATTGTAAGCCTTAATAGGCCAAATTTTTTAGTACAATAGTGAAGCATTGTGGGTGTTATCCCCACCCCAGTTTTGCCTTATCCCACCCCACTTTAATCTTGTGTTATGGTGTTGTTACTTTATTACTTTATGTTTCTTGCATTCAAGTAGATTATACAACTTAATAAAGTGGCTTGAGTAAAAGAAGTTTAAGTGGTTCTTAATTCACCTCCCCACCCCCCTCAGTCACCTAGTTTGCAATACATTTCCAACAATTCAACTTGAGCTTTAAGCTAGTATCACCTATGGAAATACACTATAAAAAATTGGCATGATTTGACTTATAGTTTAGGAGATCTAGGAGCATGAAGTTTTCCTCAACAATTGCTAGGTATATTCCCCTTGTCTCAGTTGTTTAATTGTAGTGAGTTTTTACTCATTGAAACAAGGACCACAAATTTCTAAATCCATTTGGAATAAGGTATGTACTATCATTTGTAGCATGAATACATGGTTCTCACAAAAACTTAAAATAGTGCTCTATTGCTATAACTATTTGTTTTTGATGAATTAAAAAGAAGCCATGGTAAATGGGGTCTGACCTAGGTTTCATTTATATTAGTTAATTTTTATGTTAAAATATTGATACTTCAAAAAAAATTATTGTATATAAAATATTGTCAATATTTTAACCAATGATGGGTGTGCCCTACACAATTACTTAGTGTGAGGTGGTTACTTGTCCCTTTTATTATTGAGTTGTTTGCTTTTGCTTCCTTATTTTCCATTCATTGACAATTTTTTGTTTTGTTCAATAAAAGAATCTAGCTAGTCCAAGGGTCTTTTGTTTCTAATTTTATGATTAATTTATAAGGGCAATAGGATACTTAAGGTTAGGGTTAGAGTCTTTTGTTTAATTATTTAATAAATAGTTTTTTTTTTATAATTGCATGATTATGTTATTGTTAATAGGTAGTCTTTCAAATTTGCAAGACTTAAATTTTAGTAGGTTCTTTTGTGAGCCATTCAACTTCACAATAAAACTATATTTTAAATTGCACACTTACATAGATATCATAAAAATATGATTATTAGAAGACTACAACATAGCTCACTCTTTTATTGCACTTGCGACAATACTATTGCATTCACTTGTCAATTTGTCAATCAATTTGAACTAATGAAAGTAGTTTAGTTTTCAACTTTTAAAAAAAGTTATAATTTTTATAAAATTTTTATTTTGAAATTTAGAATTTTTCACAAAAATAAATATTTATTTACAATATGATTCGTTCAAATAGATTATCAGATTTTATTATTTTAATCATGATTTTAGTACATGATATAAATTAAGAATAAAATCTTAATATACTAATCACATTCATATTAAATTATAAGATCAAAATAGAATTAAAATAATTTAAAGTAATTGTTACCACATTTTGCCCCCCACCACATTTCAAATTTCGAAGTGCCTGCCCTCCCCAACGGTCCCTCCCTCCAGTTTAAATAATATTCAAAATCGCCCAGGAAATATGAAAAAATTAAATATTTCTAACCTTGCAATATTTCCTAAGTCCCCTAAGTCTATTTTCTCTTACCCGCATGTTCCCCTTTGTCCGATCCGCGCAAATCAATGGTTAGGCGCTATGTCGCTATCGAGATTTCCAACGCAATTCTCCATAGCGACATGGCACCCTTATGACGTGTGGTGTGGTGGGTCCGTGGGACAGAGACCAGTGTTAAGACGACGGGCCAGAGGATGATGTGTATCACTGGAGGGCGCCATGTCGCTAACGAGAAATGGGTCCTTATCGCCGTTAGCGACATAGCGCCCGGCCGGGAGGTGTGACGGCAAGCAAGTCTACAACGGGCCAGTTTTGCGGCGAGAAGAGGTCAGGTAGCTGAAAAGTTTAGAAATGCTGGTGGGGCGCCATGGCGCCATTGAAAAACTCATGAGTTTTCCATTGGCGACATAGCGCCCAAATAGAAAACAGACCATGATGGACTCTCAGGCTTGGTGGGACCATAGGACAGGACAGGTGGGATGAGCTATCTAACGTTGTGGCCTCATGATTGGTCAGGGTGGTACCTCATCTACCATGGTGGCATTTCAGAATATGCCACATTTGCATCAAAGGGTGAGATGGCAGTTGGGCGCTATCTCACTATGGGAAGGTTGCCTCGATTTTCCCATAGCAACATAGCGCCTTAGTACCACGTGGCAGGTCAGTGGGGCCAAGTGTTATGGAATTCACCAAAATGGTGCTGCGTCAGGCCAATGAAGGACTGCCACATATGCCAGGTCAGAACACAGACATGAGGTGGCACTAGATCTTCAATGCGGCTAGCGCAGTCAAGGGTTGAGTTTTGAGCCGTCAAATCTGCAAAGATCACGGGCAGGCGCCATCGCGCTATGGGGAAGTTGCGCAAGGTTTACCATAGCGAGTTGGAGCCCTTCTGCCACGTGTCCTTGGGGCCCAGGGGAGATGCGTAGTTAACATCATAGTTATGATTGACAGTTAAGTTGCCAAGTCAATGATACAGTCAGGTTGGGGCATCGCAGTCACAGTTTGGTACCACCACGGATAGAGATAACTGTTGGGCGCTATGTCTCTATTAGGAACTTCAGGACATGGCGCCCATAGCGACATAGCGCCCAGTCAAACATAAAGGTGCGGTCAGCGCGTGAAGAGGACTGCCAGGGTGGCAAAGGGGAGGAAAGTGATTGCCCCACATGGCCCAGTCAGCATGTGGACCTGTTTGACTTTTTTGACCCTGCTGTTTCGTGAACCAGAAAGGATAGAAACCATTTATTTACTTTTTTCCGTGGATCTGATTTCATAATCAATTGCCACCAACTCAGAATGAATACCAGGTGCAGAGGGACACTCCATCTATCCAGTCAATCCATCTACCATGTCAGGGAATGTTGTGGCGCCATTCCTGCCCCTTCAGTGCCCTTGTTTTCAACGAGATATTGGATTTTCTGTACCCAGAGCCATGCCTAGATCAGATCCTTGATTGGATTTTGCAGATGAGGAATTAATGCCAGTAGGTGAGAAGTGAATGTAATGCAAAAAATCCTCAGTCATGCCCGAATTATAAAGGCAATTTTGTGATCTTTTTTCAAGGTCGACTCTTCCTGATTTCTCTGTTGCTACTTGCAGATTTGCAGTGTAAAAATCCCTTTGTCTCTGAGCTAGATGAACATCCTGTATCATCTCTTTCAACCATCAACGTGTATGTGTATCGTTTTGCCTCTCGTTGATGCATTGTTGAGATCAGTGGTCTGCATACTGTATCTATCTTTGGCCTATTGAATAATATACAAGTGAAATCTTCTGTTCTTGGTGTTATTCAGTTGGTCTCCTGATTTGTATGTGGCTGTTGGTTAATATAAGTCTAAATGAATGTATGACCTTGAATGTTACCCTAGTTCCGTAGTGCATATTTGGGTAAAGAACGAGTCTGAACACTCTGTTGTGGTGCATCACCGCCTTAGATAGACTAGGTAGATTTGCTTTAATTCTCTCTTTCTCCCTTTCCCTTCTGAGAATAGATAGGTGTGCCCTGACAGTAAGAGGAAGCCGGCCTTCTTCGGAGACTCAACCTCGCAGTTCAAGTCCCACAGCTTGGAGGTTGTTTCCATGTTTCACTAGGTTGTCCTCGCGCATAGGCCTTGGACAAGGGTACAAACCTAAGTGACAACAGTAATTTTTTAAAATGATAAATTTGGTATAGTTTCAATAAAATACCAATTTTAAATTTGAATTCAATCAAATTAGCATTTATCAATTAAATTTAAAAATATTACATTAAAATTACATAAGTTCTATTATAGTTCACATTTCCTACTTTATATTATATTTTTGTATAGTATGTACTCTGATGAACAATTTGAACTTGTTATAGACATTAATTTTGATGTTTGAATCAAAATGAATTATTTAAAACAATGACTAAATAAATATACACAATTTATTTCTAATTATTTCACATTCAAGTCATATATTTTAACAACATTATTTGGTTTAATATTCTTTTGACTTTTTTTGGTGGGTATATTTGTTAGTGGTAAAGTTAAAATAATATTTTTTAATATATGATATATTTTTTAATTATAATTAAATATAAAAACAAGATTATCAAAATGTTAGTTATATTTTATTTTTCCCTACCAAATGCATGTCACTACATGGCACTAATTAGTAATATTTACAATTCTCCTTTTAATTCAACATTATTTAATATAAAAATGTATCACATATAATATTTCTTTTTATTTATTATAGTTTAGAATATAAGGTTAGAGATTCTTGATATTACATTTTCTATTTTATTTTTAATGTATGGATTCTAATTATGAACTTAACTGGTATACTATTTTCTATATTGTAAAACATTTTGTCATAGGTCTAACTAAATTTAGAATATAAGGTTTTTATTTTAATTTTTAATTAATATTTTATTTTTCAATTTTATTTTAAAGATATTATTTGTATCTATTAGATGGAAATATATTCAATGATTTTAAAGTTTATTTCTACTTAAGATAATTTTTTTAAATCTAATTTGTCCAAAATGAGGTCCCCCTTTTTTCTAATTGGATGCCAAGATAAATTTCCCTTTTACTATATCTTACTATTCTGCATATATTACCCTCCATTTTAGGGGAGGTGTTCATAATGAAAATATCAAATTTTTTGGCATTAACATTTTGACTTGAAACTTCTATATATATATATATATATATATATATATATATATATATATATATATATATTTATTTATTTATTTATTATTTTTAAATTTTTTTTAGGTCTCTTCCAAAGTACTTTCACCTAGGAGAATGTGAATTTTTGATGTGTTATTAGAGGAACTTTCTATGTTACTATAATTCCTCTTATATTCCCTTCTATTTGGACCTTTCTTACGGCTCTTCAAAAGGCATTTTCCATGATAATAAAGAGGAGTGGGGATATAGGACCCCCTTGTCTAATTCCTCTCGATTAATATGTTGAAGAAACCTTTTGGGGTGTCATTGATTAGAAGGGAAGTTCTAGGTGTTGAAATACAGTAAAAAATTAAATCAATCCATTGATATGAAAAACCAAAGGCTTCTAGAGTGATGCATCAACTTCCGGGAGTCATAAGCTTTGACTCAGATATTGGTTTTGGCTAAAATTTTATAGGTAGTTGTGTAGGAGGATTTATTTGGATTGTTAATGAGGTTGGCTCAATTGGTGGCTATTTTGACATTTTTTCAGGAGCCTGAGATATCATCTTGGCCTCTGAAATTGAAGTTTTGTGTTTTTTTTTCCTAGTTTTTTTAGAAAGTTGTTTTTGTAATAAACTTGAAATCATATTCTTGATTTCCTAGATTAGTTGGCAATTCATCTTGCCTTAGTTGGGGGCTTTTCTAGGGAAAAATTAGGATTCATAGGATGTGTTTTAAAAATTACCAAAAATGGAAAAATCTATTTTTCCCAAAAATCTTCTAGTAATTTTTGAAATTGTAATAAGTAGTTGGTTTTTTTCATTGTAGAGGTAGAGTAGGATTTGGAAAACTTTAATGAAGAATCTAGCATTCTGAAACTTTTGTGTCGTATAATTTTTTGAGTTATTGTTGTGAAGGGTTTGGGCTACATCATAGAGTTTTGCATAGAAATATCCAATCTACTTTGTCATATGCCTTTTGACTATCTAACTTCATTCATGTAGATGGTTCTTTGTTTATTTGAGATGAATGCTTTAATTCTTTGATTATAACTATTCCATCAAAGATTGACATGTTAGGAGCAAAGCTTGTTTGTTCTTTTGAAATTATCTTTGGAAGAGATTTTTTTAACCTATTTGCTAGGGCTTTAGAAATAACTTTATAGATAGTGTTACAGATGTCTATGCATCTAAAATCTCCTAGCTCCTCATTATTAGTCTTCTTCAAAATTAGTACTAAAAGGGTGTTATTAATTTCAATTAATAGTGAATGTGAATTTCTTGTTGCCTCAATGACCTCCCATAGTTCAAATCCTAATATATCTTAGTATTTCTTAAAGAAAATCCTTGGGAACCATTTGGGCCTGAAGATTTTTCTAGATTGAGATGGAAAGGGGCTTCTTTGATTTCTTCTATAGTAAATTTCTCATTTAGCCATTTCTTATCTTCTGTTGTTATTAGCTTGGGAATAGACCCTAACATCTTTTTTGAGCTATTAAGTTAGAGGATTCAAAATTATTTGAAATATCTAAATAATATTTAATAAAAATTGAAGCTATTTTACATAGATTTTTAGTTTCAAGTCCTACACTATATTTAATTTATTGGATTCTATTAATATTTTTTTTTTTGTTAATAGTATTATTATGATTTTTTTGATATTTTTGCACCTTTTGACACCCACATCTCTTGTGATTTATGTTTCCAATATATCTCTTCTTTTTCTAAGATGATTTTTTGCTTTGCAAGTAATTATTTTTCTTTATTATATTTATCATTATCCATTCTTGTTCCAATGACTTCTTTGTTAAGATTATTTAAGTCTTCCTCATTATCTAATTTTTCTATAAATATATTGTTGAAATGATCTTTATTCCATTTCATTATTTTCTCTTTTAATAATTTTAGTTTAGCTACAAAACAAAACATCTTTGATCCTTCAAATTTCCCTTCTTTCCACCACCATCTTATAATTTTAAGAAAATCATCATCCAAAAACCACATTTTCTCACATTTAGAAGAGTTTCTAAGAGGTTTTTCTAATTCTACTAACTTTAACCTTACTGGGAAGTGATCATATCTTGTGTTGAGGAGTAATGGCATTAAAGTGATAGTCAAATAGACTTAAATAACTTTTAAATATAAATATATCTAATCTTTCTATAATATTATAGAACCATGTTCTTTGATTGTTTCATGGGCTTTCTTTTCTACTATTGGGATAGGTTCATAGAGATTTATTAGTAAGAATGGAGCATCACTTTTGAAACTACTCACTCTCCCCTCTATCTAGTTACTATTGGTACGTAGAGGTCTAAAATAAACTTTTCTTGGGTCCCATATGATCTCTATTCCTCCAAAAGTCCCTACTAATTCTATTAGTCTAGTTTTCCAGTGTGTCAATTTTCTACTAAGCTTTTCTCCCTCTTCTTTATTAATTTTAGTTTCTTGTATTAGAATTAATTTTGAATCAAATAATTTTAAATTAGACTCAAGCAAGAACTTTTTTTAGTGGAATTTAATCCCCTAACATACCATGTAGTGACTTTCATGGCTTAGGGGGAAGGAACTTCCATTTCCTTGCATGACGTAGATCATTGATTTTTCTTTCATTTCTACTCATACATGTAGCTACGCTAAGTTTAGCTAAGGACTTTCTTCCTCACCTTTTATTATGTTTTCCACATAGTAGGTGTTATATGCATTCCATGCTTGTTTCTATGCATAGCTTATCATGGTTGATATTAGAATTATGTATGCTAACTTCTATAATTTCATCTACCTCTCCATCCTCCTATTCCTCTATCATGCCTTTCAATATCTTGTTGCTAATTTCTTGATTTAAGCATTTATTTTTCTACGCAATGGTTTTAGACTCTAATTGCATAGCTTGATCCCCTTCTTCAGTACTAATATCCTATTCTAGTTGGTAATCTATCATTTCTTAAATTCCAAAGTCCTCCCCATTTAGTTTAATCTTTGTATTATGCATTTCCTTATTCTAATCAATATATGCTCTTGATTGGCATTCTATAACAATTTTCCTCACAAGGGTTTCTACTTTTATGGGAATGTAGCTATGATTTTTCTCTTTATGTTGTTCTTTATTTTGGGATGTTGTTATGTTTTCCTTTTTGATTTTCTTGTCATATTCCTTAAATATTTTTTCACCTTCAGTGTATGACTGACTATTGGATGCTATTTCCACTATGGTTGTAGTTTCATAGCTTCAT